>CM068966.1:10600869-10621403 GCA_035128595.1 Eptatretus atami | reverse complement strand
AAAGCCGATTTCCTTGAATCCCGATTTAGCACGATCATGTTTTTTTCGCGATGACATTTTATGGACCTCATCGATCGCATTATAACAGGGCCACACTGTCGTTTCTTATCATTATGAAGTATTATGTATTGTACAGTGTACATAATTGTATGTGCTATTTTTATACGAGGCTACATCACTCGGCGATAGAGAATTTTTCAGTTATTTTTTATTTTTATTTTTTTTTTTTAGGACTGCAGATCCCCATCGTATATGCGATCCGTCGTTGCCCGGAACGTCGTTAAGCGGGCCATGACTGTATATATATATATATATTATATATATATATATATTAATTATATATTATATATATTTATATATATTATATATATATTTTTTAATATATATATGTTTATATATATACTGTATGTGTGTATATATATATATATTTATATATATATATATAGAACATAATTGTATGTATTTTATATATATACACATATATGTATGTACGAGTACACATATATGGAATCAGATTTTGAATATATACATATATGGCCTTCTTATAGGCATATAACTGACAATCAATCAATCAATATACTGTATATGTATTATAATATATATATATATATATATATATATATATATATATATATATATATATATACATATCGTCTTCTTTCGGCTGCTCCCGTTGGGGTCGCCACAGCGGATCATCCGTTGTGATCCGCATACTGATTTGGCACAGGTTTTACGCCGGATGCCCTTCTGACGAACCCTGGTCGCTCTTACGACACAGGGATAAGGATTGGGTTTCGCCATGATTCCGGCTGCCCGCACCCTCTCATAGCGTGGCCCAGCGCAGAGCCCCGTCCTCAAGCGATCCTCCAACCCAAGCTCCGAGTAGCCGGATTACAGGCGCACGCCACTACGCCCGGTATATATATATATATATATTATATATTATATATTATATATATACATTATATATATATATATATATTTACATATATACAATATATATATATATATATATATCAAACTCAACAACTCTTTAGGTCCATTGTTTAGTGTTTTTCTTGTACAAACAACAATCAAATACCATTTTAGGCTCATTGTCTTTCTTGTGATGCAGAACATCCATCACCCAGCTCTATCCCCTTGACTGCCAATATCTGCATGCTTTCCACATGCAATGGTATGAATAACCAAGGGAATCGCACACTGTTAACACTATACCCCCCCCCCACCTCCCCTCCATCAATTTTCTCCATACACTCCGCAATTAATTTAGGTAATAAGGCCATTGAAACATAGCAATGTGTTAACAAAGAGAACAAACCAATGACACATTTTTCACTTGAATAACCGTAAATTAGGGTGAATCGCAATCCCAAACACCACATCTCCTTTATAGAATGAATTGAGCGCAACACTTTTGCTGTGTTAGTGCAAGTAGAAAGAATGTTGTAGCTTTGGAGGGTTCTGGGAGACAACCTGATCTAAAATATGTTAAAACACAATGCCCTAAGCCGAAATACCAGGGTTGATTAAAAGACCTGTAAGCAGTACCAAGCCACAATGAAATGGAAGACCTAGAAGATACCCTAAGAAGTAAAGAGCAAAGATGGAGTCATCAGGAGGAACCTGGATAGGATTCAGGTTTCAGCCATTCCTCCACAACCCTCAAACCCATCCAGGTACAGCCAAGTAAGCCTTAAAGAAAAATTTTGTTCTGGTCACACACCAAGTGTATTTACCATCTCTCTTGCATTGATGATTTGAGCAGGCTGTTTCTGCAAACAAACACCATGTCTTCTTGTATCTGTTCTGATGGCTCACAACTGCCTACAAGGTGAGATTTTGTAATGTATTGCCTGCCATTAAACTACAGATCAAATTGTGCTTGACAAAGCCTAATAAGATATCAGGTGATCCGATTATATCGATGACATACTTTAAAAATAGGATGATTCTTATACATGTATTCGGTGTCAAAGTTGTTTGGTGGTGTTATATTACTTGTATCAAAATGGTGGTGTTTTGACCCCCTCCCCCACCTTCGTCCCCCATCCCTCTCCCCTTGCCTCTTCTTTTTCCCAAAACATTTTTCTTTCTTCCCTGTTCCTCCTGACCACCTTTTCCTTTTTCCAATTTTGTCTCCATCCCACTATCTCCATCCACTGCTCAAAATGGACATATTACTGATTTAACTTACCTTCCTCTTTTCTTTGTCATGCTTTCATTCATCCCCACTTCCCCCTTTCTATTCACTCCTCCACACTTCTTCTACCTTTCCGTTGGTTTTTTTTTCTTTCTTTCATCCTAACTTTTCCTTTTTTTCTCATTTTCCTCCAGTCTTTCTCACATCCACAAGTATATGGCCCATAACTGTAAATACTTTCTTCTTAATTTGAAACATAAATTGCTTCTAAATATTTCCTCAGCTCCCATGGCACCAAGGAAGAGCCACAGTGCGACGGTATCATTCCGCTCACGCTCGATGACCTCCGACCTGGAGGAAGTAGGTGAGGGTAACTCCACAAGTCACTTTGCGTGCACGAGGACAGTACCAGTATGAACCATGTTGTTTGTGTTCGTGGCTTTACTTGTCTGAATTGTTATAACACTTTCTCACTGAAGCATTTTGTTATGCCCTGCCCGACACAGATACTTCATTTACCCAAATGAAGAGAAAAATATTTTGCTCCTTTGTTTTGAGCTTTGCCCCCCCCCCTTACTCCCGGCATGGTGTTTGTCATTTTCTATGTACAGTAGTACCTCGCTTAGTGCCACCCCAGAGAATGCTGATTCGTCATAGAGCTCTTTGTCCTGGAGCAACTTTTAACAAAAAAAGAATAAACGAAGAACATCCACAACACACAGCACTCGTCGTGTAAACACACCTGCCGCCATTGTTTGTGTGCACACCTCTGAGCCAATCAGGTGGAAGTGGGTTGTGCATTCACTATGTCTACCATCATAACAATTCTCAACAATGCAGACAACATCAAAGCATCTGCCCAGTCCAACACTTCGTTCACAAAAACACAGTTGACTGGTTTTCAGGAGCAGTTTGGTGGAGAAGATGGAGAGTCTGTTAAACTTGGTTCGCCAAGTTAAATCACCGCAGTAACTTGCACAGCATCCATATCAGTGACGACGACGCAAGCACTGATGATTTGGTAGCCCTTGAATTCTCTGAGCTGTTGTTTACCATCTGTATTACAGTATTTATGAAATACTGGGAGGGAACCGCGGAACATCCACGTGATGTAAAATGTGACTTCAACTCCTCAACTCCTCCGCCCCTCACAAACCCAAAGTCATCAACCCCCCTCCCAAACCTCAAATCTTCAACCTCCGCCTCCCAACCACAAGTCCAAGTCCTCACCCTTCCCCTCCGAACCATAAAGTGTCAATCGTCTCCTCACTCCAAGCCTTAAAACCCCATCCCCACCTCCCCCACCACAACTCCTCAACCTCACCTCCACCCTTAGAAAGTCCTCACCCCTCACAAAGCCTCAACTTCCCCTCCTAACACTGTCCTATCTTTGCCCACCTCTCCATCCCAACTCTGTCCTCCCCTCCACCCCCCGCCCCATCTCTGTCCTCCCCTCCTCACCCCCCACCCACCCCACCCCCCTGTTCATAAAAACAAACGGGTATTCCCACATCGAAACAACAGAATATATAACGCTTTCCTCTCCCCTATCATGCTATCACTGACTTCACACAAACTGCGATTAAAACAGCTCTTACTGGCATCAACCCATCACGGTTGCCTGTCCAACTTACAATCCTGCCACATATGGGGAAACCGTGTGGAATTACAACTCTCAATTGACCATGAAACCCGAAACCAATAATCTTTTTCCTTATGCATACACGTCGTTAAAAGTAAATAATTATGTTTGTTTTCTTTCACAATGTCACGAGATTCCCGGAAATCCTCGGACAAAGACCTTTATAATGACATATGGGTTTTTATGGTCCCCGGTTGGGTGGTTTAAGAGGAAATAGTCTGAAATAATAGCAAGGACCTGCATAACCAACGCGGTAAAAGCTCTTCCGAAGAGAATGTCACAGTTATTTGGGTGGTGTATAAACAACAGAACGCTTTGTCGATTGCTGAGGCTTATCTTCACAAGGCTTGCTAAAAAATACTTTCAACTACCGCTTTGGTCATTTTACAATGAAGGAAAACTTCGAGCGAGGGCAGGCGATGTGAATATGTGACAGCTCCGAAGATGTCTTGGACTTCGCATCGCAGTCACACCAACATGGCCGCCATAGTATGGAATTTGGGGATGTGGTCAGATGAACTGTCCAACCAATTGGTGTAACTCAGATGCACACACAACCACCCATAACACACACACACACACACACACACCACACACACACACAACACACACACACACACACACACACCACTGTTTATAGTATGGGACATGTTTACTATCTGGGTATATTTGCGCTATTACCGCTACCCCATGAAGCCCTCGTATACCACTCATGCATAAGATATAACGCTGTTGGGAACGCATCTCCATATAAACAATGGTATAGTGACCCCTTTTAGCGCATTTTCGATAAACGCTCTCTTCTCCAGGACCATTATCCTGAGCGTTAAGCGAGGTATTACTGTAGTTTTTTTATTCATTGTCTTACATTTTTCCAATGCTGAGGAATATGTCGTGTTTTTAATCCTGAAAATATTCTTTCGGGAGAAAAACGTTTTGACTTTGCCTCATATCCTGAAATTAAACGTCTAGTTTATAACGAATGCTCAATGTTATCATGAGACGGTTGTTTCATCTGGTTAGCTATGACGAGGATCAGCGTCGGCTCACCATTAGGATGCCTCCCATGAAAACTTGTTTATTTATGAAAGCTGTGTGAGGGTAAACTGATCCTGTGTAAGCATGAAGGAACGGCGAGCTGTGTATCGTTTAAATTTTTCATCTGAATACAAAATAATTATTTCAGGGTGAGTTTGGTTTTGTAAAATGTCCCCATAAACAGGAATCTGGACGATGCCTTTCCAAAAACTTTAACGTGTAAGATCATTTTGACAAATGATCTTAGTCATATCGACTTCCCTACTAGCGGTGCTTGAGGCTTCCTTTGCATTTGCCTTTGGCAAGCAGAATCTCCAATGGGAAATCTTCATTTTGGGAGCAACAAAATTCCAAATCCACCGACTTTTTGTTGTTTGACTACATCGCAGTTTCCTGTCATTAGAACATTGAATGATTTTGGTTCCTTCACTTGCTTTTTGTGATATCTTGCATTTTCCAGTTTCTTGACCCAAGGCAAAAATGAGATTCTTTAAAAAAAATGTATCACATGCATTTCTACTCATTTTCACTTCCGCAGTTTCATATTGTTTCTGCGTTTGCTTCCTCCCTCTTTTGTTTAAATTTATTTTACCCTAGCTTCAGGCAGGAGACGACGCCATGGTAAGGCAATGAACCTCGTTGCTTCATTATCCTTCTCATTGTCCCAAGTATCATTTTCTCACTTCTTTTTGTTTGTGTTTTGCATTAGTTCTGTATCAACTCTTGTTCTATTGAGGATGGCATTGTCTGAAGTGCTGCTTACCCTAACACTTCCCCTTTTGATGATGGTCTGTGTAGACATTCTTCTATTTCTAGGGCTCTCGCTCTCTTGTTTATAGGTAGTGGCGAAAATGGAAAATGGAATAATGTTCGTCGACTCCACCTCCCCAAAGTCTGATGCTCAGTTTACTGGTTTCTTTTTTATTTCTTTCTTTCTCATTATTTCACCCCCAACTCAACCACTCATCTGTTTCTGTTGGCTCATTTGGACATCAAATATAGACATGTGTGCTTGGGTATGCATATCCCTGCATGCCTGCATGTTTGCATGTTTATTCGTATTGTCTTGCAACCATCAAGGTTTTGGCTTCCAGTAAGTGAAAAATATTCGAGTCTCTCTCTCTCTCTGTCTCTCTCTGTCTCTCTCTCTGTCTCTCTCTGTCTCTCTCTCTGTCTCTCTCTCTGTCTCTCTCTCTCTCTGTCTCTCTGTCTCTCTCTCTTCCTCTTGTTCTTTCTGTCTCTACCACTTGCTCTGTCCCATTTTCCTTAAGGAAGATTAACTTATTAATCTTGCTTGTGATATGCAAGCAGTTGCAAATATGTATTTATCTTTGCTGGCCTTTCTGATATCACTGCTTCTCCCTCTGTCTATACAAGTATTCCAACAATGCTTACTTTAATGAATTATCCATATCAGTTTCAGAAATCAACGTTGTGCTATGAAGCTACGGTCACTAAAAACGTTCTATGGATTGTATTTTAATAACCAGCGGACACCTACGGTGGCCAATGTGCTATGGCACAGTCTTGGAAATGTACTTTATAATTTTTGTCGTTTTTGAAGGAAGTGTTATTGATCACAACATATATCATAAGATAATGGAAGATGATTTGTAATACCGGCTACCACTAAAAGTGGCACTATATCCGGCACACACACACACAAACACATACACAAACACACACACACACACACACACACACACGTATACAGTACATTTACAAATATGCATCTGTTCCGTTATAGATAAATATATGCACCATTGTCTCTCTGCTCAACAGTCTTTCCGACTTCCTGGCTTGTTGTTTTCTCACAGTGATTATAATTAAATTCAAAAGAATACGTTTAATGAACTATTGTCATCCTTATTTTTCAAACAATAGCATTACAATGAAATAGCCTTATTGTAATCCAAAAACAAGTTGGTCTGGTCACCTGTGAGCACGTGCCAACGTGTTCGCTTTGTGTGTGCTACCGTCTCACATAAAGGGAAATGTTTCCCATATGGACATCACACGGAGAGAAGCTGTACCACACAAACTTAGTTCATTGAAAGCAGCATGAGCTTACTAAATACTTCAACATCATTATGGGATGGAACATTACCAGCAGGTGATCACTACTTGAGGCCCATGCCTTGTCTCGGTTCAGTATCCGGATGAAGTCCAATATACATCCCGGTCATCATTGCCTTGTGTTGTCACGTTGAATCGGTGCATGTGTATTGTTCTTTAGTCTGAATGAAACAGCACTGCCCAAGACGGGTGTCAAAAACCATTGCACACACCTCTTATCCGTGCTTATGTGCAATGGTTTTATCCACCTACGGTTATGGTCTTTGGTACAGTACTACCCCCTCTGTTTGTGTTGTGACATTGTTGTTTAATAAAATGGTGGAAGGTGGAAGCAAAGTCCAGTGTAGCTGTTTGCGACAGTTTATGCTTTTATATGACCGTTGTGCAGTTTAATGTACGATGGTGACGTGTATAGGTAATTTGTTTTTCACTTGATTAAAAGAAAGAATCATCTTCAGAAGAAAAATAATCTAACGTTTCACTAATGATGATGGTGATATTTATGAAGGAATTTCCAGAGTAAGCTCTCATTAAAGTGGATTAAACATCTTACTAAAATATGCAATTTAGTGTCTATCTGTCTTTTTGACCGCGATACATTCGGTCGTTACTTATCCAATCTCAACCAAACTTGACAGGAGGACTAAGGGTCATACGACGGAGCTGGTTGCATCATTTCTGGGGTGACATGTGTGCTGCTAATGGAGGGCACTCAGTATAATTAGAGCATGAATTTATAGTTGGGAAAGGTTACCCTCACACAATGGCATATTCTTTTCAAAAGGCACTTTGGGAGCTTTAACATTCAAAAGCAAATGCTACCCGTATATGGACGAAGTCTCATAGACCCCTCGGATGGACGCCATACTCATCGATGCCCTAGCTATGAATCACTAAGGTGGCAGTTTACAGTCAGGTCGCAAATCGAACCAAGACGAAACGGCAGTCATGCCACCCTGTCAGCCCAAACCAAAATTGAAGATGAGAAAAGTCTTGATGGAACAGGAATGTTTTAAGCTCAAACTAGCATATGGAAAGGGAAGGTTTTCAAGAAATGAATTTGCACAAAGCTAAAGAGTTCCAAAGTTGTGGGGCTTACTATAAAAAGGCCTAATTATCAATGTTTTTTATCTTCGTTGCTGGTGTTGTGAGAAGGTATGGATTATCTGAGCATATTAAACAAGAGGATGACGACCAGAGATCGGTTCATTCAATTATCTGAAAGTAGGATCTTTGGAGTGATGATTAAACTTTAAAATCAACAGAGTATATACAGTATGTATGTGTATATAATATAATATATATATATATATATATGTATATATATATATACACACACATGATGGCAGCCAAGTAATTTGATACAAAATAAGAGATAATCTGTAGAATTCTTTCCCTTAGTTTTTGACTTTTGCACCATTTGACTTTCTCTTGGTCATCTTGTATTGTTTGCTTGTGCTTATAATGCAGCCTCTACTTCTTCACGATGAGGAGTGATGCTGAGCTGCAGCACGTGCTTTCCATTCATGTACTTCGTGAAATTCTCATTCATTACCTCCGTCCCCGAAGGTGGATGGAGGTTATGTATTCACCCATGTCTGTCTGTCTGTCTGTCTGTCTGTCTGTCTCTGTCTGTAAGCAGGATATCTCAAAGGGTTATTGATGGATTTGGACGAAACTAGCTCGATAGATTGGGTTTGTGACAAGGAAGAATTGATTCCATTTTGGGTGAAGAACCGGAAACTATATTATGGATGGATTCGGACGAAACTTGGTGGATGAGTTGGGTAGGTGATGAGAACAAGCCGATTCGATTTTGGTTAAAGTCCAAATCCAGATCCGGCCTATCAGTGGGATACAAAACGTAAACTGTTCAGTCTGGTGGAAGTATGCACTCTACCGAGTGCCCTTCTAGTTATTGGGTGTTTTCCTTTTGCTATGTCACAATCTAGCCTTAGGTATATGTTGTCATGTAAAAATAAACTGGAATTGGAATGTAAGACCTGTCGCTTCACTGACGGGAATACCAATCTCTGTGTAAATTTTTTATTTTTTTTAAACGGTTGTTGTTAATGGGACATGCAAGCACACCAACACTGAGCTCCTTTTATATATTAGCTTAATAAAATTTTACTTTCATCCTTTAAAATTCGAGCGAATTAATTATATTGAAATATGAGCTGCTTTTTTTGTATCCTTTTCTCACCTGTGTTGCAAATCGAGCAAAAGGCGGTGTATAATCAGAAATGCTGTTTGATAGGCCTGTCTACCTCATCTTACTCAACTATATCATATTGTATGAAACCAACCCATCTATCCTCACCTTATCCAACTATATCATACTGTTTGAAACCGGCCTATCTATCCTCATCTTACTCAACTACATTACCGGTCAAAAGTTTTAGAACACCCCCATTTTTCCAGTTTTTACTGAAATTTCAGCAGTTTTATGTTTCAATGTACTCTGAAATTAAAGCTTAGAACAAATAAACAATTGCAGATAAAAAATAATCAGAATCCGTTTTTTGAACAATTTCATCTAAATTTTGAATCATCAAAGTAGCCACTTTTTGCAGATATAGACCATGGGCCACCGTAGACCCCCATCCCCCCCCCCCCTGGGATTTTTGTAGACTATGTTTTCAGATAGCCTGACTCATGCCAAGCACAATCCGGTTGTCTGCAAAAAATCGGTGGTGGGTGTGGTCGGACAACACCCCGCAGTAACCCCACACCCCATTCTGAAATAAGGAATTGGTCTCCGTAAATACTTCGCTATCCCTTAGGCTAGAACGCTGAAATTTCTCATACTTTACCGTTGGATCAAGTCTTAAACTGAAAATCTCAAAATTAAATCCAAGATGGCCGTCTAGTGACGTCAAGTGACGTCAGTTCCGAAAAAGTCATTTCAGGCTGTTTAGACCTAATTTTGGAATTTGTCATTTGTGGAGTTTTTTCTTTTAAAACTTATGCATAATTTCTGTTGTTCACTAGCTCACTGCCATCATACATAGTATTCACAGATTGTTGAATTGATGTTGATGTTTATTTGATTTGTATTTCAGTTTAGATGAGAACTTTCCATGGCCGACAAGAAGAAAACAGATGAAAAACCTTGAATTAAAAGGCAGCTCACGTCTAAAGCCAAAACATTCGCATGAAGGCTTATCCTGTAGTTATACACTATGTGAAAACACACCTCAGATAAAAAGTTAGACCACTTTAAGATGTTAGTTTCTCGAAGATAGAAGAACAGTGGAACTGCGACAGAAGAAGGCTAATGCCAGTGAAAGGCTTGATGATATTTTGTATGGAGGTACCAAAAAACTTTCTACAAAAACGTGCACGGAGCGCACAGATGGTGTTTAACAAATTTCAGAACACGTCCCGCCTTCCTAAAAGAAGGGTCTGCTGAAGACGATAGTACCATGTAGCGCCAGAAGACCAATTCCTCAGAATTGGCTGCAATATTATTTCCTGCGAACAAATGTCTCTCTGCGACAGATCACGTAAAAAGGTACAGGGAAGGAAGAGAGGCTTGTGAAGTGTGTACAAGTAGCGCAGAAGAGTCAACAAAGCAGCCGCTGAGAAATGAAAGATGCCAATATATTGGCGAAAGTACAAGATGTTGATTTAATCGCCCGAGAGGCACACTACCATCCGTCGTGTCGTAAGCATTATACACGCACATATGACGGCATGAAAAAACTGATGTAGGACACTTCTGTCGTGGAACAACAGAATGCTCATGCAGCGCATTTGAGCATGTCTGCCAATATGTTTGAGAACAGCATTATCCATGGGGCTAACGTTGAAAGAGTTACAGATCTCAAGGACGATATTGCAGTTTATGTTGAGCAATAGCCCCGAATTTTACAATGTCAATTACAAAACTGACAAGATAAAAGCAAAGTTGACGAAGAAATTTGGAACAAAATACAGTTTTGGCAACACTAATAACAGGAGTGAACTTGTGTATTCGACGGAAGTTCCAAAAGTCAGGCCTGAGTCTGCATTTGAGGTTGCTGTCATCCGACCTGAAACGCCTTGAAGAAGCAGCACTACTCCTAAGAAGACTATTCTTGGCTCCAAGAAGAATCCAGCGATGCCTTGCCCACCTTCACCGAGCTTCTTACTTGTGGAATTATCCCCCACCTACTCAATTGCAAGATTTTTCTCCTGGGTGATTACTGGAAAGAAATTTGGCAGATGCGTCGACGAAAAGAAGCAGATTGGTTGAATTCTCTTTGCTGAAGATATTTGCCAAGCTTTGACAAGAGGGCAATGGACAATGCCCAAACTATTCTCTGGGTATGACCACTAAGCATTGATGGTAGTGCTCGAAATAGTCACTCTATTGATCGAATATGGACACTGGTGTTTCCTACTTCTCGTTTGCTGGAACTGGAAACGGCCATGTGTAAGAGCATAGTGGGAGAGAGAAGGCGTTATTCCACTTTCAATTCAGCCAGCCGGAAATGTTGTTAGTCATCTATGCTGGACATTTTTGACCTGAACGAAGAAACACCTTCGGGTACTGGCACAAACACACACGGCCATGGGATAATGATCCAGGAGGTTCTTGTAGATGCTTGCAGCAACCCCCTCTTGCATTCAAGTTCCCGTCTCAAGAACAAGCAGCGCTCAGTGGTTTACAATCCTCAAGAGATAGAGCCGTGTTTTTGTCAATACCACGACTGAACCATCCCTTTGTAGTATCATCAGTGATGCCCCACACAGACACAGAAAACTTGGCCCAATGGTCTGATACGTGTGGGTATTTGTAGGGCACTGCTGCAGAACGCGACCCAGATGGTACTGGAGGCTGGTTGGGTAACCATGACAGCAAAGAGCAAAGATGAAAGGAGTTGTTATCCACAGTTGACTACATGGCTCCCGTGAAGCCCCGGTTACTGAGATGCCATCGTCAACACCTCCTGAAACTTTCTCAGGCAGCATCCAGAGAAGTGGGCCAGCACTACACAATCAGACGTTTGATCTGGCGGTGGCAAAAGCAATGATGCTCTGTATGGCAGAATAACCGTTTGTTTGAAGACGTAATTGTCAGGATGGGTGTTTTTCACACTACCTGTGCATATCTTTGGTGCTCTTGAAACGGCTTCAGTCCAGTGGCTTTGAGGAAATAGTATGGAAGCTGGAATCTGCGCCAGCTGGGTCCATTAACAAAGTGATGTCCGGTAAACATACAACAGAGCATTGCGTGTTCACAGGCTAACACTTGAAGCCTTAGAGCGTCTGTTGTTGACGGCTTTCGAGACATCAGAGGGGCAGATTATTGGAGACGAAACAAGAGGCCTCCTGCAACGCTTATCACTTCATTCAAGTAAGGAGAATCTATCGAACTCTGGCTAACAAGATGCACACGGCTGTCTGATGCTCTACACAGTTCAAGGAAAGGTTCGCAAGGAGAAATGGGGAAAACCGCTCAGTTTTGGTGGATTATTGATAAAGTAGGCTGGTCTTGATGTTTCTCAAGCAACCAAAGAGAACAATTTGGATCTTCATCTGTGGTGTCTGCAAAACCTGTGTCGCATGTTTTCAGCTTATGACACGCCAATATTATGCAAGATATACAAGGTATATCACTCTGACTCTTCCTAACACCTCCCCAGTTCCATCCTGGAGCTCAGAGCTTTTGCGGTTAAATGGATTCAGTGTGAACAGATCCGAGGTTACAGTCATCGAGAAATGCAGTTGATCTTACCATTTGAACAAACCATCAATCGACATGCAAAATCTCACGGGGAGATTATTGGATCAGCAGAAACTATTCTGCTTACTACAGATGGTGTATGACAAGACACTCGCTGGAGTTATGTCCAAGCCACATGGAACTGACAGGAATGGAGAGTCAAGGATGTTCAACACACAAGGATATAAGGACCTCAGAATACTCCGCAGTGAAACCGATGTTCGCAAGGTTGTTGATGCCATCACAAGCTTCATTAACCCTTTCGATGTCGAGGATAAAGATGTCCTCTATTGTCTGTCATCAGGAGTACCAGCTCCACCCGAAGTTGAGCAGGATTTTCTATCAGCGGACAATCGTGGGAAAGTTACACGAAGCATTTGTAAAAGAAGGCTAATCAAGAAAAAAAGAGTTCCAGAACCAATCAAGAAACAGAAACTCAAAACATTTGTGTCACTAGCAAGTCAGTTAAAGTTACAGGGACAGACAAAAAAACTTAAGAAATGTTGTTGCACAACGGAATGTGTTTGGCCAATTGATATTGCTGGCTCTTAATACAACATAAGCATGGAAAAGGTCCTCAGTTATCATGGGCCCATGTCCATGGGCTCTAGCAACAGCTACAGGATCCCCAACGAAAACGACAAGGCCAAGCTAATGCATACCTGGAAGGACATGCTAACTTGTCACAGCGACCGACCAACGAAACATGAGTTACATATCGATGGAAATGCCCTACTACAGACACAAGTTCCATCCCAGAACATTTGGTGAGCTGGCTGAAAGTTTGTTCGCACAACTTCCTAAAGTACGACGGATAGACTCGTGACTGATACTTACAGAGACATGTCGATCAAAGAAGCAGAGGGAGAACACCAGAGGAGCATCGTCAACCACTTAATCAAAGTCCGCTTACGAAGATCCCACGTGACTGGAAGAAAGTTTCTGCGTAACTCAAAGAATAAAACACAACTTACCAAACTGCTTCTGCGGAATGGAAAACGCCAAGTAACTTCTGCAAACTGGTCGAAAGAAGAATCCTGTTTGTCTGTGAGAGAGACTGCAACATTCCATCCAACAGCTCAGATGGTTAAAACTATGAATCAGAAGATGTGGAGGAGCTACATTCGACTCAAAGAAGCAGACACTAAGGAGATTCTGCACTGCCTACATGGGCTTCACATTCCTCATCTGAGTCCACATGTGTAATTAGTACCAGAACACAGATGTATTCTTGTTGCGCTGAAATTTGCGCAAGATATTCACAGCGCAGGTTATTTGACACAGGATCGCAACAAACGCGGATGATTGACGTTCATCGTGTAATCGCAGAGGCTGGAAAAGATATCTGTCAGCACTACCAGCGTTGCATGCATTTCTGGGTGCGACACACGAGTTCATTCGTACGAAAGGGGAAGCTGCTTCCTTTGAAGACTCTTAAAGTCATCCGGATTTCTTGGCTTACGTTCCTCTCATTAGGAAGTTCACCTGATGTGAGTGATACTCTTATATCAAGACGTTCGAGCACTTCACATGTTTGTTGTACATAAAGAAGTCAACATCATCTGATATCAACAAGCTCCGTACCGAGCAGTTCTTGGAGAGGTTCCAAGCCAAATTGGATCATTGTTGACCAGTTACAATGGAGTTGCCTTGAGCATACTACCTCCATGCCGGGCACACTGCGGATGCACATACAGAGGGTAATTCCAAGCACTGGTCTGGTGCAGGGCAGACCAGGCTATGCCAGATGTACCACGCCAGATGGCACGGTTGGTGCATAGTAGATGGCGAATTGGATTTCAGTGGACGGAGGGAGATTTGATGCCGAAAGAGCTTGTGGATTTGTAACGTGAACCGAAGATGAGGATGAAGAGGAGAGGACCTTCCGAAATTGAGAGTTTTGAGATGTCATTTTTGAAGATACAGAGGAATAATTTTCCATGTTTGCCTTCGTGCTAGTCTGTTATTATATAGCCAGTACATTGGACTTATAGAGAACATGCCACGAGTTTCACCACATGAACGGTTGTTAGTTGTTAGACTCTACTGTACCATTTGCAATATACCAATGTCACAAGTTTAAACTTGTTCTTGATTTAGAGAACCTGGACAACATATATATTGGTGGATTTATTGTTTATCAAGATATGCTTCAATAATCCTTGATGTTTGTCCACTAATGCTGAGATTTGATCATTGGAAAGATATTTTGCACATGCAAAATAAAACGTATATTTCAATTTGATTTCAGTTCAATTTATAGCGATGGTTAATTGATAATATGACAAGTGATTGAATTCATATCGTGTGATAATGAGAGCATCTGAATTAATTCTGCTTAGAAAATAATCAACATGTCGGAGATGATTGGAGAAAAATGCTCAAAATTATCATTTTCTGTTATGACGTCACTGTGACGTCATTGATCTTTGGGTCAATTAAATTTTCTTCATGTTTTTATAAAGAACAGCTTTTCTAAATACAGCAAGGTGAAATTCAGCAGATTCACTCAAAAGTACACGAAGAAAATAGCAAAATCTCACCCCACCCCCATTCCTAAAATTATCAAATTGCGTCAGCAGGTACAGTTAACATGCCTATACTTTTATTCCAAAATTCTGCTTGCAGACAAGCAGATTTCAAAAGGACATATAACAGGCTATTCAAAAATGATAGTCTGCAAAAATCCCGGGGGGGGATGGTTTCGACATTGGCCCATGGTCTAATATAACAGCTGAACATACTCGTGGCATTCTTTCCACAATGGAAATCAAATATTGTCGGAAAGTTCTTTCAACACTGTTGCGAAAGTTTCCCACAATGTGTTGCCCTTGCAGGTTGCTTTGCTTTCACCCTTCTGTCCAGTTCATCCCAAACCAGCTTGATGGGGTTTAGTCTGTAGACGTGCTGGTCATTCCATGATTTGAGCCTAATGTCTTGTTCTTTACTTCTAATGTGAGTTCTGACATAGCCTGGTGGTATGCTTTGGTCATTATCTTGCTGTAGGATGAACCCTGACCAACTAGGCGTAGACAGAGGGCAGTGTGACCACTCCTTTGGCTTTTCACAAGATCTTGCTGATTCGTGTTCACCTTGGCGTTTGGTTTTCTGTAGGTTTTCTTGGCGTATAGGTTTTCTATTATCATCGCTTTTCCGAAACTTGTGAATTCTTGGCTTTTTTCATTGGCTCACCTTGGCATTTATGAAAAGAGAGAGTGGTCACACTGCCAGAGGGCATGGCGCTATAAAAGTGTATATGGCGCTACAAAATGCTGTGGTAGCCTCTTTGGTTCAGGGTGCCAGTCACTCTGTGCAAGTCGCGCGACTCTGGATCCAGCAAAAGAGCCCCAGATCATCACGCTTCTCCTCCATGTTTGCAAGTTGGTGTCACACACTGAGGAACCATCCTTTCGCCGACTCGACGGCGTACAAAAACCTGCGTGATGAACCGAAGATTTCAAATTTTGATTCATCGGTCCATAAGACCTTCTTCCAGTTTTTCAGTAGTCCACTGGTGGTGCTTCATGGCCCAGGCAAGCTTCTTCTTATTATTTTGCCATCTTAGCAATGGCTTTCTTACTGCCACTCGACCTGTCAAACCTGCAGCTCGAAGTCTTCTCTCACAGTTGAACTGAGACTTCTTACTTCGACCAGTGTTAAGCTGTGCTTGAAGCTGCTGTCGCCTATCACGCAAGCTGTTGGCTCTCAGAAACTTGCTTCTGATTGTGTTGTGGTTTTGGGTCTGCCAGACCTCTTCCTGTCAGAGTTTCCTCCAGTTTCCAAGTGCCTTTGATGTGTTGGAAACTGTACTCACTGACACCTTGGCTGTTTTCAATTTCTCTAAGGAAAGACTACACTTTTAATGGTTATAAATGGTCTGTCTGTCTTCCTTTGTTAATTGTCTTTTTCTCACCATTAGATAGCAAATAACTTCCTGCAGTGCAATATTGTCCAAATAATGCTTCAGAGGGTGCTGCACACATTGTTCCACACTGCTTTATACAGACAGAGGGTTTGTAACTAATAAACAAAAGTTAGGACACCTGTAGGAATGGTTTGCGATCAACTTTCAAGGCTTAATTTACTTCCATTGCTGCAGAACAGCTCCAGTTGCTAACATTACTGTTCCATGAAAGGGCCTTTTTAACAACTCTGAAATTTACATTATTCTTCAGTTTTGGTAACCTAAACTTTTTTTTAACCTCTGGCAGTTTACCGCTTGCTTTGTACCATTTCAGGTTATTCAACTGGACTTGAACTACTTAAATTTCAGTAAAAACTGGAAAAGTGGGGGGTGTCTAAACTTTTGATCGGTGGAGTAATACCCACTGTTTGAAACTGGCCCATCTTACCTCACCTAACTCAACTATATCATACTGTTTGAAACTGCCTATCTATCCTCACCTTCCTCAACTACATCATATCTTGTTGAAAGCCGGCCGACTACTTCTCATCTTACTCAACTGTATCATACTGTTTAAAACCAGCCGATCTATCCTCATCTTACTCAACTGTATCATACTGTTTAAAACCGGCCCATCTATCCTCAACCACTTACTCAACTATATCATACCGTTGAAACCGCTCATCTATCCTCACCTACTCAACTATATCATACTGTTTCAAACTGGCCCATCTATCCTCAACATTATTTACGATGTCAAACTGTTTCAAACCAGCCCATCTGTCCTCACCTTACTCAACATATATACTGTGTGAAAGCGGCCTATCTGTCCTCACGTTACTTCAACGATATCATCTAACGTGTGAAAGCGCCTATCTGTCCTCACGTTACTCAACTATATCATACTGTGTGAAAGCGCCTATCTGTCCTCACGTTACCAACTATAATCATACTGACTGTGAAAGCGGCCTATCTGTCCTCACCTTACTCAACATATCATACTGTTGAATGCGCCTATCTATCCTCACCTTACTCAACTATATCATACTGTGTGAAAGCGGCCTATCTGTCCTCCGTACTCAACTATATCATACTGTGTGAATGCGGCCTATCTATCCTCACCTTACTCAACATATATCATACTGTCTAATCCGGCCCATACCTCACCTTACTCAACTATCATACTGTCTGAATCCGGCCCATCATACTCCTCACCTTACTCAACTATATCATACTGTCTGAATCCGGCCCACCTCACCCCCTTACTCAACTATATCATACTGTTGGAAAGCGGCCCATCTATCCTCACCTTATCAACTATATCATACTGTGTGAAAGCGGCCAATCTATTACTCACCTTAATGATGCCATACTGTTTGAAAGCGGCCCATCTATCCTCACCTACTTAACTATGTCATAATGTTTGCAGATTGGCTATATAGTGGTATCCCCTACAGGACATTGTTGATGGACGGACGGACACAGGCAAGCACCCGAGACCACCCGAGCTCCAATAATATATATATAATATATAATATATATATATATATATATATATATAATATATATATAAATATATAATATAATTTGATGAAATACTATTAATATTAGTTAAGATTGTAGAACTTCCCATTATGTTGTGTATTGTTGTTCAAACCTGTTTGTCTCAATTAAGAACGTGCTTGTGTGTGTGTGTGTGTGTGTGTGTGTTGTGTGGTGTGTGTGTGTGTGTGTTGTTGTGTCACTAATGCCTCTCAACACACAAAACATAGTCCTCTTCTTTAATTCCTCTCACAAGCTAAAATAAATAGGTAGGAAAATACCATTTTTATGAGTAGACATTATTGTACCTTCCAAAATTGACGTCATCCTCGGCAAGTCTGGAGTAAATTCTAGTCATGGTTCAATCACATTATGTACATGACTTCTCTGACATTCTAACGACACTGGAAAGACAACTCCATCTAATGTTACTGTTCACATGCAAGCTTATCTCATTAAAATTAAATCACTAATTCTCAGCTCACCACTACACCATGCAAAGTAAACTCTGGAAACAGCAACAAGCCCAATGACTACTGTAACATTGAGTGGACTATGTACATACACTGTCATTGTCACAAGGGAAACAATACCCTGAATATTGCAGACTGTAGCAGCAGTGAATACAGTAAATCTGCTCGCTACTGAATAGTCAGAAGTTGAGATATGATATAATCAATCTTTATTATAATCATTGTTGATTATAATCAACAATAATTATTGTCGTGATATCAAGAAGTTGAATAGCTTTTCTCATCCTGACCATCAAACTCACACTCTCACTGTTTCTCCGAAAGACCGTTTGGTAACCTTCCCATCTATTTCTTAACAATCCTCTTGAAGATCAGCCATTCAAACGTTGGCCTTACCATCAGCTTGATCTTTCTTTGGTAAACCGCATATCTAAGTTGGCTCCCAAAGCCGTCGCCAACTGGCGTCCTCCATTATGCAAAGTCTAATCTTGCACGCCTCAATTTTTATCTAGTGCGAGGCCTTGACCACAGCTTGATGAGAGTGCTGTCACCACGGGTTGGCACCCCTGACTGACACCTTGCTAATCTTGACACTGTGGAACCAAGGCCACAGGCCGTGTCCCTCTGCCTTCTACTCACTCTTTCTGCTCTTGCTCTCTCTCTCCTTTCCATGCTCTGTTGCTTCCAGGTTTGCAGGGGCATGCCGTCTGCCAGTAACCCCCTTCTGGTGAAACTTCCAAAATCCAGATCGCTGTCACCTACACCCACTCGTTCCCTCTTTCCTGCCTGTGGAACACTTCCTCAGTCGTTCAATCTCATTCGTCCTTCAAGGCTTCATGACAGCTGTTCACCACAATCTCAGTCATGCCCCATCCATAACCAGGATCATTTCTACACCGTTAACCTTCTGCCAGCCCCCTCATTCCAAGTTTCCTGTTTTCCTTCCACTTCGATGATTGAGAGTATTTGGCTGTACATCTTGTTTCGCCCCCTGTGTCCTCCCCTAGCCCTCATTCCTCCCCACATCCTTATTCCCCAGTCTCCCTCTATTTTGACTCTCAACCCATTGTTGTGCATTCCATGCCCCCCCCCCCAAAACCCTCTTTATACTGTTTTTTTTTGTTACATCCTGATCCATTCGGTGTTCTAGCTCTCCATAGCCTCGACACTATTTACACACACAACCATCTGCATCTAGTGGGCAGATAAGCAATTTTTGAGAGAATCGTGCAAATGATGATACAAGCATCAAATTTGGCACATTTGTTCTCCAGGGGATTCTAATCAAATTCTGCCTGATTGGCCATTTGAAATCCACAATTTTGAAAAATTTGAAAAAAAAAAAAATTCAAAAAAGTCAAGATCACGAATCAATGTTGGATGCTGGCTGAGATTGTGAATGTTGAGAAAACATCATCAAAGACGTTCCAAGTCTGCCAGCAGTTTCTTCCTTTACCGTGGAAGGCAGACACAACGTTACATCCAGTGAACGCATGGAAGTATGGGATCCCTCTAGCTTTCTCAGGCCTATTGCAGAAACTACCTCATGGACTGGAATCCATCGTGCCTTGGCTCATTGGCCAAAGGCAATCCACATGTTCTCAAGACCTAGTTCCTGAGGATGGCAGTACAGATATTGCTATGACTAGTACATCCGTGTCATTAGCCTTAATGATAATGGCTTGCTACCATCTGTCGTTGCATCCCTGGTGTGTACAAATATTCAAGTGTCAGCTTCTCATGACAACATGGAGACACAGCATCCAGTACGTTCCTTGTGTTGATAATGGCATCTTCTCCTTTTGTGACAATGACTCGTGCTTGTCGTCTGTGCTTCACACATCTTTTCTCGCAAGGAAGTGAAACAGCTCAGCTCTTGTGCTGCCATCTCGAAAAAGCTTTTCCAGTTACTTGGGGTTCTACTGGTTCCTGTCACTCTTCTTCTGATTCCTTGCCCCTTTTCGACCTTGCCTCTGACACTTCAGACTGACTTCTTGTACACA
>CM068966.1:10590869-10598369 GCA_035128595.1 Eptatretus atami | reverse complement strand
ATGTGTAAGGACTGGTCTATATCCCCCCTCTTCTACAAGCTAGAGGACTTAAGCAGAGAATCACTGAGGCACTGGAGAATGTTACGCAAGAATGCTAAGCGTGGTTGGCAGGAGCTGGACCACCGACTTGACGTGTGTCGTGTACCAGGCGGTGCACAATTTGAACATTTGTGAAGTTTTGAGAAAACGGTTATAAAATCTACATCCCTGAATCTCTTGTTCGAATTTGATAAATAAATCTTTTTTCAACATGAAGCCTATTTACTTTCGTTTGCCTGGGACATGGATTACTTAGATAGTGACGTTCAAATGATGTCATTTTTTTAGGGAGCCCTGTAAATATATATATATATATATTATATAATATATAATATATATATATTATATAATATATATATATATAATACTAGCTGAGTACCCGGTAATACCCGGGAAATTTGCCCTATTTCTTCACGCTAGTTAGACTGAGGCATTAGTTGTATGGAGAAAATTCGGAAGGCTTCTTTTATTCCTCAGATTTATGGAAGGAAGGCTTTATGCTGCGTAATCCTCAGATAGGTCATAGTTGAAGGCGGCCTTGAGCCACTGAATTTTTAGCAGCAGTGGCAACTGTCCTTGATGTCCTGCCAAAACCAGACACTAGAAAGCTGGAACGTGAGTTTTGTGCTTCTCTCGCCGTCAGGTGTGACGCTCTATTTGCAGTTAGGCGACGCTCTCTCTCTGCAGCCGACTCTGCTTGCATGGCTCGTTCATGAGCAGATATATCAGCAGTAAGACGACTCTCTTCTCTCTGCAGCTGACTCCGCTTGCCTGGCTCTTTCATGAGCAGATATATCAGGCAGTTAGCTGTTGCCTGCGCGTGCAGTCGAGAATTCAAATAACGGGAGGAGAATGTGTATGTTTAAAAGAGTCAACGAATACGAACATTTTGTATTTTAAAAAACCCGAGCGTTTTTAACCATGAGCCTTTTGTTACGATTAATACGCCGGCGCACTATTCGAAAGCCATTTTTTTTTAAAATGGAAATTTTATTATTTTATTTTTTTAATATATATATATAATTTTTCATTTTTATGGAAAGCCACTTAGCGCATCCTGGAGCTGAATGTTAGGTCTATATTGTGTAAAGTTTCATCAAGATCGGTTCACTGGTCTAGGAGCTTATTGGTTACAAACAAACAGACAGACAGACAGACAAACAGACAGAAGGACTGCCATTTATATAGTAGATATATATAATATATATATATATGTAAACACCACACACAGGTCACACACACACACGCACACGCATACATATAAACGCCACACACACACACACACACACACACACACACACACACACACACACACACACACACACACACACACACACATAAACACCCCTCCCTCACTCTCACACACACACCACAACACATACATAAACACACACACCACCCTCCCACCACACACACATTCACATATACATACATACATACATACATACATAACATAATCATAACACAATACGACGGATATATTATGTACTGGTAAGTACGGACAAAAGTTATTTTATTTGAAGTTATAATCTTAAATGATAAGGAATTTACTAATTTCCCAACAGCCCGGATCATCAGCTGGGCACCGTTTATCATCAAGTTTCGATCCTTTCAGCCCAGAAGCTCTACAATCAGTGGATCCACAAGTGATTCATCATGTCAGTCATCCTAAATGATCTCCAGTCAGACCTGAAATGCTTACGAGCACAACCCCCCCCTTTTTACAAATGTATTGGCCAGGGTCAAATTTATGCATACCAACTCGAATGGGTTTTGAATCTGTCCTCAGAAAGGTACAGCTCCGATATACATGTCATGGCTCACGGTTTGTTGCGAGATCTTATATTCGCTCACGTTGGCTACTTTTGCTTTCCATGTTCAAGTACGGTGGACCATCAATCCTTATGATATTTCTCTGAGATTTATGGGCTTTTCAGGCTGCTAGTTGGTTTGTCCCAGAACCTTTATCAGATATACATAAAGAGGTGTTCAGCATAAATATTGGCTTGTCCACCGAAGAACTGGCGAACATTGTCGACCTGTCCGGACAGAATTTTCACCTGTCCCGGACAATTGCACAACTGTGAATGTTGAACCAAGATTATGCACAGTCACTCTCATAAACTTGCTTTTGCTTGACCTTTCCAATAAAAACTTTACTACACTTATTCTTGCTTCTCTCTCTGAAATACACTGCCTGAATAATTAACTCAATTAAGCGTGAAATGTGTTTGTGTTGTTTTCCTGAACACCAAATAAGTCCTTCCTTCAAAAAGATGTCTTTCAAAAATGTTGATCCATGTTAATATGTCAAACCAAATTAACATGTTGGCTAATTTACTGCCATGTGATGTACTTGAATGTTGTTCTGTTTCTCACTGCTCTTGAACCTCTTTTTTTTTGTAGGAAAGCCTGAGCAACCTCTCGGACCTGAGCTTATGAACTCTGATCCTCGTGGTCCATCCATTCGCCTTCGTCCTTCCAGCCGTGTCTTCACTCACGAAGTAATTATTTGGCTGTTTGCCTATGTTGTATATTTGCTAATCTCATCTCTGCATGACTGCTGTGTCTGTTTCACTGTCCATTTGCTATTCCTTCCTGTCATTATGTTATTGGGATTTTGACTGCATTATGTTTATCGTTGCTTATGTGTAATGCCTTTGCATGTCTTCCTCTTTTAATTGCTCTATATATTATTTTCCAGACACTCTTAAGTGTGTGTGTGTGTGTGTGTGTGTGTGTGTGTGTGTGTGTGTGTGTGCCACAGGTTTATGGCTATGATCAGAGCATGTCTCATAGACATTCCCCACCTCTACCCAGCACAGAGCGGCAGTCTTTATTCCCAATGGTACAAGGTGAGAGAACAGCCAGAGAGGCCAGAGTAGTTGAGGGGCCCCGGACTTTGGTTCTGTTTGCTTGAAAAGTGACAAACAGTATTGTCTGCATCAGGGCTTTATAGCATAAGATTTTTAAAAATGATGCCTGATTAATTATAGGGAAGCTTAAATACCATTGACAAAACATAAGCAGTCATTTAAAGGTTTTTTTTTCTACGAAATAAGCTCGGAGAGTGGGTCCCGTTGTCTGGCCATCCGTCCATCCGTCCGTCCGTAAACATGTAACTAAAACATCTCACAAACTACGTAACCGATATGGACCAAATTTGTTATGATGCATCAGAACAGCAAGGTGTCATAGGGTTGTGCTCCCAATCCGGATGTGCTCATTTAAAGGGGGTGAAAGGGGGTTTGCCCCAAATATTGGTATTTAAATCAAAAATCTTCTCAAAAACCGGTAGCTGGATCCAGACCAAACTGGCCATGTGGCATTGTGACAATGCCCTTAAGTTGTGCTCCCCATGGCGGGGATGGAAAGGGGGGGCACGGCCTCCCTCCCCTAATCCCTTATACTCACTAAAACATATTTTCCTCACAAACTACATGACCGATATGGACCAAATTTGGTACGATACATCAGAACAGTAAGGTCTCATGGGGTTGTGCTCCCCCATTCCGATTCCCATCCGCCCCCTTAAGATGCTGAAAAGGGGGGGGGGGGGGGTTCACCTCAAATTCAGGTAATTTATTTTAAAATCTTCTCAGAAACCGACAGCAAGATGCAGACCAAACTCTTCATGAAACATGAGGACCATGCCATTAACTTAAGTTGTGCTCCCCATGACCGTACCACTTCATGAAGAGGTGCCATGGCCCCTTCCGCCTAATCCTTCATTTTCACCCCACCTGTTGGGGAAATATCAGTCAGTCCCTCATGGGGCTATTTATTGATTATATAATCATTATAATCTTCCTTTCTTCTTGATCGCAAGCTTCCTTTGAGTCACTCTGTGGATCATATGGGGGTAGACCATGAAGCACATTGAGGATTCTTTGAGTAAAAGGTGCCCGACCGATTCCACAACGTGGCTCTATGCAACTTACCTTCAAATTGTCATATTTTTGATGTCCCACTGAAATAAGTCTGCACTTTGATTGACTCTTTTACTTCCTAAATCAGTCGATTTTTACGTGTTATTAGGCAGTGGACATTAAACTGACTCTTGCACATAATGTATCATATATGTACTTAATTCCACACCTCAAAGATGTTGCAAACACATGGCAAAGCCTGAGGCTTTGAGTGATTTACTCATTTGTTTACTTCTTTTGATAGTAAAATGTTTACCTTCCTAATAACTGTTCAACATCATAGTAACCCCTTGTGTAAATGACATTATTATTTGTGAAGCAGCCTGACTGGTGACTTTGCATCTATCATCTTGTCCTTTTCACAAACACTTCAAGCTCCCTGACTGAGCTGTCCTGTCCTCAAATGCAATATGTTTAATATACTGTACCTGCATTATCTTTGTGCTTTGGTTTTTTCCATCTACTACAAGGCTAACTGGAAAGCACCTCAAAATGCAAATCCCACCCACATCCACTTGTACTCGATCTAAGCTTTATGGAAACAGCAGCAAAGAAAACATGTAAAATATATTAATTTGTTTTCAATGGTTGGTAATACAGAGGCAAATGGGGACAGTAAGGACATGAGTGGGGGAGGAGGGAGGGGGGTGGTGAGGTCATTAAAGATGGTTAAGTGACATCCGTTAAGGTCATTAAGGATGGTAAGTAAGTAGATGGGAAAATGGAATTTGTGGACATCACAGAAGAAGAGGTGCAGACTGCAGCATTGAAGAGGATGAAGAAGGGAAGAGCGTCAGGCATTGATAAGGTGCACACGGAGATGCTCGTTGCTGCGGGAGAAGTCTGAGTCAGTTGGATGAAGAGGCTGTTGAATGTTTGTGTGAGAGAGGGTTCTATTCTGGAGGATTGGCGGACAGGGCTAATTGTGCTGATATGGAAGAGGAGGGCGATGTTCAAGATTCAAGGAAGTACAGAGGCATTACAATACTAAGTCATAGAGAGAATTCTGCATGGGGGTATAAGGGAGATTCAGGAGATGGATACCAGCGAAGAGAAACAAGGGTTGAGAAAGGGAAGGGGGGCAATGGATAAGATGTTCATGCTGAGACAGCTGGTGGATGAGAGTTTGGAAGTGCAAGGTGAAATGGCATTGGAATTTGTGGACCTTGAGAAGGCCTATGACACTGCCCATCAAGAGATGGTGATGGCGACGCTGAGATGGATGGGACAGAAGCAGAAGTTAGGGTGGCGGAAGGTCTGTACGAGGGAACGAAGGGATGAGTTTTGGTTGGTCTAAGGATGTCAGAGGAGTGCAGCATAGACATCGATTTGAGGCAGTGAAGCTCTCTCAGCTCACTCATGTTTATCATGGTGATGGAGCTGCTAAGCAAAAGGGTAAACATGAAAGGTATTCTGGAGAAGATGTATGTGCACGATCTGGCTGTTGTGTTTGAGAGTATGCAGGAGGTATTGGGAGAGTATGCAGGAGTAGTATGAACTGAAGATGAGTATGGAGAAGACTGTGGAGATGTGAGTGTGGTAGCAGAAAAAAGAAATGAATATCAGGTTTGACAGGAAGGAGATCGGACAGGGAGAGAGGTCTGAGTATCTGGGGGGAATAGTGAGCAGGGATGGTATGTCGGGGGCAGAGGTTCCATGGTGGGACCGGGTGGGTACGAATGCATGGAGGGAATGATGGCAGAGGGAACTAGAAAGTTTAATTTGACCTCAATGCATATTCCTCCACCCACGTGAGATGTCAACCCACTGTTAAGCCGCTGTCACACCTTGACGATTTAGCCAGCGTATGCCGACGTATGAAAAATTTGTCTAAAACGCTGGCACACGTCGAATACGTTATGGGTAAGTTTTGTATACGTTAAGAGCACGCTGAAGCATGCTGGCATACGTCGTAGTACACCGAGCTCGTCGACAAATTTTAACATGCTCAAAATTTTTCGACGTATGCCAGCGTATGACTCACACGTTCCGCAAATGCTGGCCATAAGTTGTAGGCACGTTACGCGATCGTTGACACACGTCGACACACGTTACTTGTAAGTTACTCATAAGTCGAAACACGTCGAGGTAATGTTTAGCACACCCGAAACTTATTTCTAACCTATGAGTAACGTGTTGTAGGCACGTTACGCGATCGTTGACACACATCGACACACGTTACTTATAAGTTACTCATAAGTCAAAACACGTCGAGGTAATGTTGTTGTTGTTTTTTTTGTATATCTTGTCCAAGCTCGTGTGAGAGCTAACACACAATGCACATCAAGGGGGCATGAGACAAGAGGGGCGGGAGTGAGAGGAACAAAACAGTGGGGAACAGACACATTAGGAGATCTGTGGAAGGGAGAGGGATGACGGGTGGGATGGGGAACATGGGGAATAGAAGATGGACATTACAGGACTTTCAGGAAGGAAAGCAGGGATTTGAAGGAAGTGGGCTTGGGTGGATTATCGGGGGTAGAAAAGATCGAGGATTTGGATGGGGGATGATAAGAGGTGGTGGTGAACAGCTGTTTTGAAAGCCTGGAGGGAAGAATGGGAAGAATAGAGTGAGGGAGTTTATTCCAAAGGCGGGGAAAAAGAGGAATGAAAGAGTTAAGGTGAGCAGTGATTCGTGATTTTGGTAGTTTTACCAGAAGGGGGTTATTGGCGGACCTTGAGCGCCTGTGGAAATGTGGTGGGGACAAATTGCAGAGAGAGCAGGGGGGGGGGCAAGGCTGCAGAGGAGACGGTAGAAGACAGAAAGACCACGGACCAACCTGCGGTGATTGAGTGAGAGGCCAAAGACTCAGCCTCATTGCAGGAGATGCCGATGATCCGAAATGCCTGGTTTCTACAGCGTGAAGCCGAGAAAGGTGGGAGGCAGGAGCACCAGCCCAGAGGGGGAGCAGTACTCAATCAGGCTACGGACAAAAGCTTTGTAAGTGGTCGGATCTCAGGAGGGCCGAGGAAGGACTTTGCACGACGGAGGATTCCCAGTCGGCGACTGACTTTGGAGGCGAGGTTTGAAATGTGGGTTTCCAAGAAAGGTCATGGCAGATAGTGAGACCCAGAAGCTTGAAAGAAAGGACTTCTTCCAGAGGATTGTTGAGAAAGTGGATGGGTGGGTTTTCTAAACGGTCCTTTCGGAGAGACATAGTAAGAGTGTGAGATTTCTCTGGATTGAAAGACATGTTCCACGTGTTGGACCAGTTTGTGTTTATACCCAGATCTGCAGTGAGTGAAGAAGCTACTGCTTGCCGGTCTGAGGGATGACCGATCGTACGGCAGAGGTTGGAGTCATCGGCAAAGAGATATAGAGGATTTTCCAGAGAGTTGGAGAGATCATTGATGAAAACCAGAAAAAGAACAGGGCCCAGACGCTACCTTGGGAACTCCAGCCTGGACAGGAAGAGGGTGAAAGAACTCCATTTAGGGCACACGTTGACTGCGACAGGAGAGGAAGTCTGCGAGCCATGAGTGGAGATGGCCTTGGATACCATGGGAAGAGAGTTTGGTGAGTAGGGCAGGG
>CM068966.1:10576069-10590798 GCA_035128595.1 Eptatretus atami | reverse complement strand
GAGGCAGGAGCACCAGCCCAGAGGGAGAGCAGTACTCAATCAGGCTACGGACAAAAGCTTTGTAAGTGGTCGGGATCTCAGGAGGGCCGAGGAAGGACTTTGCACGACGGAGGATTCCCAGTCGGCGACTGACTTTGGAGGCGAGGTTTGAATGTGGGTTTCCCAAGAAAGGTCATGGCAGATAGTGAGAGCCAGAAGCTTGAAAGAAAGGACTTCTTCCAGAGGATTGTTGAGAAAGTGGTGGTGGGTTTTCTAAACGGTCCTTTCGGAGAGACATAGTAAGAGTGTGAGATTTCTCTGGATTGAAAGACATGTTCCACGTGTTGACCAGTTGTTTTTTTATACCCAGATCTGCAGTGAGTGAAGAAGCTACTGCTTGCCGGTCTGAGGGATGACCGATCGTACGGCAGAGGTTGGAGTCATCGGCAAAGAGATATAGAGGATTTTCCAGAGAGTGGAGAGATCATTGATGAAAACCAGAAAAGAACAGGGCCCAGAACGCTACCTTGAGGAACTCCAGCCTGGACAGGAAGAGGGATGAAAGAACTCCATTTAGGGCCACACGTTGACTGCGACAGAGAGGAAGTCTGCGAGCCATGAGTGGAGATGGCCTTGGATACCATGGGAAGAGAGTTTGGTGAGTAGGGCAGGGTGCCAGACTGTGTCAAAAGCACGTGATATGTCCAGGGATACGGCTCGGATTTCCTTCTGGCATTGAGGACCTTCATCCATTGTTGGGAGAGCAGAAGCAGCATATCCAGGGTAGAGTGACCTGGTCTAAACCAAATTGATGATCGAAATCAAGCCATTGGAGAAGAGGAAGGATTTCATGTCTGAAGCGATGATGGATTCCATAACCTTGCTGATGATTGGGAGAAGGTGATTGGTCTTAGTTGCAGGGATCTGTTTTTGCACCTTTTTTATGCAGGGCAGTGATGTTTGCAGATTTCCAAGCAGATGGCAGAGACCTTGAGCAAATGAGAGGGTGAATAGAACAGAGAGAGGGTGAGCAAGAACAGAAGAGCAGGCTTTGAGGACACGTGGGCTGATGCCGTCTGGACCGGTTGCAGAATCTGAGTCGAGGTTTGACAGCAAGCTCTCCACCTTGTCAGGAGAAAAGGACACAAGTCCAGGGACAGTTGGGTGCGACTGGGTAAGATGGGTGAGAAAGTGATGGGTTTTTGACACAAGATTTAGCTGCAAACACGAGTTTAGGCATTCAGCCTTTTCACGTGCAGTATCAGCATTGCGCCATTTGAGGTAAGGGAGGGATGGAGGGGGACATACACCAGAAACAGATTTGATTAGACGCCACCAGGATTTTGAGGAGGGAGAGAGGTTTGAGAGTTCGGACTTGAGATTAGAAAGATGTTGTTTCTTGGCTCTCCTGAGGGTAGATACACACTTGTTCCGAGCTTTATGGAAGGAACTGAGATTGCCCTCAGTTGGGTTTGCTTTCCATGAGCAAAGGCAAGTTGTTTCAGGACAACTGCCCGCCACAAGCTTCAGTAAACCGGGCGGGAGAAGGGTAGGACAACTGAAGACGAGGGGGATAAATCTGTGCATGAGGGAGAGCAAGTTTCTTTGAAAGAATTCCCAGGATGAGTTGATGTTGGAGAAGTAGCGATAGGAGACCAGTCTAAAGTTTGATGGCTGCTTGGAGACCTGCCAATCGGCTTGAGTGAAATGCCAGACTCGACGGCGGTGAGGTGGTTCTCTATAATAGCCAGAGAGATGTCCACTTTGACAAGGACGTGGTCAGAAGAACCGATGGAGCGGAGGAAGAGCAGCAGTCAGTGTTCCAGACTCCATGGTTTTTTTTTTTCTTTTTTTCTTCGGCATGACGTGATGTTGACACTTCGATTTCTAGTGCGGTTATAATATAATATATTAATAGGCTGCCGCTCAACGATTTAAATCATAACCGCACTCGAAATCGAAGTGTACATCACGGTCATGCCGAAGAAAAAGAAAAAAAAACCATGGAGTCTGGAACACTGACGGGTTCCTCCTGTGTGAACCCCATTTCTATATACCAATTCCCCTAAACGCTGCCAATACGCCATTATACGGTAGCTGTAAGTTAGTAACACGTTCAGTAAGTTCTGTGGTCGTCCGGAAGACGTCAAATACGTCTACATACGTCAATATGCGTTGGAGATACGTTACACATAGGTTCAAAGCACGTTACTCATAGGTTAGAAATAAGTTCGGGTACGCTAAACATTACCTCGACGTGTTTCGATTTATGAGTAACTTACAAGTAACGTGTGGCGACGTGTGTCAACGATCGCATAACGTGCCTTCAACTTATGGCCAGCGTATGCGGAACGTGTGTGTCATACGCTGGCATACGTCGAAAAATTTTCAGCATGCTTAAAATTTGTCGACGTACTCGGCGTACTACGACGTATGCCAGCGTGCTTCAGCGTGCTCTTACGTATACAAAACTTACCCATACGTATTCAACGTGTGCCAGCGTATTCGGAAATTTTCATACGTCGGCATACGCTGGCTAAACGTCAAGGTGTGACAGCGGCTTGACACTTCGATGTCTAGTGCGGTTATGATTTGAATCGTCGAGCGGCAGCCTTTTAATAGGCTACGACGTGATGTCGGTGATACGCTGCCGCCGCTATGCATACGTTAGACTATTGTTGGGCATAGGTTGTGAACGCCTACAACACGCTAAGCATTCGTTGGTTGAGTTATCTATATTCTATATGTTATCGAAACGTTCTGTGTACGTTACTAATACGTTATGCATACGTCCAACTCGTTATGAATACGCCCAAAACTGGAAAAAAACATCAATAGTTCAGCGTACGCCAGCGTTTTACATACATTTTGATACGTTGCCATACGCTGGCTAAAACGTCAAGGTGGACAGCGGCTTTACATTTGATCTCAACGAAAGGTCACGAGAGACAGAGACAGTTAAATGGAAGAGAGACACACCAGATGCTTCTAACTCGAGTTATGCTTTGCAAAGTGATTTTCAAAGGGCACTTGACCTTTAACCTGTTCAAGCTACAATTGAATCAGTTCACCTTTGTATTACAGTCCATAAGTGTGTCAAGTGTGGTTGAAATCTCTTGAGTGGTTCATTAATTATTGCAGTAACACAAATTTTCAATTAAAGGCTTTGAGGGTTTAAATTTTCAATTAAAGGCTTAAAAATACCTGGTTGAAATCTCTTGAGTGGTTCATAAATTCAATTAACAAACCTTCGGACTTTGACCTTTTGAATCCAAAATTTAATCCGTTCATCTTTGCATTATCGTATATACCTGTGCAATGTTTGGTCAAAATCCCTTTTGCGATTCACAAGTTATCTTGGTAACTAAAATGTGCTACATTCAGCTAAAGGTCACATGACCTTTGACCCTTTGAACCGAAAGTCGAATCATTTCGTACTTGCATCATAATACACCTTTGTATCAAGTTTGGTCATATAAAAGTCCTTTCAGTGGTTCACAAGTTATAGCGGTAATAATTAAAAATTGATAACGGATGGACGCATGGACGAACAGCCAGACAGACAACACGAAAACATAATGCCTTCAGCAGTGGAGGCAGAGAAATATAAAGGAATTTGAAAGGGAAATTTCTAGGGTCTTGTGCAATGCTGACCTACCTTTACGGTCTGGGGACTGTGGCATCGAGAGACACAACAACAGTGGCTGCAAGTCTGCGAGAACAATTGGGTCGGGAGGATTGCAGGAGTGAAGTGGGTGGATGAAAGGAGGATAGATGAACTGAGTGAGGAGATTGGTAAGCTTGAGCTTACCCGTCAAGCAAGTAAGCTTGACGGGGAGATTGGTAAAAAAAAAACCGGCTGAAGTACGTTGGTCACCTGGTGCAGATGGGGCAACAGATAATGGCATAGAGAGCGGATATGTTGAGAAAACAAGGTAGGACAAAAAGAGGTCGACCGCGGTTGAGATGGGAAGATTGTTTGAGGAGGAATATCAATAAGGTGCTGGTGATTGGAGACTGGAGAGAGTTGGCTGAGGACAGAGAGAAATGGAGGAGTATCATGGTCGAGGCAAGACAGAAGCTTGGTGCCATTGGACCTCACCCTTTATAAAAGTAAGAGAAGGAGAAGAAGTTCTCCATATTCTCATAGTTAAGGTTTGTTGAAAATTTGAGGACAAAAAAAAAAGGTTATGGTCTGGACAGGCATGCACGCACGCACGCACACACGTACACACACACACACACACACACACACACACACACACACACACACACACACACACACACACACACACACACACACACACACACACACACACACACTATCATGAAACCCCACCCCCCGTGAAGGAATTCCCACCCATTCATCATTCATCTACTCTCTACTCGATCTCTGCTTGAAGTAATTTTCTTTTTCTTTACACCAGAAGACAACTGGAAAGTGTTCACCTTTTTAAGCACAATTGACTGGTTTTGGATTTGTCTGCTGATCATTCGATTACTATATTGCTACCGAGAAAGGAATACAGTACAATAATTATGGTGAAGTTTACCATTATAGTCAGGTCAGTCAGGTTTCTTGACTGCCAATGGCAACATGTGACCCAGTGCTACCTGCCACATGGTCGGGTAGTCGGCGACTAAACCGACTACCCTCACTGGCTGCCTGTGACACCCTGCAGGACTAAAAATACCTGCTAAAGGGTAGATGAGCTCCTTTAGGGAGCCAACGGGCATCCAGTAAGGAGATGGTGTTTCCAGAAAAACACCCATCCGGTTAGACCGGTGTTTTAAGTTGTAGGTTGTAGACAGCAACCGCTCAGGGTGGTACTACCGTTCCGACTTAGGAGCGTTAAAGTGGTGCCCGGAACCATCTTACACTCTCGGTGTCAGGATTGCTGGTCTTACTTTCCGTCTCACTCAAACTATAGCTACCGGGCTAGCTTTAATCTCTCTTTCTTGCAAACAAACATCATACACTTTTCTTACTCACTCATTTTCACTCCTCACTTTACATATTCTCTCTTTTATTTCTCTTTATTTAAGGCCTGGCCTCGATGAGGACTATTTAGTCCATGACTGGAGCCTTCAACATAAAAAAATATATAATGAAAAATCAAAAAGTAATGGTAGAGATTGAGTTAAAATTAATAATACCTCAAGCACCCAAGTGGAATCCCAGTGGAGCAAAATGTATAGTCTGAAGCCTTTTTCACAGTTTATTTTATTTAATATTTATAAAATATGCAACTTCAGCATGACACATTGGCAAATATCAGAAGGCAGTTATTAGCAAATGTATATTGAACTGGAATTAAATTCTGAATTCAATCCATCCGTTGCCTTATTACTCAGGTGTGGCTGTGCTGTTGATGTAACGCCCTTGCACGTTGGGGCAGGAATTTGGAATTTGCTCATTTCACTGACAACACTTCGCTCCTCTTTGTAAAAGACAACCGCGGGATCTTATAATGTCCACCAACTAATGCTTGCAGAACAGGATACCTGGCTTAATGTCCATTTGAGGCACAGTCTACACATTGATGAATCGCCCTGCATGGGAAACACCAGGATGAGAGTTTATAATCGGGTCGAGATTCAAACTCAGACTAGCCAACTCGAAGGTGAGTACACCATGTCGAGGCTATTATGTCCGCCTCCAGAAGCCAGTGAGACTAAACAGGACACAAACGAATTACTGCCCATGAGGCAGATAATAAGAAAAACTATCTTCACTGCCAACTCGGAAGATAAATTAAGAAATAAACAAAAACGAATTGAGAATGTTCATTGTCAATAGGAATGCAGAAAAAAGCATGAAGAAGTAGAACGGAACTCGGTAAAGGGCATAGTCTCGCGTCTCACGCTCATTCTGAACAAAAATACCATTATTAACTGAACAAGCTACCACTATGGCCCACTGTTAATGATGGTCCATATACCCGTATCATCCATGCACCCCGTTATGTCACATACATTGCTATTATCCGTAGCTTTGTTGATTATTGATTGATTACTGGATATTTATCAACTACTTTTGTGCACATTAAGACTAAATTGCACCAACGAAGGTGAATATGAAAAAAAAATTCAAACTATATTCCCCAGGGCTAATTGATCATATGTATGAAGTTTTGCATCGATCTGTTAAGCAGTTCTTAAGAAGATTTTTTACGTTTTTATTTTCAACCTAACATGGCTGCCAGACCACATGACCGATGATGTCATGCTACTATGCATTTTGCAATTGGTCACTGACTTTGACAGCAATACAAATTTTTATTACGGATCCCAGGAATCAAAAACCTCCATATATCGAACAAACAGTTTCAAATGGAGCACCTCGCTGCCATTAGGGCATTTAAATTGCATCACATGTGGCAATAAATATGAATCGTTGATCCCAGCTTGCCAGCTCGATGACAGAAGACGCCATTTGTATTTTTGCCCATCCATCCCTACCCCGTTTAGAATTCCGTGCAGGCACGGGCAACTTGCTCATAAATTTAATTCTTCTCTCCTGTCGGGCTGTAGATCAGATGTTTGAAGTTTCAGATTTTTCGGAGAAGGATTTTGATTCAACCAATTATGGCTGGAATACCGCTTCACCGATTACATCATCATTATCACTCTACACCCCATGGGGAGTTGATGACTTTTGCCAAGTTTCAATTTTTTTCATTGAGCGGTTTCAAAGAAGAAGATGCCCAAATTTTTTCCTTTAATGCAATGCAGCTGCCATACCATGTGATCTATGACATCACAGTTTCCGTCCTCCCCTGTGTTTAAAGTTTCGCATCGATCGGACAAACGGTTGCAGAGGAAAAAAAATTTGAAGCGAAAATATACAGACGTGGACACAGATAGACAGCTGCTCAGACAGACAGACAGACAGACAGGGGTGTTGCAATAGTCTTGCAACCCCCTCCGGGCAAGACTAATGAAGATGCAGCTTGGTGCTTTAAAGACACCACTGCAGCAAAAGGATGGTTATATGTCATTGTGTTACAGGTCAATAAAACTGATTTTCATCTGATTTAATGTAAAGTTATTATCGTATACGATGGAATATTTGAGCTGAAATAGCTTAGTGTAAATCTTTTTTTGAACGCACTTAAAATATAAACACAACCATCGACTGCAGAATTTCTTTGTGACAAGATGTACTCATTAAGAGTTGATACAAGATTTTTTTTAAAGAATTATTTCATCATATTAAGCAAAATAATTTAAAGTTGAGTACAAGCAAGTACGTGTCCAGCATGACCTTTCTTTGTGAATGATTTTCTAAAGCAATGGATCACATTTTAAGTTTTACAGGTGCTTAATGATCACCCTGTGCAGGTATGTCTCAGGATGGTCGCTACTACACCTCGCCAACTGAGGACCCTTACCGCGTGCTGCCCCAAGTATTCCCATCTTCACCACCACTACTCTCTTATCGTGAACACAGCTACCCTCCTGTTTATTATTCACCACCAGTCACTCATCAAGTCTCACCTACACCAGCTGAGTACTTGACACCTGTTCCTGCTGCTCCATCGCCTCATCCAGCCTACGAACCCTTGGCTTACCATCAAGAATCAGACCTTTCCGCATACACAGAAGCTGCAACATACGTTTATGCACCACCACCTCCACCAGAAAGGCCTCGAAAGCCACGGACGTTCTCCCAGGAAGAAATGACCATTGTGTCCTATGCTCCACAGCTACCACCGCCGCAATCTACACAAATTGCTCATCATTTCCAGAAGCCATTACCACCACCACCAATTCCACTGTCACATTCTTTTGCTGCAGCTGCTCAGCTTCAGCTGGATGCTCAGCAGCTCCAACAGTTGCAGCAGCAACTGCAGGGTCAGCAGCAGCAATTGCAGCAGCAGTTACAAGAGCAGTCACAACACCTCATGGGTCCAGCAGTTTCGGTGGCTCCTGTCCACTTTGCTGAGCCGACACCGCAACCCGGTGTTCGAGCTTACACGGCTATACCCCTGGCCCAAAGGCCTCTACCTGGACGCCCCTATGAACCGGTGGGGTTTCCCCCTGTTCAGGTTGCCACTTTCACTGAGCCTGCCTATTACAATGTGCCGGCCACAGAACTTCCGCAGAGGCCGAGATCTGCCACTGGGCTCTCATCTGGCGGCGGACCAGTGCCTGAGGAAGGATCCAGCTCAGAAAGCGGAGGACTTCTCCGGCGAGCATCACACCCCCAAGAGCATGTGTATGCCAATGTGGGACCTCCAGTAGGTCTGGCTGTGCCAGGCAGACGTAAAGCACATTTGACAAAGCAGCAGAAGATTGAGAGTAGTCCTGAGAGAGGTGGAAATGCTCTACCAAAGATTGTCATAAAAGGTTTGGAAATCATCCTTCCTCCTTTTCTTTTATCTTTGTTTTTGTTCAACAGTTCATGCAATGTTGGTACAAAAGTTTTTTTGTGAATCTGAGCCTTTTATGTTATACTGTACTTTAATTTCAAGTGAAGGTAGTAGTAGTAGTCGTAGTTGTAACTGTCACAATCTCCTCAGTGAGTTGCTATATTTATTTATCGCTGTGTAGTGGGTAATACCCATTTGAAAAATAATGGTTCTTGTTCCAATGGAGTCCTCTTTCAATGAAGGTTTTCAAAATGGTTTCTGAAGAGGCCTTCATCTTGCATGAAGAGGCCTTGCACCCACTGCCCTTTCTATGCTCTGTCTCCCCAGGGTCCTCCAGAGTGCATGCAATGGTCGACCAATAACCTGCAGAATCAATTTCCTTAGTTTCTTCAATTTTATTCTTACCTCCAGGGCTTCAAAATGGCTGGGCACCACCACCTTACGTTATCCCTCATCTATACCCATGATCCTTTCGACCCTCATTATTATCCCCCACCCCATCCCCCAAATACCACCCCTTACTCTCCAGGTTATTATGTCTCCTCCCTCTCCCTCCATCTTCCTTTCAGTTTTTTTGCTCCATTGCTGTTTCACCCACAGTTTTCACGACCTCTTCTTTTAGCCCCCTTGCTGTGTTTGAGCTTGTACCCAACTTGTTCACTCCCTATGTCTCTCTCACCCCCCTCACCTCACTCTTTCATTTTTCTCCATGCCCATTCTATCTACAACTGTGCCTTTTGTTTTGCCTCTCCACCCTGTTGATGTTTCCCCGCTTTGCACTGTGTTCCTGCTTTTCCACAAATCTCGACTTGTCAGATGAAAATTTTAATTTACCAGGCTACGGTAATGCAATGAAAACAAAGAGCAAAGATAAAACAGTCCAACATAGTCAGAAACTACTGCTGCTGTTTAGTTTAATACATATTGGTTGTGAGTACCCCGAGGCCCGAAGAGTAGGTAACAAACGGGAGTTGGGGAGGAGAGGGAGGGGTGAAGTGTGTGTGTGTGTGTGTGTGTGTGTGTGTGTGTGTGTGTGTGTGTACAGGAAGGAGGGGTGATGTGCAAAGGATACCACTTCTCCATTAATAGCAAATAACCATGTTAGATAAACAGAGCATGGTACGTCAAACATGACATAGGTGGATGCCATCTCTAAATTTGGGTCATTTTCAAGGTCAAAATGATCAAACGAGGTCATTTTATCAATCATGCATTGACAAATCCATAGGATATGATATTTTAAATACAAAATGCATGGAATATGATGATGTAAGGGTTGCCAAAGCCTTTTACCACACACTTAAGTGGTAAAAACCCAATAACAAATGTCTGAAAAATCTCAAATTACATCATAATATCCCAAACTATTAATTATTCTCTAAACACCTGCAGAAAACAATTCTTTAAAACATGTTAAATTATCAGATAAACGAAACTAATCGATTACAAAACATGCACAAACATTCTTACAAAGCCGAACAAGAATAACCACTAGAACTGCACTCAGTGGAGTCCATACCTCCACCAGGCTGAACAGTTTGTATCCCACTGATAGGCCGGATCTGGATCCGGACCTGAACCAAAAATCGAATCGGCTTGTTCTTGTCACCTCACAAACTCATCCACCTAGTTTTATCGTAATCCGTCCCCAACTTTTTGAGATATTACGCTCACAAACAGGGGTGAAAACATAACCCTGCCCACATTCGGTGGTGGAGGTAAATAAATTAATGTTTGAATCGATGAGTGACAATTGTAACCGCTACCTCTCAGGGAGAAATGTAAATTTGTGTAAACTACATCGATTTGCACATCAATGAACACTATTATTGTTTACAGGTCATTGTTTATTAATTAATAATAATCAATTTAAATAATTTATTTGTGAATTGTTTGGAAGAGCAATACATTGTGAAGTTTTGTGTTTTTGCCTTGTAAAGTTGATGAAACTTATATACATCATGTTAATTAATGTTGCATATGTAATCCATAATGATAGATACAGTGTAATGATGATGATTATGAACACAATGATAACGTTAACAGTTGAAAGTAATGGTGAAATCATGAATGCTCGTTTGATAACCAAAGAAGCATATTGTCCTCCTGAAAATACTTGTATGTTGTGATTACAATAAAGAAATAAAACATCATGTCGATCACCAAGTCATGTACCCAGGTCAAATGATCCCAGTTATCCACAGCTCAGGAAACACCATGCACTGACACTGTTTCTTATCACTGATAATGCAGAATATCAGTGTATGTCTACATTAAATGTTCCAAACCAATCAATTTGCAGCACAGCATCACTCTATCAATAGCGTTCTGGCTTGTGTTAGTTTGGAAATGGTCGTCATCTGTCTGCTATCACATCTCCAATAGTACATTAATACATACAGAGAAGTTTGACTGCATGTGCAGGAGAATGAGAGCTTACTCCCCGGCTGGGTGCTACAGTTAGTTGCTCCGCACATCACGAGTTGATTCACATCCGCATGTCACGAGTTCGAGAGAAGCATCTGGAATTGGGGGCAATCTTCTCCATACGACTTGTAGAGATGTTGACTCTTTACTCCAGGTGGAAGTGTCGGTAGGGTGTGTGATCTCTATGATTTGTTGGTCTGCCTGAATCCATATCTCTGTCTGCTAGTTTGCAAGTGCAACATGCAGTTCGAATTTATCTCTTATTGGTGGTGACATCTCCAGGCCCTTGTTGGCCTTTGCAAAGAGCCAAACCCAAGCTTGATCAACGGTTGCTGCTTGAGGATTGCCACAGAGGTGACGCAAAAAAAAATTTCAGCTAAAGCGAGTGCTCCATCACAGCCGATACCATTGACAAGGTAAAGATGTTATTGGAAAGTTTTCCAGCACGACTTCTTCCCATGAGCTCGGAAGGATGAGGTGGATTAACCGGTCAAAGCATGTAAGCTGAGGAGGTTGTCCTTCACGTTTTGTGAGAGTGTCTTCACGATGATATGCATGTGATAACATTTTCGTCTGTTGGATATTCCAGCTGACATCCATGTTTCCACAATATTTTCAGAGGGAGAGCGCAAGAGCAACAGCATCACATCAGAGCAGCTGTCTCCAATAGCTCTTTCATATCAGCCAGGCACACAGGAATCCATTTGCATCATTCGTGTGATCATAGATCGTCAGCCATGGCAAAATTGTAGCAAATGATTACAGATGTAAATGCCATTCCCCAACTCACTGATCCCTTATGAAGTCCATCAGGATTTCACCATCGCATGAAGTTCGAGCTTTTAGTGTTCGTCATGAAAGTCCTTCACGCATCCACTGAACTTCTCATTACTCAACATCTGTGCCAGCTTGTCCACAGCAGTACAGAGTTCTTTTTGTTTTTAATCTTTACCTTTTCAGACATGCTGAGTTACACATTGTGCAAGATTCTTAAGGTCCATGTTATTGTATTTACCATCAGGATAGAGTGATACCATGCTGCAAATTGATTGGTTTGGAACATTTAATGTAGACATACACTGATATTCTGCATTATCAGTGATAAGAACAGTGTCAGTGCATGGTGTTTCCTGAGCTGTGGATAACTGGGATCATTTGACCTGGGTACATGACTTGGTGATCGACATGATGTTTTATTTCTTTATTGTAATCACAACATACAAGTATTTCTTCAGGAGACAATATGCTTCTTTGGTTATATCAAACGAGCATTCATGATGTCACCATTACTTTTAACTGTTAACGTTATCATTGTTTTCATAATCATCATAATTACACTACATCTATCATTATGGATTACATATGCAACATTAACATAATGTATATAAGTTTTATCAACTTTGCTATTACTGGGTAATATTACTGGGTTATTACTGGGTACGCATGCCAGGTTTGATATGCGGTCTTCTTGCCCCGTCCACAAAATGAAGAAACAATATTGCATCTTATGTTACTGCATGGAAAAATATCACTGCATCACACTTCTATTGGCCAAGTGAGTCTACAATTGCATGTGTTGGTACGTACCGCAAATGCTTCCCAATGCCGAATGCAACCCAGTGTTCATCAACTTGAAGTCTATGTACATTTGCTACGGAGAGGACCACATCTGTGTCAACTGTCCGTACCATTATACGAGACAGACTATTGTTAACCATCAGACACATGGAGCAATATCCGAGTATCTGTCATCTCATGGCTGCAAGATGCGATACCAGGCTTGTCAATGGGCACAGATGACACAACTTCATCATTTAGTGTGCTGATCAGTACGATGTCTTCTACTTCAACCTTTGTCATGTATTCGGACAAGAATAGGAATAGCTCTGCCTTGTTTTCTTCTGACTTTAAGAAACGATGTCAGTTTCCTGGAAGTGTGGCATTAGCCATCATCCGCTTGCGTACACCATGTCCACGTGTATCTCTTGTGCTTTGTTTCAGACTCCAAGGTATCTGTCCAAAACAACATCAACACGATTAACAGCTTCTACTTTTACTTAGAGATATGGGACAAACACATCTTGGGCATACTTTCCAAATGTTTTACATTTGTGTCCTGGTGGTAACGTGTGATCTACAGCAGCCCCGTCAAGTATTCTAGCATCAACATCTGGTGCTTTTGTTGTGAATGCAACTTTGTTTTTTGAGACACCGAAGTCGATAAGATTTCTCCCCAATCTGCAGTTTTCCTCTGACTGGGAGGCATTCCTGGTTTTCATGCCTAAATAATTCCTCCAAATATCCATCCCTTGACTGGCATGCAATGTAAAGTCGGGTAAAGAGAGATAAATCATTCTTCAGTGAGGACATTTTTTTTGTTGTTCAGCTGTGCAGTTCTTGTCAGTTGGTGTGTCACACAAGGGGAGGTTGCTATGTGTAATGTATCAGAAAATGCAACTATGCAGGTTTCCAGCCTCTCAGTTACAAGAAGGTTGAACTGTTCTTGGCCAATGTTCCTTTTCTATGCTACCACCATGTTCTTTTGCTATGGACTTCTGTAATACATTGGAGTATGTGTGCACACAGCACCATAAAACTGGACTTCTCTAAGTGATGTAAGTGGTAATAGGGTGGTTTTCAGTCTATAACCAGTGTAGGAGTTTCAAAAGCTTGGTTGCTCGGCAAAGTAACCTCTCCGTTGTTGGGAAACATCAGTGTTATCATGAGGTACCACAACCATGCCATCTTAAAGCCCTCAAAGTTGGTTTAGTCTGTATATGTACTCCTTGCCATTTATAATTGGCTTAACATGACCGTTACTATTAAAAGCATGGTTGCTAGGTAACTTATGGCTAGTTACTAAGGAAGATTACATTTTATGGGATGGGTACCAATCTCAAATGTTTCAGCATGTTTTTTTCAGTGTATACCAAAAGTTTCATCCTTCTATCAAAATGTGAACGATTTTTTACCTTAAGCGCTCCACTATTACATTTAATTGTTAATTTATCTATGTGTACATGTAATTTCAGCCCTTTTTTGATCCAGGGAACACATTATGTACTTGGGTGCACACTCTCAAACTGGGATCTTCTTTCTCCCACCAAATCACCTTGTCCTTACCGAGCCATCCATTATGGCTGGTCTGCTTCTGAGGCCTTTTGTGGTGGTGATTCTTCATCAGAATCCTCACTTTCCAGATTTTCACTGGGGTCTGAGTCCGAGATATGCTCATTGACTTCAAGGTGATCAGATTCGCCCTCGCTATTGTCCTCCACTTCACTATAAGATGAACACTCAGCAAGCATCTGCCTAAGCCTCTCATAATCCCTCTCGTAAGCATCAGCCATCTTCGGTCTGAGGAAACACAAATGTTTATAGTGCATGCATAATCTGTGAACACTCTGATAACATCGTGTAAGTAACAAAGAAGAGAAAAAGTTGAAACACAAAAAAATACCCTTAGATTAGTACACTGGAGTCTTTTTGGACCCCAAGCCTCTTTAGATGCTTGTTGCTCTCTGGCCAGTTGCAGTAGAACTGAGATAATCTAAGTGCACACTCTCTAGGCATTTTCAGGAAGCTACTGGCAACCTCAATGGTGTCAGTGTTGCCGTCTGCAGATGAGATGGTCTATAAAAAATGGGGTCCGCAAAGACCCTAGTGCAACTAATACAGGGTTAATAAATCCTCGCACATTACCCATAGGGTGATTGCATCACTCTCCTACAGACACACACACACACACACACTCGATTACATTTTTACTGTGAGTAAACTACACATACAATTCTGACAACTCCTCACAAAAACAGTCGCAGCCACCCCCTCCCAACTCTATCCCATATTTTCTCTCCTCCCCCTCAACCCCAAGTCCTCACCCTTCCCCTCCAAACCCGAAGGCATCAATCCCCTTTCCACACTCAAGCCTTCAAATCCCCCACCTCC
>CM068966.1:10562610-10573796 GCA_035128595.1 Eptatretus atami | reverse complement strand
TCACCCTTGACCACGGGTGGATATGCTTAACGGCAATGAAATGTAAGTCTCGATATGCGTCAGGAGTTCATGAAGCGCTCTCGATTCGTTCACCTTCTTATCTTCTTTCTCGGTATCTCTGTTTTCCGCCCTTTTCACAGATCTATGCCTGTTCCTATATGATGTGAGGCATTCTAAATGGTATTTAGCTTCCAACGCGATTAAATCACCACCGGAGATTTTTGCTATCAAAGAATCATCCTCGAGATCGTTTGCCATTTGCCTCACTCTCCCATCAGCTTCAAATGTTGGTTGTGAACTCGTGAAGTTTAGGTCCACTTTTTTCACAGAACAAACAGGGATTTGTCAAACTACTGTCTCTTAGGTCGCTGCGCTGGTGGCGAAGATTCATTTTCGAGGGCCACAGATTTGCGTTTTTAGGCACCTACTCAGCTTCTGATCATTAAAACGAGAGTAGCACGATTTATGCCAGGCGGCTGCTGTTCACTTGAACGTAGTCGACAGTGTCTGCAGAATATTCTAATCGGCACAGGCAGCGGCATCGATCTCACGAAAACGTTCAACATTCTCGTAGAAAATTGCGGTAGGGACGTTAAAATTTTTTTTTTTTTGGTCTTTTAATCTTTGAAGTTTTTACTTTTTTGGCCCCCCTCACCTTCATTTGTGTATAACGTTATGTGTATAACTCCACAACAATGTGTGTGGAGTCTGTGTATGACTAATGGTATATATTTGAACGCAGTGTTCAATAGTTATCTCGATTCATCGCCCAGTTTCAATAGTTGATATCTCCTGTCAGTTCGGCCCCCCAGCCCCCCCAGTTAATCGGTTTTGTATTCTCGTCATCGCGCCCAGTTCACCCAGCTTCAATAGTTCGGTATCTCTTCACGCCCAAGTTCTAATAGTTGTATCTCTTCCATGTCGCCCAGTTCAATGAGTTGTATTCGTCTGTCATCGCCCGCCCAGTTCAAGAGTTTATCTCATTCATCGCCGAGGTTCGATAGTTTATTCTCGTCATTCGCCCAGCCCCTCAGTTCAATATGTTTCCAGTTCAATCGAGTTTTATCTCTCAATTCGCCCAGTTTCAATAGTTTATCTACTTCATCGCCCGAGGTTCACAGGTTAATAGTTTATCTCTTCATCGTCCCAGTTCAAGGATCAAGAGTTAGTCTCTATCATCGGCCCAGTTCAAAATTAAGTTTTATTCTCATCATTCGTCCCATTTCAATAGTTTTATGTCTCATTCATCGCGCCAGTTTCCTGATACGTATGAGTATTAGCATCCAGGGGCATTTAACGCTTCCTAGTGTGTCTGTCTGGCAAATCCGGCCAAAGCGACCAATCGAATCGAAGGTAGCTGCCACCGCATGCTCGGCCTCTGCTGAAACGAAAGGGTCGGGTTTAAAATAACAAAACACTTGGGGAGGAACTAGCTTCTTCGTAGTATATTGAAAGGCATTTTAGATTTTCCCGTACCTAGAACCTGAAGATATAGTGATCTATGTGAACTTTGCCCCTTAGGAAGGTAGATTGGAAAAAAATCAAATAGGGTCAGCAGGTAAAGAAACCATGATTTGTGGAAGGATTATGTCATTGTGAGAAAGGAACCCTTTAAATTTTGGTCCTAGCTAATCTGGTTCCAGAGATACTGATTTTTTTTCACTCCAGATATACTGTATGGTAAATATTGTCTTCGTTTTTCTTATGGAGTTAACAGGATGAAAAAATAACATCTCAATATGTGATAAGACCAATTAATTGTTGTATGATCAATGATAATTATTGACTCTGGACAGCTGCAGCTTTAGTGGGGGCCCCACCACAAACCAACGAGCCATCATAGCATACTTATTACAGACCACATCATCAGGAGTCCAGCATTCTATCTTCATCATTTATTTATATCTGATTCTGATACTGATTTGATTTTCTGAGATTGTCGGCCTATCATCAAATCTGGTGGTCTTTTCATTCATATCGAATGTCATTCAATTCTTTTGTAATGGTTCCTTTTATTTGTCATCTATCAAAAACTGCATATAAGGCTTTGTTTGCAATTACAAACTAGCTAAGTCTTTCCTTTTTTGTTGAATATTCAATTGTTTTTGTTAACCGAGGATAACTATTAAAACTGTTTACTATCTGTGGAGTCCCCCAAGAGGCCATAAAAAGCTTGAAATGTCACAGTTTAGTGTATGAAAAACGGAAGACAATATTTACCATACAGTATATCTGGAGTAAAAAAAAAAATCAAGTATCCTTTGGAACCAAGGTTAAGCTAGGACCAAAATTTAAAGGCGTTCTTTCCACAATGACATTAATCCTTCCACAAATCAGGGTTTTTCTTTAACCTGCTGACCCTATTTGATTTTTTTTCCAATCTACTTCCTAAGGGGCCAAAGTTTCACATGATCCACTATATCTTCAGGTTCTAGAGGTCACGGGAAATCTAAAATGCTTTCAATATACTACGAGAAGCTAGTTCCTCCCAAGTGTTTTGTATATTTTTAAACAGCGACCCTTTTCGGTTCAGCAGAGGCGGAGATGCGGTGGCAGTACCTTCGATTGTCGCTTTGGCCTGATTTGCCAGACAGACACACTAGGAAGCGTTAAATGCCCCTGATGCTATATCTAACGTTCAGGAAACTAAGATACGTCCGTAACCAGCATTTTCTCGAGAATGTTGAACGTTTTCGTGGAGATCGATCGCGGCTGCCTGTGACCGGATTGAATATACTGCGGACGCTGTCGGACACGTTCGTAGTGAACAGAGCCGCCTGGCATAAATCGTGCTACTCTCGTTTTAATGATCAGAAGTAGTAGGTGCCTTAAAAAACGCAAATCTGTGGCCCTCGAAATTGAATCTTCGCCACCCAGCGGCAGCGAACCTAAGAGACAGTTGTTTGACAAATCCCTGTTTTGTTCTCGTGAAAAAGTGGACCTAAACTTCACGAGTTCACAAACCAACATTTGAAGCCGGATGGGAGAGTGAGGCAAATGGCAAACGATCTCGAGGATGATTCTTGATAGCAAATCTCCGGTGGTGATTTAATCGCTTTGGAGCTAAATAAACCCATTTAAGAATGCCTCACATCATATAGAACAGGCATAGATCTGTGAAAAGGGCGAACAGAGATACCGAGAAAGAAGATTAAGAAGTGTGAAACGAATCGAGAGCGGCTTCATCGAACTCCTGACGCATACAGCTTACATTTCATTGCCCTTAAGGCATATCCACCCGTGGTCAAGGGTGACCTGAATGAACAGTGTTCAGGTACACGTCACTGTTTTTTCCACTTGGACTATTCGCACGTACCGCATTTGTGGACGTTCCTGGCTCAGCGTCCAGTCTTTCGTATTATCGGCTCGTCATCATTATTATACGAATTAATTAGTTTCGTGTATCTGTTATATGCTGATTCGGAAAGTTTCTTATGTTGCATTTCTTCTTGCCCGTTGCGCATGGAATTTAAAGCTCCATGCGCAAATTTCGAGATTTTCAAAAAAACAGGTGTTATATTCTAACGTATTAGATTTGTTTAGTATATTATAATACTGTGAATGAAAAGCGTAATGTTTACCACCATCCTAGCTGAGTGGTTCTATCAATTATGGAGAGATTTCTTGAGCAAAATCAGACTTATATTGTTAAATTGGTTGTAATGTGACCTTTTTGACCTTGAACAGTGTTAAAAGTCATTACACTTGTGCCAGAAGAAAGACATACATTACAAAAAAATTTGTGAAAAAAACCTACTTCAGTTTCAGAATACAGTTGATTTAATTAATTATTAATTGACTTGCCTTGTAGCTAGACCTGTAGATAATATATTTTGTGCAAACGCACCACTTCTCGTTATGAGGAAGTAACCATTGCTAAATTCAATGGGCATGGGATGCCAAACATAACGTGGGGATGCCATCTTAATTGGGTCATTTTCAATGTTCACAAAAGGTCAAATCGAGGTAAACTTTGACATTTTATCAATCATGGATTCACAGATCCACAGGATATTTGAATATTTAAATAAAAAACACATGGTATATTGATGGACGTAGAATTGCCAAAAGCCATTACCCACTTAAGTGGTGAAAAACCCCAACAAAAATTCCTGAAAAATCCCATATTACTTCATAATAACCCAAAATTATTAATTATTCTCCAACCCCTTCAGAAAACAATTCTTCAAAATGTGTTAAATTACCAGATAATCAAAACTAATTGGTAGACAAAACGTTCCAAATATATCTTGTTTACTTATTGTACATCGCAATGAAATCGCGCCCGAACAACAATAACAAAGAATTATGTTTGAATCGATCAGAGTTGATTTTATGTACTGTATTGTATATATAAAAGGAGTGGTGTGCGTCCATGCATTGCCAGTTTTCCACATATTGGCTGGACCAGTTGCCTGAGCGCACTACAATTTCTTATAACTACAGCGCCAATTTAAGAACCTTTCAGAACCATTTAGTGTTTGCTATTATGTCCGACTATTTTTCTCTTAATTATGTGAGATTGACAAACGCTGACGGGTTCTGTGAGGTCTGTTGATGACGTTCATTTGATACATCATCACCGAATAGGGGAGGGGAGCAGGGAGGATGATAGGGAAAGCAGAAAAGTGTTACATATTCCACTGTATTGATGTGGGAATGCCCATTTGCTTTTATGAGCGTGGGAAGGGTGAGTAAAGATGGATGGCTTTGGAAGGGTGAGCTTTGGATGGGGGGGGGGGGGGTGGTTGAGGACTTTCCGATTGCCGGCGAGGTGGTGGGATTTGAAGGCTTGAGTGTTGGAAAAGGGATTGATGCCTTTCGGGTTTGGAGGGAAGGGTGAGGAACTTGGGTAGGGGGAGAGAGACAAATAAGGGATAGCAGTTGGAGGGGGTGGCTGCGGACTGTTTTTTGTGAGGATTGTCAGAATTGTATGTGTAGTTTACTCACAGTAAAAATGTAAATCGAGTGTGTGTGTGGGGGGTTCTGTAGGAGAGTGAGCAAATCACCCTATGGGTAATTGTGCGGGATTTATAACCCGATAGTATGCACTAGGGTCTTTGCGGACCCCATTTTTTATAGACCATTCTTCATCTGCAGACGGCAACACTGACACCATTGAGGGTGCCAGTAGCTTCCTGAAAATGCCTAAAGAGAGTGTGCACTAGATTATCTCAGTTCATACTGCAACTGGCCAGAGGAGGCAAACAAGCATCTAAAGAGGCTTTGGGGTCCAAAAAGATCCAGTGTACTAATCTAAGGTATTTTTTGTGTTCAACTTTTTTCTCTTCTTTGTTACTTACCGATGTTATCAGAGTGTTCACAGATTATGCATGCACTATAAACATTTGTGTTTTCCTCAGAGGAAGATGGCTGATGCTTACGAGGAGGGATATGAGAGGCTTAGCAATGCTTGCTGAGGTTCACTTATAGTGAAGTGTGAGGACAATAGCGAGGGCGAATTCTGATTCACCTTTGAAGTCAATGAGCATATCTCGACTCAGACCCAGTTGAAAATCTGGAAGTTGGAGGATTCTGATGAAGGAATCACCACCACAAAAGGCTCAGAAAGCAGACCAGCATAATGGATGGCTCGGTAAACAAGGTTGATTTGGTGGGAGAAAGGAAGATCCCAGTTGAAGTGTTGCACCCAAGTCACATTAATGTGTTCCCTAGATCAAAAAAGGGCTTGAAATTACATGTCACATAGATAATTAACAATTAATGTAATAGTGGAGCGCTTAAGGTAAAAAAATTCGTTCACATTTTGCATTAGAAGGATGAAACTTGGTATACACTGAAAAAAACATGCTGAAACATTTGAGATTGTTACCCATCCCATAAAATGTAATCTTCCTTAGAACTAGCTAAGTTACCTAGCAACCATGCTTTTAATAGAAACGGTTTCATTTTAAGCCAATTATTAAATGGCAAGGAGTACATATACAGACGAAACCAACTTTGAGGGCTTTAAGATGGCATGGTTTTGGTACCTTCATGATAACACTGATGTTTCCAAAACAACGGAAGAGGTACTTTGCCGAGCAACCAAGCTTTGAAACTCCTACACTGGCTTATAGACTGAAAACCACCCTATTACCACTTACATCACTTAGAGAGTCAGTTTTTATGGTGCTGTGTGCACACATACTCCAATGTATTACAGAAGTCCAAAAGCAAAAGGAACATGGTAGCATAGAAAAGGAACCATTGCCAAGAAAAGTTCAAACTTCTTGTAACTGAGAGGCTGGAAACCTGCAATAGTTGCATTTTCTGATACATTGTACACATAGCAAACCTCCCCTGTGTGGACACACAAAACTACAAGAAACTGCACAGCTGAACAACAAAAAAATGTCCTCACTAAGAATGATTTATCATCTCTTTACGCCGACTTTTACATTTGCATGCCAGTCAAGGAGGATATTTAGGAATTATTTAGGGCATGAAAAACCAGGAATGCCTCCCAGTCAGAGGAAAACTGCGGGATTGGGAGAAATCTTATTCGACTTCGGTGTCTCAAAAAACAAAGTTGCATTCACAACAAAAGCACCAGAGGGTGAGCTAGAATACTTGACGTGCTGCTGGTAGATCCACACGTTACCACCAGGGAACACAAATGTAAAAACATTTGGAAAGTATTGCCCAAGATGTGTTTGTCCCATATCTCTAAGTAAAAGTAGAGCTGTTTAATCGTGTTATGTTGTTTGGGAAGATACCTTTGGAGTCTGAAACAAGCACAGAGATACACGTGGACATGGTTGTACACAAGCGGATGATGGCTAATGCCACCACTATCCAGGAAACTGACATCGTTTCTTAAAGTCAGAAAGAAACAAGGCCAGAGCTATCCTATTCTTGTCGAATACATGACAAAGGTTTGAAGTAGAAAGACATCTTACTGATTTCAGCACACTAAAATGATTGAAAGTTGTGTTCATCTGTGGCCCATTGACCAAGCCTGGTATCGCATCTGCAGCCATGAGATGACAGATACTCGGATATTGCTCCATGTGTCTGATGCTGTTAACAATAGTCTGTCTCGTATAATGGTACGGACAGTTGGGACACAGATGTGGGTCCCTCCGTTAGCAAATGTACATAGGACTTCAAGTTGATGAACACTGGTGCATTCGCATTGGGAAGCATTTGCGGTACGTACAACACATGCAATTGTAGACTACTGGCCCAATAGAAGGTTGATGCAGGTGATATTTTTCCTGCAATACATTAAGATGCATATTGTTTCTTTCATTTTGGGACGGGGGAAGAAGACCGGCCATTATCAAACTGGCATGCGTACCCAGTAATACCCAGTAATATTACCCAGTAATAGCAAAGTTGATTAAAACTTACTTTACATATGTTAATGTTGCATATGTAAATCCATAATGATAGATGTAGTGTTAATTATGATGATTTGAAACAATGTTAACGTTACAGTTAAAAGTTAATGGTGACATCATGAATGCTCGTTTGATATAACCAAAGATAGCATATTGTCTCCTGAGAAATACTTTGTATGTTGTGATTACAATAAAGAAATAAAAACATCGATGTCGATACCAAGTCATGTACCCAGTCAAATGATTCCCAGTTATTCACAGCTCAGTAAACACCCATGCACTGGACACTGTTCTTATCACTGATAATGCAGGAATATCAGTGTATGTCTACATTAAATGTTTCCAAACCCAATTCAATTGCAGCATGTATCACTCTATCCTGATGGTAAATCCAATAAATGGACCTTAAGACATCTTGCCAATGTGAACTCAGCCATGTCTGAAAAGGTAACAGATTAAAAACAAAAGAACTCTGTACTGCTGTGGACAAGCTGGCCAGATGTTGAGTAATGAGAAGTTCAGTGGATGCGTGAAGACATTTTCAGACGAACACTAAAAGGCTCGAACTTCATGCGATGGTGAAATCCTGATGGACTTCATAAGGGATCAGTGAGTGGGGAAATGGCATTACATCTGTAATCATTTGCTACAATTTTTTGCCATGGCTGCGATCTATGATCACACGATGATGCAAATGGATTCCTGGTGCCTGGCTGATATGAAAGAGCTATTGGGAGACAGCTGTTGATGTGACTGCTGTTGCTCTTGCGCTTCCTTCCTCTGAAAATATTGTTCGGAAACATGGATGTCAGCGGAATATCCAACAGACGAAAGTTATCACATGCATGTCATCGTGAAGACACTCCACAAAACGTGAAGACAACCTTCCTTTCAGCTGACATGCTTTGGACCGGTTATCCACCTCATCTTCCGAGCTTCATGGAAGAAGTCGTGCTGGGAAAACTTTCCAATAAACATCTTTACCATTGTCAATTGGATCGGTGTGATGGAGCACTCGCTTTAGCTGAAAATTTTTTTTGCGTCACCTCTGTTGGCAATCCTCAAGCAGCAACGTTTGATCAAGCTTGGGTTTGGTCTTTGCAAAGGCCAACAAGGGCCTGGAGATTCACCACCAATAAGAGATAAATTCGAACTGCATGTTGCACTTGCAAAACTAGCAACAGAGATATGATTCGGCAGACAAACAAAATCATCAGAGATCACACACCCTACCTACACTTCCACTGCCGATAAAGAGTCAACATCTCTACAAGTCGTTATGGAGAAGATTGCCCCCAATTCCAGATGCTTCTCTCGAACTCGTACATGCGATGTGAATCAACTCTGATGTGCGGAGCAACTAACTGTAGCACCAAAAGCCGGGGGAGTAAGCTTTCATTCTCCTGCACATGCAGTTCAAACTTCTTCCTTGGACTATGTTATTAATGTACTTATTGGAGATGTGATAGCAGACAGATGACGACCATTTCCAAACTAACACAAGCAGAACGCTATTGATTAGAGTGATGCGTGCTGCAAATTGATTTGGTTTGGACATTTAATGTAGACATACACTGATATTCTGCATTATCAGTGATAAGACAGTGTCAGTGCAATGGTGTTTCCTGAGCTGTGGGATAAAACTGGGATCATTTGACCTGGGTACATGGACTTGGTGATCGACATGATGTTTATTTCTTTATTGTAATCACAACATACAAGTATTTCTTCAGGAGACCAATATGCTTTCTTTGTTATCAAACGAGCATTCATGACTTTCACCATTACTTTTCAACTGTTAACGTTATCATTGTTTTCAAATCATCATCATTACAACTGTATCTATCATTATGATACATATGCAACATTATTAACATGGATGTATATAAGTTATCATCAACTTACAAGGGCAAAAACACAAAACTTCACAATGTTATTGCTCTTCCCAACAAATTCACAATAAAGTATTTAAATTGGATTTACTATTAATTTAATAAACAATGACCTGTAAACAATAATAGTGTTCATTTGATGTGCAAAATCGATGTAGTTTACACAAATTTTACATTCTCCGGAGATGGTAGGCGGTTACAATTGCACTCATCGATTCAAACATTAATTTTATTTACCTCACCACCGAATGTGGCAGGTTATGTTTTCACCCCTGTTTGTGAGCGTAATATTCTCAAAAAGTTGCGGACGGGATTACGATACAAAACTAGGTGATGAGTTTGTTGAGAGTGACCAAGAACAAGCCGATTCAGATTGGTTCAGGTCGGATCCAGATCCGGCCTATCAGTGGATACAAAACTGTTCAGCCTGATGAGGTATGGACTCTACTGAGTGCAGTTCTAGTGGTTATCTGTCTTTTTGCTCTGTAAGAATGTTCTTGTGCATGTTTTTGTAATCGATTGTTTCGTTATCTGATAATTTACTGTTTTAAAAGAATTTGTTTTTCTCAGTGTTTAGAGATAACGTAATAGTTTGGATATTGATGGATTTTATATTTGAGATTTTTCAGACATCTTGTTTATTGGGTTTTTACCACTTAAGTGTGTGTAAAAGGCTTTGGCAACCCTGACACATCATTCCAGCATGTTGCTATTAAAATATCATATCCTATGGATTGTTAAATGCCATGTTAAAAATGACCGTTTATCATTTGGACCTGAAAAGACCCAAATAGAGATGGCATCCACCTAGGTCATGTGACGTACCCAGGCTCTGTTGATCTACATGGTTATTTGCTATTTAAATGGAGAATGTATCCTTTTGCACCATCACCCCTCCTTCCTGTACACACACACAACACACACACACACACACACACCACACACACACTTCACCCCTCCCTCTCCTCCCCAACTCCCGTTTGTTCCTACTCTTCGGGCCTCGGGTACTCACCAACCAATATGTATTAAACTAAACAGCAGCAGTAGTTTCTGACTATGATTGGACTGTTTTTATCTTTGCTCTTTGTTTTCATTGCATTTTACCGTAGGCCTGGAAAATTAAAATTTTCATCTGACAAGTCTTAGATTCTGTTGAAAAGCAGGAACACAGTGCAAAGCGGGGGAAACATACAACAGGGTGGAGAGGCAAAACAAAAGGCACAGTGTAGATAGAATGGGCATGGAGAAAAATGAAAGAGTTGAGGTCAGAGAGACATCAAGGAGTGAACAAGTTGGGTAACAAGCTCAAACCACAGCAAGGGGCTAAAAGAAGAGGTCGTGAAAATACTGTGGGTTGAAACAGCAATGGAGCAAAAAAAAACTGAAAAGGAAGATGGAGGGAGAGGAGGAACATAATAACCTGGAGAGTAAGGGGTGTATTTGGGATGGGGTGGGGCATATAATGAGGGTCAAAAGGATCATGTTATAGAATTGGGGATAACGTAGGTGGTGGTGCCCACGCCATTTTGAAGCCCTGGAGGTAAGAATAAAATTGAAGAAACTAAGGAATTTGATTCTGCCAGGTTATTGGTCGACCATTGCATGCACTCGGAGGACCTTGTGGAGACAGAGCATAGAAAGGGCAGTGGGTGCAAAGACCATAAGGAGGCGTAGAAGATGAAGGCCTCTTCAGAAACCATTTTGAAAACCTTATTGAAAGAGGACTCCCATTGGGAACAAGAACCATTATTTTTCAAATGGGTATTACCACTACACAGCCGATAAATAAAATATAGCAAACTCACTAGGAGATTATGACAGTATACAACTACGGACTACTACTTACTACCTTCACTTTTTGAAATTAAAGTACAGTATAACATAAAAGGCTCAGATCACAAAAAAACTTTTGTACCAACATTGCATGAACTGTGAACAAAAACAAAGG
>CM068966.1:10456386-10469463 GCA_035128595.1 Eptatretus atami | reverse complement strand
CAAAAAAAAAAAATAAGCCCAAAAAAAAAAAAAAAAATAAAGGGAAAAAAAGTCTGATTTAATGCAATTCTCAATTCCAGGCATTAAGGCCAACCAAAGGTTGAAAAATTTTTGAAACGAGGGATTGCCGACTTTCTTTCGGCACTGTAAGCCTGCCTTATTATCTCTTCTTCTTGGTTTTGCCAGAAGGGTAGCATCATTGTCCTGAGGGCCCACAGCTTGTCAGATGATGCAGTGCCCACTCTGCCATTAGGCAGCGAATTTGTAATTTTTTCCTGGCTGCTGGTAAGCTCGCTAATCTTGCTGAAGGACACCATGGGCATCTTAAGACTGCCTACCACGGATGCCGGCAGATGGAATGCCCTTAAACATCCTATCGAGGCGACGGCACACACGATTAATGAATCCCCTGCATGCTGAAACACATGCAATGAACAGTTTATGCGGTGGTGTCACGATCAAACCAGGCACGACAGCTAGAGAGGCGAGTGGGTTACCTCTTAGGCCATCCCGTCAGCCCAACCCATGTATCAAATGCTGACTGGAAAAAGAGCTTCTAATTGTCAGTTTGCACTTTGTGTTGCTGCCTTTAACAATATGAGGATTTTCCAGTTATCACACCTGCTTTTGTCGGTGGTGGGTGTGCGTATGAGTTTTCGTCTTGTCTATTTTAACTCTCCTTCTTTCCCCCAATAACCAGAGGACCAGCGCAGCAGGAGTTTCTTCCAAGGGTATTCTATTGTTTTCTCAATGCAGAACCGGTACAGCAAAGATAGCCTCTCACACCCCTATTAGCCAAAATGAGCATTCCAAGTGCGGCCACCAGCATATGCAAAGACGGCAGGAACGCAGACACCACAATGCCACTCGTCGCCCTCCTCACCACACCCAAATCAACAACAGAAGTGACTTGAAAGAAAATCCATACATTTCAAACTAACCATTAGTTAGCAGCATTTGCTTAGTCAATAATAAAATAACTACACTACATGCTAGCCTACACAAGATCAAATCTGTTTTGCTGATTTTTAGCTCACCTGGAACGTAGGCTTATGGAATGGCACGTCATTCCGGTCCGTTTCGTTCCACATACAAGGTGCTGTTCAAAAAGTACTCCACCTAATTTTTCGTGCCCCGCAAACAAATGAAGCTAGAGGAGGCGTGTTTGGTGGCACGTTATGTAGCGCGATCCTTAATCTGATGCCATGAATATTTTCCCACCTGCAGAAGCTGTCAGTTCGCCGACAGACGCCCGATGAGTGAGGAAGTGTAAGTGAGCGCCGGTCGCGATTTTTCGTTTTTTGACCAAAATGCGGATCACTTGGCTCTCATTCGCCAGTGATCACTGTGTTGAAGAAGTTCGGGACGCCTGTTCACAGTCGTCCAGCATGTCCTGCTGCGATCTTCCCAATGGAGTTGCTTCTGCTCGATCGTTAGCCCAGCTTTGGCACGAAACTTCCGCTGCAGATTCTGCCTTAATCCCAACATCCCAGTCACAATGGACATGAACGGATCCAATGCTGACGCCCGCCTTGTCTGCAAGTCTCTGCATCATGATTCGGACGATCCCTGCACCAGCAGGGTCCTCACTGTGTCAATGACAATCTCATTTCGGGCATGTTTGCAGGGACCTACCAGAACGTGCCCTTCACTTATCCACTCTGATAATGCCGCACCATTTTGAAGCGGTATGCTACCACTCTTTTATCTGTTGTGTGGCCATTGCTTCGTTCCCGAAGGCCCTGCTTGCAATCTGCGGATCGTTTCCACTTGGGCAATCGCCAACCTTGACCCAAAATTTGATGCAGTATCTCTGTTCAAGTTTTTCAGTCATTTTGTCAAAAACGAAAAATCCGACGGCGGCCCACTTACACTTCCCACTCATCGCGTGTCTGTCAGCGACTGACAGTTCTGCAGGCGGACCGAAAATATCACGCATACGGATATCGATCGCCTACATATGTGCCACCAAACCACGCCTCCCTTAGCTTTCATTTGCTTTACGCACCGAAAAAATTAAGGTGGATACTTTCTTGAACACACCTCATATACTTTCAACTTACTTCTCTGCAACTAACAGATATGATTTCGATGAAACTTTTACAACAAACCTTCATCACCCATGACGTCCAAATTTGTTCAACTGCATTTTTAAAAAATCGCGTCTAGACGCGTCGGTCTGAGAGGGTGTTTATGGGGGGGGGGCAGATATTGGCTTTCTTCTCAAACGACACACACAATTCCGATTGAAACCCTTGATGACGACCTTCATCATCCATGATTGCCTACCAAGGTTTGTTCACGCCAATTGAAAAATTTTGAGCCGTTTCAAAGGAGGCTCTTATAAGGGGTTGCCCCCCAAAAGACGGTAGAGCTTTCTTCTAGAGAAATACTAGACACACAATTCCAATGAAACTTCCACCACAACCTTCATCACCATGACCTACCAACGGTTTGTTCATATCTCTCTCTGGGTTGAAACAGGGTGTCGACTTTCTTTCGGCACTGTAAGTGCCTTATTATTCTTCTTCTTGGTTTTGCAGGGTAGCATCATTGTCTGAGGGCACAGCTGTTCAGATGATGCAGTGCCCACTCTGATTAGGGCAGGAATTTGTAATTTTTTCCTGGTGCTGGTGATAGCTCGCCTAATCTTTGCAAAGGACACCATGGGATCTTAGATGCCTACCCACGGATGCCGGCAGATGGAATGCCCCTTTAACATCCATTCGAGGGACGGCACACACATTAATGAATCGCCCTGCATGTGAAACACTGCAATGACAGTTTATGGGTGGGTCACGATTCAAAACCAGGCACGACAGCTTAGAGGCGAGTGGGTATACCTCTAGGCCATCCCGTCAGCCCAACCATGTATCAAATGTGACTGGAAAAGAGGCTTTAATTGTAGTTTGCACTTTGCTGTTGTGCCTTTAACAATATTGAGGATTTTCCAGTTATCACACCTGTTTTGTGGTGGTGGGTGTTGCGTATGAGTTTTCGTCTTGTCTATTTTAACTCTCCTTCTTTCCCCAATAACCAGAGGACCAGGAGAGGAGTTTCTTCCAAGGGTATTTATTGTTTCTCAATGCAGAACCGTACAGCATAAGATAACCTTCACACCCCTATTAGCCAAATGAGCATGCAAGTGGGCACAGCATATGCAAAGAGGAGGAAGAGAACCACAATGGCCACTCTTCTGCCTCCTCACCACACCCAAAATCAACAACAGAAGTGACTGAAAGAAAATCCATACATTCAAATAACCATTAGTTAGCAGCATTTGCTTATCAATAATAAAATAACTAACTAATGTGCTTACACAGTCAAATCTGTTTTGCTGTTTTTAGCTCACCTGGAACGTAGCTTATGGAATGGCACGTCATCCGTCCGTTCGTCCACGATACAAGGTGTGTTCAAAAAGTATCAAACCTTAATTTTTCGTGCGAAAACAAATGAAGCATGGGAGGCGTGGTTTGGTGCACGTATGTAGGCGATCCTAATCTGTATGCTGAATATTTTCCCACCTGCAGAAGCTGTCAGTCGCGACAGACCGCCATGAGTGAGGAAGGTGAGTGAGCGCCGTCGGATTTTCGTTTTTGACAAAATGAGGATCACTGTGGTCTCATCGCCAGTGATCACTGTGTTGAAGAAGTTGGGATCGCTGTTCATCTCGCATGTCCTGTGCGATCTCCAAAGGAGTTGCTTCTGCTCGATGTTAGGCAGCTTTGGCACGAACTTCGCTGAGATTCTCCTTAATCCCAAATCCCCATCACAATGGAATAACGGATCCAATGCTGACGCCCGCCTTGTCTGCAAGTTCTCTGATCATGATTCGACGATCCTGCACCAGCAGGGTCCTCACTTGGTCAATGACAATCTCATTTCGGGATGTTGAGGGCCTACCAGAACGTGCTTCACTTTCCACTGATATGCGACATCTTTGAAGCGGTTGTACCACTCTTTTATCTGTGTGGTGGCCATTGCTTCGTTCCCGAAGGCCTGTTGAATCTTGCGGATCGTTTCCACTTGGGAATCGCCAAGCTTACCAAAATTTGATGCAGTATCGTTGTTCAAGTTTTTCGTCATTTTGTCAAAAACGAAAATCCGACGGCGCCATACTTACACTTCCTCACTCATCGGCGGTCTGTCGCGACTGACAGCTTCTGCAGGCGGGAAAATATTCACGCATACGGATTAGGATCGCCTACAAATGTGCACCAAAACCACGCCTCCCTAGCTTCATTTGTTTACGCACGAAAAATAAGGTTGGATACTTTTTGAACACACCTCTATACTTTCAACTTCTTCTCTGCAACTACAGATATGATTTCGATGAAACTTTACAACAACCTTCATCACCCATGACGTTCCAAAATTTGTTCAACTGCATTTTTAAATCGGGGTCTGAGGGGGTCTGTGGAGGGTGTTTATGGGGGGGGGGCAGATATTGGCTTTCCTTCTCAAACGACACACACAATTCCGATGAAACTTGATGACGACCTTCATCATCCATGATGTACCAAGGTTTGTTCACGCCATTGAAAAATTTGAGGTTTCAGGAGGTCTATAAGGGGTTGCCCCCCAAAAGAGGTATGGGCTTTCTTCTGAGAAACTAGACACACAATTCCAATGAAACTTCACCACAACCTTCATCACCCATGACGTACCAAGGTTTGTTCATGCCATTGAAAAATTTGAGGTCTGAGGGGGTCTACAGGGGGGTTGCCCCCCAAAAGAGGTATGGGCTTTCTTCTCAGAAACTACACATACAATTCCGATGAAACTTGACTACAACCTTCATCACCCGTGATGTACCAACGCTTGTTCACGACATTAAAAAAATTTTTGGGTCTAAAGGATTCTACATGGGGGTTGCCTCCAAAAATATGTATTTGCTCTCTTCTCTGAAACCACACACACGATTTCAATGAAACTTGACCACAGCCTTCATCACCCATGATGTACCAAGGTTTGTTCATGGCATTAAAAGAAAATCCAGAGGTATTTACTTCCTTCTCCATGACATATTTTGTGGGTCATCCATGCCTAGCAGTGAGTAGTTCCCTGGTTATCTTATCCAGCCGCTACCAGGTGAGCACCCAGGGGTATTGCCCCTATTTTTATTTGTTTTATATACAAGGTCAAGACTCATGAAAGAGCTAGAACATTGGACAGATCAGTATGCAACAGTACATAAGGAACAGTAGAAAGAGGGAGGGGGGGGGGATACCAACAGAATGGTGGAAGAACAAGATAGAGGGAAACTTAGACATACAAGAGATGTGGGGAGGAATAAGTGGTTGGGGATGGTGCGTGGGGTGGACAGGATGGGTACAGAGGTAAACTCTCAGGAAGGAAAAATTGGAAATTTGGAAGGAGGTGGGCTTGTGGGTTGGGGTGGGGGTAAGGTTAACGAGGGTGGAAAATATCATGGTTTTGGATTGGGGGTGATCTGAGATGATGGTGAACAGCTCTCTTGAAGACCTGGAGAGAACAATGAGATTGAAAAGGATGTGGAAGTTGATTCCACAGGTGGGAAAAAAGAAATAAAGGAGTGGAGGTGAGCAGTGATTCTGGATTTGGGTAGTTTCACCAGAAGGGGGTTGATGGTGGACCGTTTGAACCCTGCAGAAATCTGGGGTGGGGGGGCGGTAGGAGGGAAAAGAGCAGAGGGTGCAAGAGCAGAAAGGAGGTGGTAGAAAGTTTGCGATGTGAAAGTGATTGGCCCATTGACTCAGCTTCATCATAAGACATTCCAATAATATTGAAGGCCTTGGTTTCCATGGCATCAAGCTGAGCAAGATGTGAGGCTGGAGTGCCAGCCCAGAGAGGAGAGCAATACTCCATCAACCTGCAGATGAAGGCCTTGTAGGTGTATAGGAGTTCATGTGTGCCAAGGAAGAACTTTGTACAATGGAGGATGCCCAGTCGGCGGCTGGCTTTGGAGGCCAACTTTGAAACGTGGTTTGCCCAAGAAAGATAATGGTTGATAGTGTGACCCAGGAGTTGAATGAATGAACTTCCTTAAGAGGATTGTTAAGAAAGTAGATGGGAGGGTTGAAAGAGTGAGAGTGTGGGATTTTTCAGGATTGAAAACGAAAGCAAAAACCAAATCACCTCTTGAGGTTTATCACCAAAGCAAAAAACACCAAATTCCATTTACTATCAGTGAACCTACTCTGTTGCTTCTAAATTCTTGTTATTGTCACAGTCCTCTCTGATAAAGTTATGCGAAAGAACATTATTAGAAGGGCAATACTGTGTTCATTACTGATATATTTCCACAGTAAAAGGTTTACAAGTGTAAATTTTTTGTTGTATATCTGACATGCTTATTGGTTCTGTAACAAAACAAAACAAAAATGTTCACCGATTGGGTCTAAATCACATTTCCCACTTTTCATTGTCTGCACAATAATAGACAAATTATAAGATGCTGCCAAACCGTTGTGATAAATGAATAATAATAATAACATTTGAATTTGTACAGCACCTTTGCCTATGGATACAAGGCACTGAATGAAGAACTATTCTTGCTGGTGAAGGCTATAGGCTGGAGCTGATCGTGCCGACCATGCATCCCTCCTAGGACCCATTTTCATGGGTATCAAAATTTGTATTAGGAACTATAGAACACGAAAAACGATGTTCCCAAGAGATAAAACTCATTTACACTCTATGAAATCGACCTGTTTCCATGGTAACACGTCGAAAATCGAAAAACGCCACGTAATGCAGTAAAACGAGCATATCTGTCAATTTTCACGCAATTGAAGGGTCAAAACCTTGTCCAGATGCCTTAAAGGATACACTTCATCAATTTCTAAGTAAGGATAGATATTTATACTGTGTAATTTTCATCATCTTACCATGTCTGCAAGTAGGTTGGACCACAACAAAATCTGATCACCCCCTCATATCTTTGCAATTCATTTAAAAGTATACTGATGTCTCCTCATGTTCTTGTGCATGTGATGCATGTCTAAAATCCACCACGAGCCCGAGATTATATGTTTAGTAAAATTGGACCACTGGACCTGTAGCTTATCTGGGCCCTGGCCTAATGTTGTTACCCAAATTTGGTAGCATTCTGACAGGTGGGTCTGGAGAAGATTTTTTAAAGGAATGCAACATCTGAAAATGATCCTGTGATTACGCTTTAAAACATCACAATGTTGTCAGAGAAACACAAACCTTGGAATGAAGATGTTCTTTTGGGCCTGGAAAGGGTCAAGTTTTGCCTTCTGATACCTATTTAGAGAGATTACAACAGTTTGCTTAACCTTGGAAGCAGGTCACTCGGAGACGAGAGGAAACGCTGCCAAACCTCATGAGTCAAAATCTAAAGTTCACTCCACTAAAAAGCAGCATCACCATTTAAGGAACAGATTTGTCATGTGACCAATAAGGAAAGAATGAGCTGTTTAAATATTTACAACAATATTAAATGTATACAGTGCCTGCAGAAAGTATTCACATCCCTGAACTTTTGTCACATTTTGTTGTGTTACAGCCTGAATTTAAATTGGATCAAATTCAATTTTTTTTTTATCATTGATCTACACAAAATACCTCATAATGACAAAGTGGAAACATGTTTTTAGAAATTTTTGCAAATTAATTAAAAATGAAAAGCTGATATGTCTTGCGTCAATAAGTATTCAACCCTTTTGCTGTGATGCTCCAAATTGAACTCAGGTTCATCCAATTTGCTTTGGTCACCCTCGAGATGTCTCTACAACATGATTGGAGTCCACCTGTGGCCAATTCCATTGATTGGACACGATTTAGAAAGAAACACACCTTTCTATACAAGGTCCCACAGTTGACAGTGCATATCAGAGCAGAAACTCTACGATGAAGTCCAAGGAACTGTCCGTAGAACTCAGAGATATAATTGTGAGGAGGCATAGATCTGGGGAAGGGTATAAAACAATTTCTAGAGTTCATAGTTCCCAAGAACACAGTGAGCTCCATCATTAGGAAATGGAAAGAATACGGAACTACCCAAACTCTTCCTAGAGCTGGCTGTCCAACCAAAGTGAGCAACCGGGCAAGAAAGACCTTAGTCAGGGAGGTGACCAAGAACCCAATTGTAAGGACAGAAGGAACAGTGAATAGAGCCAAATACAGACAAATCCTTGAGGAGAACCTGCTTCAGGTTGCAAAAAACCTGAGACCATGGCAAAGATTTACATTCCAACAGGACAATGACCCCAAGCATACAGCCAGAGCAACACTGGAATGGCTACAGAACAAGAACGTGAAAGTCCTTGAGTGGCCCAGCCAAAGCCCAGACTTGAATCCCATTGAGAATCTGTGGAAGGACTTGAATATTGCTGTTCACCGACGCTGCTCATCCAACTTGACAGAGCTTGAGCAAATCTGCAAGGAAGAAAGAGAAAATCCCCAAATCCAGATGTGCAAAACTGATACAGACATACCCAAGAAGACTCAAAGCTGTAATCGCTGCCAAAGGCGCTTCTACGAACTATTGGCCCAGAGGGATGAATACTTTTGTAAATTAGACATTTCTGTTTTTCATTTTCAATATATTTGTAAAAATTCCTAAAATCATGCTTTCACTTTGTCATAATGAGGTATTTTGTGTAGATCGGTGAAAAAAAAATCTCAATTTAATTCATTTTAAATTCAGGCTCAAACAACAAAATGTGACAAAACTCAAGGGGTGTGAATACTTTCTGAAGGCACTGCACAACAACTACTGAAGGAAGATTTATACCTGAAAAATGTTGTTGCTGTTTGAAGGGAGAGCGTTAAAAGCTGTTAATTATTCCTTATTGTCTGAACGCCAGCTCTATTATTTACTCAGAAAAGAAATGTCCTAAGTCCAGAATCTCAGTTTTCAAACAGCTGCAGTATACAAATGTACTGCATCTTCCATCGTCTCTCCAATTCGTCATCAGCATAAATCCACAAATGTTGTCTCACGATTCATAAAAGTTGTGTTAGGATAGCTTTTAAGCATTTCTTTTTAATCATGGCCCTTTCTTTCCTTTGCATTCCTTTTTTTTCTTAATAATTTTGTTTTTGTGGTTTTCCATGTTGCTTTTCCATTAGGCTTCCTATGTCTTTTCTTTTTCTTTTTTCTGTGATGGCCCTTTTCCTCCCCCCTGCTATTCATGGTGCTTGTCTTTTTTTCATCCCTTCCAACCCCACCAGGCAAACTACGAGTTTGGACCGGGGTCCAGCCTTACCTTTTCACCTGCGTCCAGCTTCAGGGGGAAGCCAATCTCCTTTAGTCTCTCCTTCTCATGATATTCCTGCATCCTGCCTTTTACAAAGACATCACCCCCCACCTCCTCCTCCTCCTCGTCCTTACCCACCGAAACCACCTCCAAAACCCCCAATTCGATCCAGTTTCATTGGTGTTTCACCACCTCCTCCTGGCACCTCCCCTTCGCCTTCCCTCCCTGCATCACCTGCTGAACCTGAGGGCCTTGTAGCCCCTCCCACAAGTTCTCCACTTACCCTCCCATATCCAACAAAGCCACTGGATCTGTGGTCAAAGCTCGAGGTAAGAATGCAGTTAAAAAAAATTTTTAAAAACATTTATGACGTGTTCCTCATGCAGAATGTGCAATTTTTTTCATCAATATAATCGAGATTTGCTTATAGGAAAAATAAAAGACCATTATTTGCAACATAGCTGTGACTGGGATGCATTGAGTTCACCAAATCATTCGTTAAATTTGGAATATGTGTTTGATGGTTGAGGGCTGGGTAACATCAGCCTATCAGAGAAGATGGAAAGGTCAGCAAAGTACAATGAGGGGCTATCAAGTGAGACAAGTCATTTGTGTAAATGAAGCATGTTCCTGCTGCTACACTGCTGTGAATTCCATTACAAAACATGAAAGGGCAGGAAACGGTGATTATTACAGCTTTAATTTCGAGTTTTTTTTTTTTCAGGAAAGCAATTTACAGAAATATTGATGGAGTTAGCGAGTGTTTTTATAAACGAACAGCAAACCTCAAAATTGGTATAATCTATAGTTTGCTTTCATCTTTGTATCAGGCCTTTTATTTCCTTTTCTCAAAGTGGAGCTACAGTACACTGATCAAGCACCTGCTGACTATTGAGAGTAGGCATTCCATTTTCAAAAGTTTGCAGAGACTAAAAACGTGACTTATTTTTACAATGGATCGGGAAACTACCGACTAGAAGAAATAACTGGCAAAAAAAAAGGAAAAAAAAAACTACTGGTTCGAAACTGTAGGTTGTTCTCGGTTGGCGTGGCCTTTCTATTTTAGAGAATCCAAAAATACAGGTTGTTAAGATGAAATTTTTTTGTCAACTTATTTTTCTCTATTTCCCAAGGTGTTCCCTTGTGATGCATATGCACACTTGTCCCATTGTATGTGGTAGCACCGAGATGCCACCTGTGTATAAATATTTGGGATGGGTAAGAAGCCATTTCAGGACATGTACTTTGACGTCTTTGTCATTCATAAACTCTATGCCAACCAGTTATGTTTTTGAGTGGTCAAAATAGATTAAAACCACAAGGCAACAATTCTGGAAAATTCTAAATCATGAGAATGATTTAGAATTTTCCATTTTCCCATCCATCTTCATTAGATAGTAGTGGTTGCCATGCATGGGTGAGCATTATCGTGCAGTAAAGGCACACCTGACTTTTGTCTGCGGATTGTTTGTCTTACTTCATTGCACAATACGTCACTGTTAAGTGACTGGCAAGATAAGCCGTCATGCATTTATGGTTTTCCCATGATCAGGAGATGCCACATGAATTAAGCCATTAAGTTGCCAAAACACTATTGACAAAAGTTATTTCGCTGAACCTTGCCTTTTCATCAAACATGAGGTCCTTTAGTACTCATCCTGCACTCCTCTTATTGAATTTCATGTGGAAATGAATATGATCATTTCTACACTTCCAACATTGACAACCATTTATTCTGCAATATCACATATAATCATCTGGTGAATCTCCATAATGAGCTGTTCAACCCATTTGACATTTTCTTCAGTGATAGTTGGTCAAATAAGAGAATACTCAAGATTGCTCACAAGGCCTTTGTTCATAGCTCAGTGAAGTATGGCAGAGGTATGCACTCTATATTGCTCTTCCATGAGCTTCGCTCTACCGAGTTCCTATGGGCTGAGAGCCCAAACGTCACATCTGTCTCTCCTGGATTCTGTGGAATCTAAAGCTCTCAAAATGATAGGAATATCCTATGATGAGGCCGAAACACAAGAGGTCTGTTGCTCTCACATTACATGGCGATCATCAGTCTCTGTTTCCTCCCGTCTATTCTCTGACATTGCTCCTTGTGCTCTCTCAGCCTTTTGACCCTCCCTATTTACTCCAGGATGTATGTGTTCTTCATGTAAACCCTTCCTGGTTTCACTTCCAAAATCTAGTCTGACTGCACATCTCAACTCCTTTGTTCCTTGCTTTTCCAGTCTATGGAACCACCTTCAGAGGCCATTCTTTCCCACAATTCCCTCCAGGGCTTCAAGTAGGCAGTGCACAATCCCCATCCTAACTCATGATCTTTATTACCCTCATTAACCCTTACTAACTAAACCCTCTTACTTGCTGGGTTCAGTGTTTCCTCTCCTCCTCTTTCTCTTCTTTTCCTTGCTGGTTCTTGTCAATTGTTTCCCCCTACCCGACTGTCAGTTCAACATTGCTCTTCCATGAGCTTCGCTCTGGTAGAGAAAAAAAGAATTCATCATAATAGTGAGCTCACTGCGTCATTTCAACACAACAATGTGAAAGACTGGCATGACAAAATTGCACAGACAGTCTTCTGAGAATTTCAACCTTTTTGATGTCCTCGTTCACAAGGAACTTGGCATACGTGACCATGTTCATCACCATCTTTGTTTTATGCAGAATGCTTTAACCAGTTGAACATAATCATTGCATATAATTCCAGGCATTAAACAAGAAAAGCACTTGGTAGAACACATACCTCCACCAGGCTGAACAGTTTACATTTTGTATGTAATATCCTGTCTACACTTTTTTGAAATATCGTGCTATGTCCCATTTTCACCCCATCTCTCAATGGTGAAGAATCACTTTTTTAAATTTTAAATTCTCGTGCCCGGATTCGGGTCTTCACCACAATCGAATCAATTCATCCTTGTCACACACCGAACCTGTCTACCAAGTTTCGTCCAAATCTGGCCATAACTTTTTGAGATATCCTGCTCCCAGTCAGACAAACAAACAAACAAACAAGAAAGATGTTGTGCATATCACAATACTTGTGAAATCCAAATAAACAAAAGTTGCCATGGAAACAGCAATTTGTTAATTTGGAAAAATTGACCTATCAAGTATTTTATATGATGGAATGTTGTGCGTAACTAATTTGGTTGATACATTTTCTAATTGCCACCTAATAAGTGTTTTACAAGTTTTGAATGGCATTGACCTTGACCTATGACTAATTTTGACTAGATTGTACACACGTATACCACACATGCATACAAATAAGCTGTGTAAGTTTCACTCATATCTTGATAAATTCCTGAGGTTTAGCAATAATAAAATCACAAAAATGTCCCATTTGATTATAATGGGGTGAAATTGTTGTCATGGACACCGTTTTCTCTTCGTCACATGGGAATTTTCCCTTTGGCACGTGGGACTTTTCGCTCTGCTACCAACCAAGACGCGCAGAACCTGAAAGAAATAGAAAATTAATTAATTAATTATATTTTGCACCCTCTTTACTTGCTTGCTTGGTATTGTGGTGGTTTACCAATGGGGGGGCCTTTTGATTATGGCTGGTGACCCTCAATTGTGACTGCATAAGGCCCTCAGACAGAATGTCTCATGGTTCTAATGGGGTCTGTGAGGTCCTACATGGTCTTGGGGTTATTAAGGTTTTTTGGGACCTTAACGGTCTTCAGGATCGTGGAGGGTGTTAAGGGTCTAAAGTGTCTTTGGGGTTTTCGGGGTATCATGGGTTTTATATGGTCTTAGAGGATCTAAAGTGTCCAAAGAGGGTGTAGGGGTCTTCAGGAGTCGAAAGGGTCTTAAAAGGCCTAAAAGGGTCTTTAGAGTTATAAAG
>CM068966.1:10403515-10420384 GCA_035128595.1 Eptatretus atami | reverse complement strand
TTTACTCCCATATAAAACTTAAAAGTTTTCATTTCACCTAATGTGTTTTTAATTATAGTTTCAATACTTTTTTTTACCATATCAACAGCTTCCGTGATAGAAGATGGTCCAGGGTCTTGAAAACGAAACAATCTTATTTTTATATTCCCTTTAAATGCCCCATCAGTGTACAATCAATGGGTCAGACCAGTCACCTACAACGGAATGCTGCTCGCCCCCAACAACGATAAGTCCTCATCCAAACAGAAACCAACCATCCCTGACAACAAGTCGCTTTACACGCCGCTCCCCCGCGCACCAACACTCTCTCCTAGATCCAAGCACTCCAACCAGGCTCGAAGACTTCATCCGTCGCAGCAACATGCCATGGATCTTCACCCGTCCCTGTCCAGGCGGGGAGCCCAAGGACCGTCGGGCCCTTTCTTCGGTCATCAATATCCTCGCCTCTCTGAAAATCCTCTAACTCTGCGGACTATCCACCCGCCCTACATCGGCCTCTCAGACGGCAACAAGCCTTCACTCACTGCCAATCTGGGTATAAACACAAACTGTCCAACCGTAACAGTCTCAACCAAGAAATCTCACACTCTCACACGTTCTCCGAAAGACCTAGAACCCACCCCCCACATTTCTTCAACAAGCCCGAAGAATCTTTCAAGTTCTCCACTATCCATGACCTTTCTTGGAAAGCCACATCAAACCTCACCTCCAAAGCAGCGCCGACTGGAAACCCCGTCAACAAACCTCCTCGCCACCGAGCTCCGACCACTTACAAACGCGTCCACAACCTATGGAGACTGCCCCCCTCTGGCTGTGCCGCGCCCACCTCCGCGTCACCGTGAAACCAAGGCACGATCATGGCACTCCCGCAAGGGCGCCTGGCCTCACTCTCACCGCAGACGGTCGGGGCTTCCTTCACGCCCACTTCACCTCGGCCCCCATGCCCTCTGCGATGAACCCACCACCATTTCGCAGGCGCTCAAATCCCCAACAACCCTTCGGTAAAACCCAAAATCACCGAATCACGCTCACCTTCACCTTCATTCCTTCCCCCTTGAATAACCCATCATTCAATCCCATTCTCCTCCACCTCAAAACAGCTGTCACCACACTCTACACCCACCAAATCCCCGACTTTCTACCCGAAATCCACCCAAGCCACCCCTCAAATCCCGCTTCCTCAAAGCCTGTAAGTCCAATCTATCCCCATGTCCCGCCATCCCCTCCCTTTCCACAGATCACAATGCCCGTCCCCCCGTTTGTCTCCCACTCCCGCCCTTCCAGCCCCCCCCCTGGCTGTGTTGTTAGCCCACAGAGCTCGACAAGTAACAAAAAAAAAAAATCAAAAAAAGCTCAAAAACCCTCCAAATTCCCTTCCACACAACCTGCAATTTCTTCCCAACCAACCAACTACACAGAGGCGCGCTTTTAGAACCCAGAGCGGGGAGACCTTTAAACTGACGCAATTCGAGCGAGACCGGGGACGCCCTCACGTGTCCACCTTTCTGGCTGTCAGCCAACCCGCTGCCCCCACGTCCCCGGGAAGAGGTACGGCAGCGTGTCCGTCCAGCCGAAAACTCGCGATTTTGCCTCTAAAAACGATCGCTGGGTAGACGTGAGCTAGCCGAAACGAGGTACAAGCGAGATAAGCACCGTGATCTCAGGCAAGTAATCGACAGGGTACGACCGACAAAACCTCACCATGAAACAGAGAACAGGAGTGGCAAGGAGGGAAAATGATTGATAACTAACAAAGCCATCGCACACACCCAGCGCTCCCACTCACAAAAGACAACACACGTATATAATGAAGTAACACCTCAGACAACTACTTTTAGCATAGTATAAACCGTAACAAAATTAATACAACTATATCAAAATAAAAAAAATAATATATAAAAATATAAATAAAATATAATATAAAAAATAAAAATATAAATATAGTAGTCGCCGGCCTCCCGTAGGGGTCGCACAGCGGGAAAAAAAAAAAACCCCCCAACCGTAGCACCGCAACGGAGGCACAGTTTTACACCGAGCCCTCTGACGCAACCCTGGTCGCCACAACACGGGCAATAACTAATATAATATATATATATAATAAAATAAATAAATAAATATAATAATATAAAAATATGTCGGTGAAAGAACAGAACACCACAGCCCCAAGGCAGTTACGAACTGTGCCAGGTAGAACCCCACCCGAATAAACGGAATGTCGTCGTCCGGCGGCACTGATTACTTACTCTATCTTATTCAAACAAACACATCTCTTCAACGAACACACAAACCACACCACCTCCACCACCACAACAGCACCACACCACCGCACATCCCCACCACACACCAACCACACGCAACCCCACACACGCAACACCTCTACTCCACACACAGCGACCCTCCTTTACCAAACAAAAACACCACTCCAGAAAGCCACATAAAAAAAACATCAAATGCGTTCTACAACAAACACAAGGCAACCGATCACCTGATTCGCCCGCGCGCCGGGCAGGAGGCGACGCCCCGACCAAAAGCCCGTGAACCGAGTTGAGTGGAGTGAGTGGTTGATTCGGAGTCGGGATGGAGTGGAAAGACCCCTTAAAGTGGAAGTTCGGAGTGGGAGCGACGTCGACGATGGGATGAGCGGCATGTTCGCTGGAAGGTTCACCGCGCAACCCAGAACCGGGTCGAGACCCGTCACTCCTCCATGCGTCGCCGCTAGCCAGGCCGCAGGGAGCCGGACACAGGAGCCAGTCGAGCTCGGGGCCGGGCAAAGACATCCCGGAGGTCACCGACAAACCCATCGAGCCGCCAGGGCGCCAGTAACTCCCGGCCTCCGAGCCCTTCTCATGCCGCCGAGAAATTATAAAGGCCCACGACCCGGTCTTCTTTCTGGGTGGCATAAAGTCCTTGGCGCCTCCTTAAGTAGTGAAGGTAAGCATGACAAAAATAAACGTAAGCTTTGCCGGCCTTTCCACCATCCCCCATCACCTCATGCCGCAAAAAAATCATAGTTATCTTGCAAAACGAAGTTTGCAATATAGCATCGTAGTTTTATTTTTTTTGTTTGTCGTAATCACGAAAAAAAAATTCGCAAGCACAGTTCATTGAATGTTAACTCGCCATATCAAGAGGCCTATGAGTACCTCTCACGTCATAAAATTTGAAGGTCCAAGTCAAATCAATCCATTTCGCAAATCATGAATCGACAAAACCTTATTTTTTTTGAGTAATTTGGATCGGAGTAGCTCAACTCATGGAAGTCATGGTCGGCGCCAGCATAATCTGTGCGATGTCCTTGACTTCATTTTTTTTTGTTTTTTTTCGTCTAAGTCATATAACCACTCTGGCACCAGTTCAATTGGAAATTTTTACTCGCAATCAGAGCCTATAAGGTCCTCACGCATAAAATTTGAAGGTCAAGTCAAGGCAAGTCACTTGTGCAAACAGGGATCGACCGACACCCTTTTGAGTAATGATCGATCGTCTTCAAAACTCATGGGAAAATTATGGTCTGGCACTCACTGATAATTTTGGTGGCGATTGGCCTGATTCCATGTACGCCTAAGGCAAACATATGACCCCAAGTCAAATTCCAAGTTTTAGGAACCATAACGGTAGTACCACAAATGAACCCTCGATAGTGCTTCTAGATAATCAAGCTTGAACATAGACGCATGTACGTAAGCAAACCCATATTTCCATGTTACCCGTAGAACGATCTCACGGAATCTCCGTAGCAATATCCCAAGGAGATCCGCTCCTGTGATAGCAGCTCGTCACCTCAGTACCTTAAACGAAGTCACACGTGCACCATCTTTTTTTTTTTTTTTTTTTTTTTTTTTTTTTTTTTTTTTTTTTTTTTGTTTGGCAAAATACGGTCACCCTAAGGGTGAATTGGATTGGAATGTCAACCCGCCGTGCGTCCCTCTCATAACCCATGAGCGCCGAAATACTGCTAACAAGCAATAAAAAGTACATACTGTCCGACGGGAAGGCAAACAAACCGCTCGCAACGCATACGAACCGAGTCTAAGCGGCTCGTTTCGTGCAGGCCCCGTCGAGGTATAAACCCCGCATCGTCCCGCGCGAATAATTAGGTATACGACCATCGCGATGACCCCTGTAGCCGGACAGAAAGTGCTGGTTTATGTGATAAAACACCCTAGCGGGTCGGCGTTTCTGAAGCTACGACTGAGCGCGTTTGTGACGCGCGCCTGATGGGCTGAAAAGTCGGCGCACCCCGAACCGGGAAATCAAACAATATATATAAAAATATATAATCACATATATACAATACAAACGATAACAATAATATTAAATAAAAATAAAAATAATATAATATAATAATAATAGTGCGAATATCGCTCCCCCGTGCATCGCCACGTGAACCGAACGCGCCCGCCTCGCCCCACGGACGACAATCATCGTGACCCCCGACTAACGCCGGAAAGACCAGCATGGTGGGTTCAAACCCCGACCACAACCCAGTCCGCATTCCACCGCCGGCCGAGGTAGGGTAACGCCGGAAAGACGATAACTAGTACCCGCACGGTAACACTATACCGAGGGTGACACTCCCAGTCGACTTCGACACAAACCGCTTAAGCGGCCGTCCGTGCCGAAACCGAGCGAGTATCGTCGACACTTGACGGTTCCAATTAATCGAGCGCTCGCCCACACATACCCTACGTAAAACAAGAGAGACCCAACGAAGAGACGGAAACGGGAAGAATCAACAAGCAAGCACATCTCACACACAACACATAGACACACATATAGCAATTTACAGCCACAATAGCAAATACAGATAAAACAGAACAAAAAGAAGCAGAGCTACGACGAATACGCGACACACGACACTACAACAATTAAACTATAGACCGGCGCCACAACACACTCACACAGAACCCCAAAAAAAATGGAATCCTACTTCCTGAATTCGGGTCTTGGCGCCGCACACGTGTCCGTCCCCGACCCAGTCGAGCGGCGTCGCGAGCCTCCCGCGCGCCCGCGCCTCCCGTCCGGGCCCTTGACGCCTGACCGAGCACCGACCGACAGAGAAGACACACGCCGAACCAGACACAGACGAGACACGAGCACGAACAAGAAGACCCGACAAAGAACCCGAACCAACAAGAAGCCAAGAAAAAGCGACGCGAACCAAAAGAGAGAACCTCTGCCCTCGACCTATACCCCAGCGCCCCGGCCCCGTCTTGCTCCACCTCCTACGAGGCGCTTCAGAAGGGGGGCCCCCGGTTCCCCCCGTCCCTCCCACTTACGCTGTGGCGGGCGAGCGAATCGTATGGGCGGCCAAGAAGAAAACTAGCGGAAAACCAGCGCGCCAATCGCGGGTCCTCCTCTCGCTGACGGTCCAACGCAAACCGTCGAGGCGACGCGGAGAATGGCGTTCGTTGTGTAGTAGTGCGCAGTGGTGGTGTTGTGAGATGCCGTGCTGCGTGGTGAGGCTGTTGGGTGAAGTGTGTTGCGTGTGCGTGACGGAGTGGTCGAAAATAAAGCAAAAAAAACGCCTACTCAAATAGCAGCCGAATCGAACACATAAATCCCTCTAAAACAAGGTTGGCCAACCTAACATATAAAAATCTCTCACTACGGACCTGAAGTCGTTAATGGAACCACAGCCGTAACACACCCCTCCCCTTAGTACAGACCGTCCCGATCGTCAAATTACGTGTCCATCAGTAGTTCCCCCCAGATTTACCTACGGATCCCGAGTGCGAACATCAGGTATCTGTCCCCAAAAAATAACCTGAGCTGAGTAACTAACTACAACTCACTCACACAGACGACTAAATAAAATGCCGCGCGACAGACAGCCGGGGCGCACCAAATTTACAAACAATACTAACACCTAACTTACAAATTTACACAAACCAGGGCCCAATCAATGACCTGCAGACAAGAAAAAAGAGTAAAAAAACGTGCACGGCCCGCCACTGCAGGCCCGGTTTGCACTGCCAACCAGACAGTCCTCAGCTGCAAACGTTGTAACGACGACCGGCGCACATGGCAATGACACAAAGGGGGCAAAGCAAAATGAACAGAAGGCTGAACCGGGGCATGGCATGCAAATGGCAAAGTAACAGCAAACATAGCCGCAAAGACAATGCCGCGCAGCGACCACAGCCAAGTACAACTGGCGCACAGGCTTGCAGTAAAACAGCCCGGACGACCGCCGGCAAAGGCCTTGCAGCAAATAACAACTGCAAAGTCGATCCGCCGGCACGGCTTGCAGCAAACAGCCAGCCGATGAAGTTGCCGGCCCTCTTGCCGTCTGCAGGCTTGGGAGGATGCGGGGTGCGGCCACTCGCCAGAAGGCCGGGCCTCGGACCTACCTACGTCTCCCCCCACCTATCCTTTGCCTTCACTGTCCATACCCACCCCCTAATTTGTAAAAAAAAAAAAACCAATTAGCCCGCCAACTTAATTCTGTTGTGTTATTTCATCCTTACGTCCCACAAATCCGCTAACCCCCTTTACGTCTTTGTCGCGTAACCACCGCACGTTAAGCCTACCCCAACCAATCCCCCCCGAGGGAATAAGGAGAGCAGCGTCCTGCCGATGGCCCAATGAAGCTCAAATGCCTCCCCAACTCAGCGATCTCTAACCCAAAGGGTCCAGCGCCCACAACGAAAAGCGAAGGGATGGATGGTGCGGAGGTACACTTCCTAAATCACCCTACCATAACTGTTAAACTACCCCGCGGCTTCAACAGCGCCCCGCTAAATGTTCTAAAAACCACAGATCCGTCGCCTTGGTGTCCTACAATTCGGGCTCCCCAAATTCCTCGCCCTTCACGGTTCGGCTGGAACCGTGCTCCCTCAGGCACGACCCCCCGATCTCCAACGAGGCACCCCCGGCACAACACTGCTCCGAGCCACAGCTCTAAAACGGAGTGCCCCATGCAACTCCCTGAAACGCACACGGGCAGCGGCGCCCGGCCCCTTCCGGGGTCAACCCGCCCACAGACACGCACGGCCTAACGGCGCTCCGGCCCCGCACCAAGCGGCGCACCCGCCCACACCAACCCGGCCCCCATGGCTGGCCACACGGCTGACTACCCGGCCCGCGTACCCACTCAGCGATACTACCGTTGCAGCCACGCCACAGCCCCTCAACACGGGCTCCTCACCCTCCAAAAGGTTTCCAGCTACACCCCACCAACAGCAAAACACCTCATTTTCTTCAATAACTAACCCAGCAACAATCACCACAACTACCCCGGTCCCAGCGGGAGTCCACTCCTCCCCCAACACTCATCGCACCAGATCCCCAACATCAGCCACACCACCCCGCCCCACCCCCTCAATACATTCCGCTCCAACCCAAACCCTCAACAAACACACAACCCTAACTCGCCAATCCTTCAACTACCTCCCTACAACCTTGCTCCCACGCGCCCAACACAGCACTTCCATGAACACAGTAGCAAGCTACGTCCATACACATCCAAAGTCTGTCACGTCTCCAAAATAATCCCATCTCCATCCAAATCCATCAATCCCTACCTAATCATTCACGGGCCCCAATGAGGATTACCCCTCCATAAGCCGTCAACAAGCTAAACCCTTCCCCAACAGTCACTCCTGTGCCAGGTAAGGCCTTCCACCCCGCCCAGGAACCGTCCACCTCGAAAAGCGAGTGCTTTGTAATTGGTTTCCAATATGCGCAGCACAGCGCGGCAATTGCAGCTCGCGCACCTTGCACCTGCCGTGACTCATGCACTGCACGCTACTCCCTCTTGGACGGTACCATCCGAGGATTCACACCCCTGCCGGATTCAACAAGTGCACCAGACGGCACCCCCTCCGCGGCACCCCAAAACAACCTCGCACCCGAGGCCCCCACGCGAACACATTGGCTCTGCCCGTGAGCTCACACACCTGCGTGGAAACCCATCCGTCCCAATCGTTTCCTGTAAACTGTCGTCCGCGGATCGGCCAACATCCACCGCGGCGTCGACCGGGCCTCAACTCCGCAACCAGAGCAGTGGTCCGGCCGCACGGCAACGACCCGCGCTCGTGCGGTGAACCCGGCACGGTCCCACACAACACGCCGCTACACGCTTCTGCCCTCGCCACCTCAAACCACGCACACACTGCTTACGACGACGACCCACTCCCACACACCACATCACAACCGGAAAAAAAAAAAAAAAAAAAAAAAAAACCGCGCAGCTCACGCTGGCCGACCGCATCTACTCACAACCAAAGCGACCTCAACACAATCGGTCCTCTCACACTGAACCTCTCACTCACACCAACTTCACCTGCACAGGGGTCTCACCACACCATCGCCGGAAAGCACGCATCTCGACACTCGCAACACACACCTGCACAACACAACGGGGATCGTGCCCCATAAAAAAAAAAAAAAAAAAAAAACAAAGGGTTCCCGGGCCTCATCCCCCAAGCTACAAACTGCACGTATCAACAGCATCGTCCCCACCCGCTTGGCAGTACCGACCCACCTGGTCGGATTCGCCAGGGGCAACCCCCCTCGTTCCTGAGGAGCCAATCAACTCTCAATAACGGTCTCTACCCCAGCCGCGAGCTCACACCCATTATCCACACCCTCGTTGTGTTGTTCTGTTCTCCTTAACCCGTTTATCATCGCAGTCTCTCCTCTCTTTCTGTCTCCCGAGCTCTCTATACATTATTGAGTTTGTTCTTTCTGGATTTCCATCTCCGGACTCAATCTATTCTCTCCTCATCAAATTTTTAAACTCGTATATTTGTTCTCCCCACCTCCCATCTCCACTTCCAATCTCAATCGTGCTTTCATTGGCTCATTCCTTCCTGTGTTCAGTCGCCGTCTCCATTACCCTTCCGCCTCTTCCCTCCTGTCCTCCTCCCAACTTCAGGCTCATTGGCTTAATCCCTTTTGGTTCATTGCGCAGTCTCATACTCGCCCTTGTTTTCTTCCTCCTCATGCAGTTCATGGTTTCTTCAGGTGCTTAAATTTCCCTTTGTGTTCATTCGCTGTTCTTGTCACTCTCGCACCCAGCCTCCTTTTCTTCAATGTTCAACCTCAGCCATTTTTTTTCTATCCACGCCCTCGTCTCCCACTCCAATCCGTTGGTTCTCATCTCCTCTTACTCTCCTGCTTTCAATCGTTCCTTCAACTCTCAGTATTCAACCTATTTTCGTTTGCGTCAATTTAAATCATACCTTCAGTTTTATCCACTGCTTCTTGTTCCTCATTCGTACTCGTTATTCTAATGACAGATTCTCTCCGTCTCAATCCCTGTTCTCCAGTACTTCTTGTCCCTTTAACACCTCAGTCGTTGTAGCTGTCTTTTGTGGGTCCGTAACTCATTCTCTCAATCTTTCTATCCCGACCTCCGACTTTTGCTTTGCTCTAACTCTTTAGAACCGCTGCCCTGGTTGTCTACGTCTCCAGTCCTCTGTCTCCGTTCTTACCTCCTTCCTCAGCTTATCACCTTCGCATTCGAACGTTCACACTCCACTATTTTATTTCTCGCGCACGCTCCGTCACCCAAATTAATTGTTCCCTCTCGTACCCGTCACTCCCGCACCTCCAATCCCAAACAGCGCCAGATATTTTTCTCACCGCCCCCGCGCCTGAACAACCGTGCATCCCCTCTTCCAGCATGCGCTCGCACACACTGCGCGCCATTACGCACATTCCGCTTGGCTTCATCGCCTGCAGCCGCCCATTTGCTGCTTCACCCCGCATTTATTTATCTCTTCACTTGCGCATTTCGTTCCATTTCTTTGTCACTGTCTTAATTCGTTTCATTCGATGAGTCCATCCATTTCGTCAGGCTTTTACATTCGCATTCATTGTTGCTCCGGCCCCCCATTTCATCCATTCGTTTTCATTCTTTCCTCATTTCGTGGCACCCCTTCATTTGTGCCAACAGCGAACTACTGGGCCATGTCGGGTGCCTCGGCTGAGCGATCGCAGATCGGGTTTGTGAGAGGGAGGGAGGTTAATACACCGCGCCGCCGCCTGCACCTATTCGGCCTCTGCGGGTGGGAATGTTTCCTCACAACAATGTCCGCCGGTTCCATCCTGGGCCATGGATCCTACATAACTAACATATACATTCCGAACCCCGGCCCGCTCAGCTGAGACTGCGCATCTTACCACGTAAGAGGGTTATTAACCGCACGAAGATTTGAGGGAATCGGGGTCGTCCTACTCACCCTGACCGATGCATGAATTTAAGCTGGCTAGGAGGGTTGTTTTCCCGCTCTCTGACACCAGGTTGCGAATTCCGACCGCCGGCGCGACGCCACGTGACCGATGCGGACCGCTCTCGCACCCCGCACGGACATTCACGGGTGACCGCCTCGACTAACGCCGGAGCCAGTCACGGTGGGGGTTAAACCCCACACCAACCAGTCCGCATTCCACCCGTGCAGTAGGGGAATCGCCGAAAGTCGATATACCAAGTCCCGCACCGGACCCGAGGTTGTACCACGCCAACAGGCTTGATTCGACAACAAACCGCTTAAGCGGCCTTCCGTGCTCCAGGGATAACCAGCGGAGTACGTCGCCTGACCAACATTCTAGATTAATTATCGGGCGTCTGCGCCCACACTCCCCTTTACGTAAAACAAGATGGAAGAACCCAACAAGAAGGACGCAGCTAAACGGGGAAGATCAACAAGCAACACATTATTTCACACACAACCCCATAGAGCACCATATAGCACGTATACAGCCACAATTACAAATGCACATAACCAAACAGAACAAAACAGAAGCAGAGCTACTACCGAATGCCGACACACGACCACCTTACACACAATTAATACTATAAGACCACGGCGCCAACACCACTTTCACACAGAACCCCAAAAGAAAAGAATCGCGACCCCCGAATGTCGGGTCTGGCGCCTCACAATGGTCCCGTCTGCCGTGACCCCCGCTCGAGCGTGTCGCGAGCCTGTCTTTTTTCCCTCCGCGCGCCTCGAGCCCCGTACGCCTTCTCGCGCCTGACCGAAGCCACCGACCGACAGGAGAGAGAGACACACCCGACCCAGAAGCAGCAGGACAGAGCAGCGAGCCGAACAAGAAAGCGCCGACCAAGAACCTCGCACAACAAGAGAGCAGAGAAAAGCGAAACGCCGAACAAAGAGAAGAACCTCCTCCCTCGACTCTATACCCCCACGCCCGCTCGTTGGCCACCCGAGGCGCTTCGAAAGGGGGCGCCCTCCGTCCTCCCACCTCGTCTGGGGCGAGCGAATCCGTCGGCGCCGCCAAGGAAAAACTAGCGAAACCGCGCGCCCTGCTGGGATCCTTCCTCCCTTCTCGCGTCGACGGTTCCCAACCGCGGAAACGCGTACGACCGCGCGCGAGGATGGCTTCGCGTGATAGTGGCAAGAGGTCGTGGTTGAAGATGGCGGGTCTGGCGTGTGGAGTGGTGCGTGTGGGGAAGTTGTTGCGTGTTGCGTGTGGAGTTGGTCGAAAATAACGCAAGAACAGAAAAACGCTTAACTCAAAGTACGCAGCCCGAATAACAAACATAATCCCTACCACAATGTTGGGATAACAACATGTATTTAAGAAATATATCCCACACGGGACCTGAATGTGTAATCGAATTCACAGCCGTAAACAACATACACACACACCGGCAAATGCAGCGCCTGAATCCGGCTACATTCGAGGCTGGTTGAGAAACGCTTGAGACGGAGCTCGCGCTGGGCCGTGCTATGAGAGGGTGTAGACAGCCTCGGAATCATGGCAAACCCAATCCTCCTGTTGTAAAGCGACCAGTCGTCAGAAGGCATCCAGAAAAACCTATGCCCAAATCAAGTATGCGGATCAAACGATGACACTGGCGACCCCTAACGGGACAGCCGAAAACGAACAACATATATATAAATAACTTAAATATAAAAATAAATATTAATAATAATATAATATATAATATATATATATGTATAATAAATAGATCTATGGGTTTCTGAGACATCACGCAATAGAGGGAAAACTAAAATTGAACCCCGAAAGACCCCTAAACAGAGACTGATTCCTCCCCCCTCCCCCCCATCAAATGTATAGGACGAACTCTCGACTCGAAGACCCTCAGGACAAAAAGAAGGAGAATGATTCTGCCCTACACAAGCTCAATTAAATGAGACTGCTCAGGCCCAAAAACCTCATACAAATTAATAGAACTTCTTGCTCAAGCCCATCAGTTCAAAAGGACATGATTCTCTCCCCCTCGACTCTAATCCATGGGGTCAAAAGAAAGAGAATCGATCTTCCCCCATTACACCACTCAAAGAGGAGCCAAGAATTTGTTAATTGTGTCATTTGAGGTAATAATTAATTCCACTAATACATCATCACCACGATAGTCACAAATATATAAACAGTCTGTTAAGTATTTGTTGACAGAAAAAAATGATAAACTTTCTCTTAATGTCTTGTTTGACCACCTCCTGAGCCACATATCATTTTGAGATAAGTAAATTTTTTTTCCATTGTTTAATGAAACGCACAAAGTTTCAGCCATTCAAGAATTTTTTTCTTTTACATCCTCTAACTTATTGTATAAATTAATCCGCTTATGTTATATACTTTACCCCCGTTCTTTCTCCAATAGACTTATTTGAATTCTCACATTCTTTATGTTTCCATTTAAGTACCAAGGTTGATTACACCCACTCTTGTTTGGTAGTGTTGGTCTATCATTTAATCAATAAAAAAACGGAGCAGTCCCTCAGCCTGATACATAGACCACAAGGAGATATTACCATTCCAAAATATATCTTTACATCAAAGCTCCAATGCCTTTCTTATATCTTGTATAATTATGCTCTGAACTCTATTTAATTCATTTTTCTTCTAACTCTCCTTCTAAGATAAAGGTGTAAATGTTTCAAGTTAAATGTTTCATTTCTATTTTTTCTTTAATTTCCCTTAACTTCTTTTACAACCTTTCAAAATTATGTCAAATATTAAAAGCAAACCTTATGATCTCAATCCAAAATCACTCATACCTTCCCACATCCAATTAATCTTTAAACTTACCAATAACCTTGTTCGTTATTGAAAAACAACACATCCCAGTTTATAATACTGTATCATATATTCAAATTACAATCATACACAATATACATCTCCAGTTTTATTCTAATATAAAACTATCTACCAAAGGAACAATGACACATACCTATACTATTCTTAAATTATATAGTAATAAGGTCATACCAAAAACAACTTTGACAAATCAAGAATTGAATGTCCTCTATATAAAGAGTTATCTATCAAACTCCTTTCTACCAGAATGAATACACAAAGTCTCTGAAAATACCTCACTGTCAAAATGGTTGTAATAACTTTGAAGCCCTGTTTCCAAGATTAGAATCTTATGTTTCTCGATTCCTAACATTTTCCAACGTCTTCCAAATACCGCATAGTCATTATTTATAAAAGTTCCTTCTCAAACTTTTCTGCGTGTTCTACTTTTGTATAAAATCAATAAGTCCTTACAAGGACTTTGTTAACATCAAATCTAATGATTTCCTCACTCCAACCCAGAAGATAAATATTGTCTCAATTCCTTATGTAAACATAACTTTCTTATCATAAGATACTTAAAGGGTAGTTTTTGAAATTACCCTTTCATTAAAGACGTTGGTAATCACTAACCATTCTTTTCTGGAACTTCTTTCGAAGACAAGGGTGGCTTTAGTTTAATCGAAGTTCTTCAGGGTATTTTAAAATCAACCTCAAAATAAATCCAACTTCAGCCTCATCCAATGTTTGAGAGGAAGAAAACAAAATCAAGAAAAACTTTTTCATAATTTTCTTACAACCCATTAAGTTTCCCCTAAGGTAAAGAATGAGCACATGGCCCACCCATACAAATTGTTAGACATAATAACATCAGTAAGAGTGTCCTCCTCTATATAATCAAGGAAGTATTTTATTTGCTGTCGCAATCTTGGAAATACTGAGATATCCCTCCGCTTTTAGCCTTCCATGCATTAAAACATATATATACTGATTAATTCAAATTTTTTGTCATTTTAACCTAGCACTCTAAGCCAAACCCGGCCGTGTAATAGTGAGTGGGTAATCCATAAGAATTTTTATTATGAACAGACGTTACAAAAGTTTCAATACACATCACTAAAACATAAACATTTTAAGAAAATGAATTCCCCAGTCTTAATTAAACTCTCCAACTTTTTACTGTGTGTAATCTCATCAGAAAATGAGTATTCAACCAACTTACCATAGAAACTCTCCCTGAAGGAAGTTTGTTCTTAACACGCTTTCAAATGAACCAAAGTCAACAGATATATTCCTTTGTGAAAGGCGATCAATCTCTTCTTGATTGAGAATATGATTTATAGAACTCGGAAGTTTTAATATGATGCAACCTCCAGATAATGAATCTCCCATAAACTTGTAGTGTCAAGAAATCGATATGTAGGGAGGATGTAAAATTGTTTTTGTGAAGAGAGATTTGATCGTGTTTGAATGGGCGAAATATTCCGAAGTCTTGAAATCCATTATAAATAGATGTGGTCGTGGAGCGTTGTTGTGAAAAGAAGACAGAATACAATGGAGGCGTATAAGAATACAAAGGGAAAGCGGACCCTATATTTACCATAAGAGAAATGATTCTAACTTAACATCTTAATTTCTCATCACAAATAGACAGGTACTGTCTTCTAAATCCTTCTCTTCCTCGTTGAGAATTGGTTTATATTCACCATTATTTTCTCTTCGCTTATACAATCTTTTTCCAACGTCATAGCAAACTCCTCTGAGCATCTTCCCTAGAAGTTCTAACTTGTTGTATCATTACCACAATGACTTTTGATATAAAACAGAAACACAAGAGGAGATGTTTTTGAAAATTGTGTAGATTTATGATTTTTGGAAACAGTACCTATTTTTCAAGGATACTTAAAATCACAATATCCACAACGGATTTTATAGATTGGTTAAAACTTGAATATAGTTGAACCTCTTTTGTAATTGATTCGTTATTTAGATTACTACAATAGTTGAAATGGGAGTAATCTCTTTTGTGGAAAGAGTTGAGACATCTCTTTACAAGGATACGTTACATTCCTCTATATACTGTGATTGTTAATCTAAGAAATTGTTGATAAAGCAAATGATTCCCGAAGAAGTGAAAGGCAATGGGTTTCAACATTTTTATAGTTATGAACACTTTAATACTGAACTTGTTTGTATCGTTAATCCATATACATAACAATAGATTAATTCATTTTCGCAATTAGGAATATCTCTCCAATGACATGAAACTTAAATTCTTGCATTTAATGTATCTCATATTTCTTATAATTTCAACCCTTTCAGGTATCCATTTGGAGGAGTAAGTGAGCAAGAACAGACCAAGAAAACATTAACTTTTTGAATTAACAACCGCTTTCTAAGTTGATTCTTTGTAAATAAATATAAAGAACGAAGAATTGATTTAAGAGTATATGTAAACATTATTGGATAGAAATCCAACCTACTCACAATGTTATCACAGCTTGTTCCGTCTCTGAACACGCCAAACATCAATCTTAGAAAATCTTGAAATGAAGAGATAAGGTGGTTGTCTCATATTGGGAGAGTTTTCATCGGCTTGTTCCGCAATTTCAAATTTACTCCCATATAAAACTTAAAAGGTTTCATTTCACCCTAAGGTGTTTAATAAGTTTCAAACTTTTTTTACCATAATCAAAGCTTCCGTGAAGAATGGCCAGGGTTAAAACGAAACAATCCCTTATGTTTATATTCCTTTAAATGCCCATCATGTTTCAATGAAGAATTTAGCTTCCCTTTTCTTCGATTGTTCTGTGTTGCATGATTGAAGGTTTTTATAAAAAAAAAATTTAAAGAATATCATAACATCTATCAACAATGTTGTTTTTTGTCAAGTGAGAATATATGTTGAAAAGATGGAATTTTTTGTTGGTTTTGAAGGTGTTTTAAATATTTATTATTCGTGACTCCAAACATCGCACGGTTTTCCACCATATAATAAAAAAAATGGCTTAAACAAAATTATTGATGAAAATCATTTATTATACGGTTGAATTCCTGTGCTTAAAACCATTTATCCTCCAACTTTTCACTTAACAAATACAATGTTAAGACACAAAAGAAGTTCAATCAAGGTCGTACCATTGTAAAGATACGAAATAGTCAAGGAATGAAATGAACAAAGATAAAAATAACAACTTTGGATAAAACAATTGGTATTAGATCTTCAATTCCTTCATTGGAAAGGCTTTGTCTACTGGAAGAACACAATTAAAGTACTCAACAAAATGTTCCTCTCTTCTGGTAAATATTCAAAATACAAAAGCCAATGAAACAAGAAAAAGACAAAAATAAAACTATGGATGAAGCTTTATAAAGAAAAGATAAGACCATCTGTAATATGCAAGGAGAAATTTGATTTTTTCAACAACCCTAAGATGTAAACCTGAGAAATCAAGGATGGAATAATCAGGTGAAAATACATTCGTTCAATGTAGTTAAGATCATTTTAAAAGTACTTTAACAAAAAAAGTAGAGTTGAATCGTTCATGAAAAAAAGTATATAGATATAGATGGTAATGTTTTTCTACAATAAATATGAGTCATTATCAACTGAAGATGTTGAAGATTAGAGAGTGATGATGTACCGAGAGTTTTGCATTCAAACGATAGTTATGATACGAGAGTTGTGTTCAAACGATAGTTATGAAGTAGTTTAATAGATGATTCGAAGCTACGAAGATGAACCAAAGATAATTTTAGTTTTAAGTAAAGTTTTACCTATAAAGTCTGAAGTTACTCATTAGCTCTGATTCCCTGTCTCCAATGACAAATGAGAATTGTCCGCGTGAA
>CM068966.1:10369603-10377864 GCA_035128595.1 Eptatretus atami | reverse complement strand
GGTTTGTCGAATCTGGCAGGGGTTTCGGTATTTGTTTAGCCCAATGGCACCTGCATAGCCGCACGGAGCTTGATTTTTCATTTTCGTCCCAAGGTCAAGGTCACAAGGTCACGAACTTAGAAAATTGCGAATTGTTTGTGGACTGAATCTTTAACACCATGGCATGGGACAACTAGTAAAATGTATCAATTACATTAACCCCCGCCCGTTGAAAATGGGAGTTGACTGAACCATGACGTGATATACTTATTCGTGTCTTCTTGAACAAAGCTAAGTATTAGTGCGTGGTGGATGTGAAACTTGCTACATGTACAGCATGGCATGGAAACTACTCGTGTTTAGATTGTATCAATTTCATTCATTCATCACCCCACTTCCCCCCCCCCCCCAACCTTCACAGGTGACAATTTTTTGCATGCAATGGGCGGTATCAACTTCTTCAAGTTTTGATAAAGATATAACCATGACCAAAACGATTCAATAGTGTGTATCAACTCAACATAACCAGTTAAGGATTGATGGCATACTGGTAGGAGTAGCATGCTTTTTGTGGCTTCCCAGCCATTTGTACTGCATTACCTAGTCTTGGCTAATGAGGTGGTCATCTTTGCAACAGGTTCTGAAAAGACATGAACAGTTCCTTACCGTGTCCACAATGCTGGTAAAATTGAACAATATCCTGGAGTTCTGGAGATACTTGGTATCAGGAGGCCAGGCTTTGCTAAGCTCCTCGGGATTTTATAGCTTTGGCGCAAATGCAAGAGCACCTGGGAACAAGGCTATCCTCAGAATTTGAATTTGACATTTCTAGCTCCTTTTCTCTACAGCCTGGTAATTTTTGCAAGACTAATCACTTACAGCGAGGTGGGAAACACAAGAAGAGCCCATTGTTCCTTCATTAACAAGTGCAATGTATCATTTAAACTCCATCTCCAGCCATGCGACGAATGTTTTTTTCGTTGAAGCTTCATAAGTAACCCAAGGTCGCTAACTTTCGTTAATTTACATGTAACTGCAACATAGGAATCAGCACCAGGTGGGTTAAACCATTTTGTCTAACAAGCGAACAAGTCACATTTGCAATGTCAACGGCACCTTCAATTTCATTTCTTCACGTCATGATCTTCCTCGGCATCAACTTGTCCTTGTCCTGGTCGTGTTGTATTTCTGTAAACATTGCGATGATAGTGGCCTCGGCCGGCCACTAGATCTCGATTACAAAGTGCACAGACTCTCTCATCTCTTCCGTACCTGCATCCCTGTCGTATTGTCTGCCCGAAGTTACCGACACGAAACCAAAGGTGTTTCTTGTCCTTCGGAATTATTTAGCAAATTGGTCCTTTCAATACAAAATATACGCTTCAATCATAGATCCTAGAAACATTCACACACTTGACCTTGCTGGGTACGTTGAGTTTGCGACTTCTGGGACCTCATTTTGTGCAGACCAAATCCTATCAAGCAGTTTTCAGCGTAAAATGAGAACGCACTTTTGATGGTACTACACATTTGGCAACCTCCCCGCTCACCTACGAATTATTGTCAAGTCCAAGATGCCACTGTGCTTCCCTTATCTCAGCCAGCCCTGAGTAAACGTTCCCATGAGTTGTATCCAACAGGAGAATATCACTTGGCGCTGGAACACTTTCAGTTTCAACGACGTCAGCATACATTCGTAATAGCCATTTGCGTTATTGATGTGTTCCATTGTCCACCTTGTTGATGCGGAAAGTGTATGGTTTTATGATTGTTGGACTAACATGGGTCCATTAATAAAATCAGGTTGGTTGCCGGGTGCTACCTTGGGGAACTCCTATAATTTTGCATAAATTCAAGATGGCCGCTACACGATCAGAACGATGGGGCTAAGTTTTTAATCGGTCAAAATTAATCCCTGTGTAATACCTCTTTTCATATATTTGACATGAGGAATTCATTCTGGGGTTATTTTTAACATCAGGAATAAATAGAGGTTCACAGAAATGTCATTGATATTTTCTGCTGAAAATTATGCAACACCAATGCCAAAAGTGAAGTCATGAATGGTTCACAACAGTATGGTTGATAATCAGAAAGCATACATATTGTCATGTCATCATATTGGAGCAATCTTAGAAAGAGAATAGAGCCTAGTAGACAACTTAACGTATGTCAATTCCATTCATTGTACTCGTCCCTTCCGTATCCTCCGTCCTCTTTCTCTAGTTCTGCTTCGACACCACCTTTCTTCCCTTCACTTTCACTGTCCTCCACAGTCTTGTGGGGTTGAGCCACTTGTCACGAACACAAGTGCAGAAGCGTGCAGGAGATCTTTGCATGGTGGACAACTGCAACTTGCAGTACTGCAAGCCTTTCCCCTCTGCCTTTGCATCACAACCGCACAACATTCCATGAGGTCCAAAGGGCTGGTTGAGTACGCAGAAGTTGCTTGGCAGCTTGGATTTGCCATCTCTGCATGTCCCATCCATATTTTGTAATGTCAAGTTCGAGGTGGGCCTGCTTGACTTCACTGAAATTTTGCAAGTACTTGTAGAATGTGCACGCAAATATGTAGGAAGGATTGATCTCAGTGGAGGCTAAATGCTATGAGCTTGAGGGGCTTGCCAGATTCCTTGTGTACATATAGTACATCAATCTCACTCATAGTGGTACCTTCTCTGCTGACCATAACGGGCCAGAAGAATGTCCCGCCCTGCTTCCATGAGCTGTTCATGGCTTGGCGTTCAGACCTCGCCAAAGTGGGAGTACACCAGGAAGTTGCACAGCTCTCCAGTGCTTCAGGGTTTTTCTGACAATTTGCCCTTCCGTATGGGTATGAGTGGTATCTGAGCCGTGATGTAGTGCATTCCAAAAGCGTGCAGACACTTTGGGCCAAGCTGGTCAAGGTGGTTTGATATCCACAATCTCTCATCACCTTTCATCTGCACTGTGGCCCTGGATGTTAATCTGGTACAATCCAGTATAACCATGCAATCAAAAACATGCAGTGTAATCAGAGAGGATGCGTATCACTCTGCATTACATTCAGCAGGCCCATGAGCAGGTGTGAGATCATTGTAAATGTTGCTCATCATGGTTGAAACGCACCATGGCTACAGCTCTCCACAGTAACTGTCCTTCACGCAAAAGTTATAGGTACTCAAAACCTTGGACAGCTGCAACTTGTTCTGCTTGTTTTTCAGGATGGCGTCTCGACTAGGCAGGGGTGTGTTTATTGTGAGGTCAATAGTTGATGGAACAATCCAGCACGCCTCACTCGTCTCATGTCCTTTGAGAAACCATACTTTTGTCAATAGACCAAATCTTCTGACCAGACAATGGCAGACATAGCCTTGTCTTGATGGACTCAACTAAGACTGTGACAACAGTTCCTGAAAGGCCCAGACACATATGAAAGAAAGTTGGCTCGCCGTCAACAATGGTAAATCTGGTTGCAGAGGCTGTTGTGCCTGACACAGAGTTTGTGTGCCAGTGGTGCTTTGTTGCCTTCCTTAACACCCAATATTCATTCAATCAGTGAGGGGGGTACTGCACACAGAGCTCAAATGGAAGATAGGTCCTAGTGCCATTTGTCTTTGTGTCCAATAGTCCAGAGCCTGAGGAAGATGGTTTCTATCAAGATCGCTTGTCCCAATTTCACTCCATTCTGTAAGTGCTCCATTGCTTGAAATGGGCTGAGATGGTTGCATGGAATCTACCTGGAAGGGATGCATGGAACTCTGCAACCAATTTTTTCGACCTATAACCACGGAATCCTCAACATTTCACCATTCAGCTTCTTCTCGAGAGCAATTCGACATTGGCAATGTTTACAGATGTGGTGGTGGAAATTCCTCAAAGAGGATGAGACACATTCGAACAATTCAAGTAAAATCGGCGCCTATCAATCTGCATGCAAGTTCTCGTCCTTCTTCCTTCCCCTTCTCTCCTGTGACGTGGTCGTTCTTGTGCTCCCTTTTCTCTCACTTGGTCTTCATTGTCTCTGTTTGGGAGTCAGGGTAGATGTGCTCCATTGTATCTGAGATGTAGGCAGTGACAGGAAAGGATCCGGATTCCCTCCTACAATCTCTGGAGAAAGAGTATACCCGAGGCCACCCTTGGCCATTCTAATAACGCAGTTTTGTTCCGACTGACAGAGCTTCACACCATTCCATTGCCAGGAAATTGGCCAGAATTGCGAAACATGACCTCAAATTTACTTCTAATCACAAAAATAAGGTTAAATATCGATTCTCGTGGCCAAAAATTATATGGAAAAGATGTCTCCTGTAATTTTTTAAGTTCATACTAAAAGTTTTATATTTTCAGCCCGGTCCGATGAAGGCCATCTTGTATTTGCCAAAAAATAACAGATTTCCCTCCCATGGTTTGCCATCCGGGCAACGCAACTTAATATTTGTCTATGCAATGCCTGTGAACAAGAAACACCATAACCATAACACCTTTTGAGGACAACAAGGGGTTTACATTCTCTGGCAAATGGACTAGTATGGAGCCGCTTAAACCGCTTTTGGCACTGGAGGAGTGAGTTCCTGTTGCCATTGTTAGTCAAACGTCATACCTGAAAAGACACAACTAAATCAATGTAAGCTTCATTATTACTTGCATTTGCAAGTCAATCTAACTACTGTATTTGGAAACCTCATTATTTCGGCAGGATTGAATCATGAGCCCACAACTCCACAAAATAATGCTGTGCTCCTGCATGACTGGCTCCCAATGTGAAACAAGGGTGTGTGGTGGTGGAGGGAGCCGGGTAGAGCATCCATAACAACTTAAATAGAGCATAATCATGTATTCCATATGATATAGGTACTATATTACCTCCAGAGTCCATGTTTTTAGCTTACCCTGTGTCATGAGTTTAGCATTTCTGTGACTCAATCAGCTTTCTCTCTGAAAATGAGCTTGGAAAGAAAGTGAAAAGTAATTTGATGGCCTGCCACCTAATTGGGCTTTTTAGTTGAAACAGGGAGCATTCATTTTTATTCCTGACACCAGCTACATCAAAGGCCACAAAGTTCTTTTTGGAAATATTAATAGCCTACATATACTACATCTGATATTCTGAAACCATTTACCCCTTAACCGTTAAGGTGTTATTGATGGTTTTTCCCTTGCGATTTTCTCTCACATTTTCCTATTAATTGTGACTGATTAAAAGTGAAATATTAGGGTGACATACATGGTTTTTTTCACTTTGTACTTGAATTCACTTGATAGATATTTGCATTACGAAACTCTTAAATTTGCACTATTTGAGACCTTTGACGACTTGAAAATATTGACAATTGAAGGTCAAATTCCGCAATGTGCCTTGTAAGAGTCCTCCGATACAAACTATTGTTAAGGGGTTATTCACTACTGTTGGTTGATTGGCTGCAACGTTGTGGGCATTTTCCATTTTTCTTGCCTAAGAACAGCCATTTGTAAGTCACTTTTTTACATACCTTCGTCTTTTATTTAGTACAGGATGGAAAATTAAGCAATATCCTGTGAACATTGGGTGGGTTAAAATCATAGCAGGACATCTAATAAAACAATTCCTAGGGTGTAAAATTTGTGGCAAAATTATGGTTGTTCATACCTCTTGTAGGGCCATTTTATGACTGTATCCAGATTTTGTGGCAAGCCGCACAAATTGGTGGACCTTTTGATACCTGCTGACTCTACATTTGACCTACATCCAGAAAATTTTTTTCAGTCTGTAGAGGTCCCAGGACACACATTTTGAGTGGTCACTTGGCTTCTGATAGGATGATTTTTCCAGGAGTGTGATCATTTTAATTTCCCGTACCCGCAAACTATTGGCTCGAATCCGAACATGCATCATCAAGTTCAGGGATGATTACTATGAAAAAACTAACACAGAAAAAGGTTATCAATCCTTAAAATCATCACTACAGACATAGATCTACTCAGAAAAACACTATAAGCCTTTGTCATCTGGGTGGTACCATTCCTCAAAATCTGGCCTCTGGCCCCATTGGACTAAATGGCGATTTCGATGAAACTTGGTTGGTAGTTCATACATGACCTAGTTGTGTGCAAATGAGAACCGTTGATATGGACCCATCCGTTGCCGAGCAAGCGACTTTGAAATTTTCAAAAAAATCTCAAAAAAAAGTTTTTTCAAAAATCAAAAATCGGGCACGAGCGACTGTGGGTAGTGCATTCAAGCCATATTGTCAAAAATTTCCCCAGCGGTCCTATGAACTGTCGAGAAGATAGACTTTGAATGAACCCTGGTCGAAAACAACATAAAAAAACGAAGTTTGTTATATCTCAGAGACTATGAGTCAGATATACTGAAATGAATGGTAGGTTCATGGTATGTCCTAGTTATGTGTGAGAAAGAACCGTTGCTATGACCGCTTTATGGCTGAGGTAAGCTGAAACGATAAATTCGACTTGATCGCTATCCATGTCTGCTACGGTTGTTGGGTATATGTAGTGAGAAAAATTTTTTTTTCAAAACAAATTTCTTTTTCAAAAAAGATTTTTTTGACATTTGTTCTACCTATTATCAGTATTTAAAATGGCGATTTCAGTTAATCAATGGCGATTTCGATGAACTTGGTTGTAGGTTCATACCATGACCTAGTTGTGTGCAAATGAGAACCGTTGCTATGGACACCACCGTTCCTAGCAACAGGACTTTGAATCTTTGAAAATCATAAAAAAAATTATTTTTCGAAATCAACATCGGCACGCGAGCAATGTGGGCAGTACATTCAGCATATTGTCAAAAATTCCAGCCGGATCCTATGAAAACCTCGGGAAAATAGATTTGAAAGACCCTGTCGAAAACAATAAAAAAACGAAGTTGTTATATCTCAGAGACTATGAGTCAGATATACATGAACTGGTATGGTAGGTTCATGGTATGTCTAGTTATGTGTGAGAAAGACCGTTGCTATGGACCTCCTCCGTTGCCTAGCAACGGCGAAAAACCTCTAAATGTGGGGTATTTTAACGAAAACAATCTGCAGCATTAACCCTTGAAGCTAACAATCATGAATTTCTTGTGCTTAATCCTCAAGGTCATTCCCCATCGAACGGGCCCATCGGTCCAGTTCTATTGGGTAGTCGACTACCCATGTCCACCTACCGGCTTGTCTGTCATGTCTGTGTCTGTCCTGAGATAGCTCGTGGTTTTTGATCCGATCTGATAAATTTTGGTTGGGAGGTATATCATGATCTAGTCTGTGTTCCTGAGAATGGGAGTGGTTGCGCCCATTATGGGCAGAGCCATGCCCCAAAACATAGTGTTTTTAGGGGTAGCCGATTTAAATTTGCATCTTCTCCAAGGGGTGTCGATTGCAGGGGTTTCGGTATTTGTTTAGCCCATGGCACCTGCATAGCGCCGGAGCTGATTTTTCATTTTCGTCCCAAGGTCAAGGACACAGGTCACGAACTTAGAAAATTGCGAATTTTGACATAAAATCCATCTTCTCCGAGGGGGTTTGTTCGATCTGGCAGGGGTTTCGGTATTGGTTAGCCAATAGAACCTGCATAGCCCACAGAGCTCGATTTTTCATTTTCGTCCAAGGTCAAGGTCACAAGTCACGAACTTAGAAAATTGCGATTGACATAAAAATCCTCTTCTCGAGGGGGTTGTCGAATCTGGCAGGGGTTTCGGTATTTGGTAGCCAACGCACCTCATAGCCGCACGGAGCTCGATTTTTCATTTTGTCCAAGGTCAAGGTCCACAAGGTCACGAACTTAGAAATTGCGAATTTTGACATAAAAATCCATCTTCTCCGAGGGGGTTTGTCGAATCTGGCAGGGGTTTTGGTATTTGGTTAGCCCAATAGAACCTGCCATACCCCACAGAGCCCGATTTTCATTTTCGTCCCAAGGTCAAGGTCAAAGGTCACGAACTTAGAAATTGCGAATTTTGACATAAAATCATACGACCGCCCAAACTTTGAGACTAGATGACAATATTTTATGCATAACTGAAGGTCATTCCCCACCAAAAGTTTGAAGCCATTTTGCTATCTCGAACACCTTGCCCGTGCGCCCCCTCAAGTTTGTTTTTTACGCTGATTTCATCAAAGTATGGATATCTCCGAAGAGTGCAAATGCATATAGCCTATATGACGTTATATTGTTCCTGGAATGTTCCAGAGAAGTTTTGCACCAAAGGCATAATCTTGACCTTTGACCTTTAAAGTTCAAAAGGTCAAATTTTTCAAAGTTGTGGGAATCGAACCGGGTTTTCAACCTTCTCCCAACGAACCAACTCCAATAAGCTA
>CM068966.1:10270438-10289836 GCA_035128595.1 Eptatretus atami | reverse complement strand
TATAACCCTTATAAGTGTAGGTCTTTCCTTTGGAGAAATTTCAAAGAAGCCAAGGTGTCAGTGATTACAGTTTCCTACACCATCAAAAGGCACTTGGAAACTGGAGGAAACTCTGAGAGAGAGAATAGGCGAATTTATTGATTTTTGCTGAAGATCCGAAATCCGGATATGAGAATTTTTATTTTTTAAGTGATTCTTCACCATGAAGAAATTGGGAAAAATGATGTATAGTATGATATTTTAAAAATTGTGGAATGGATTATGACAACTAGGTGGATGCATTGGTTCGATGATAAGAACAAATCCGTTTGATTTGGTTACGTAGCAGATTCGCTTTCAGGTGGATACAAAATTGTAAACTGTTTCACTGGCAGAGGTATGCATCTACGAGTGCCATTCTGGTTTCTCAGTCTTGGGTTTCCTCTTTTAGGTAAATAAATGGGTGGTAAAAAGTTTTAATTTGGCTATACTGAATTTGTTATTACCCAATGGGACAGGGGAAGAATATGGTAACGCAATCTTGGGTAGTGAGTGTGTGAGTCTGCATGCTGTATATACTACATAACGAGATAGACGCATTCATTCTCAGAATCTAAATATATCTAGATGCCCTGCAGTGAAGTTAATTGTGAAGTGTTGTAAGTCACACACTGGTTCTCAGACTTTTTTGAGGAAGTTCTCAGTATGAATTTTGATGAGGACAGTTCTCAGGTTTTGACAATAAACTCCTGACCAAGGCTGGTGCAATGTGAAATGCTCTGTCTTGTTGTGTGTTGTATTTGTACTTTGTCTAACATATACAATTCTCCATGTAAGAGTGACTTGAGGCGCAGGGTATAATTGTAAAGGTGTTTTGGAGATGAAGGCTTGACTGATTGACTAATATTGTTGTTCATATTTAATATATTTTATTTGTTTTCTTGCAAGTTTGTATGTAGATTTGAAAAATTACAGTTAACTCAGAGGACAAGCTTTAATTCCTCTTCACATTGGGAGTGCGTGACCTCAGCAAAAGAAAGTTATCCTGATTCATACGATCATGGGTTGGCAGAACAAAATGGATTATGTTCAGACCTTCGCAAGGTTCAGAGCTTCCAACATCTGTGATTAAGTGAGCAGCTCTGGACTATGAGGTGAAGGCTATTAACACTGAAGTGGATTTTTTCAGGTGTTGTGCACCTCAATTAGAATGACTCCTTACGAAGTATGGGCATGCTTGGGTTCCATACCAATGCTTGCAGATAAAACCTTTGAAAGAAACATTTATTTGACCTATAACAGGTTTTTTGGTTAATTATCAACCAGTTTTGTGTTAAGGAGACTGAAGAGATGTGAAAGGGGGTGTGAAAAGGTTCCGAGTCCGACAGTGAAATAAAAATAACAAAACAGTGATTGTTTCAGCTCAAAAGATAAAAATGTTCAGAATCTTTGGTTTTCTATGAAAAAGTTTGCATCAAAATTTGATAAAATTTCATTCAGACGGGAAAGTTTCACTCACTCACTTGTATACCATACCATCCAATTGCAGACCATATATGACATTTGGTGCCAGGATGGTCTAGAGGCAGTGGTTCCCACTGTGGGTACGCGAGGGCGTTCCAGGTGGTTCGCGCGAGCACTTTCGGGCTCAACTTAAAAAAAAATTGAATTAAAAATTTTTTTTTAAAAAAAAAAATGCGAAGCAAGGTTCTCAGGCCATGTGATCATCAAGTCAAAGGCGCGGAACTGTCTTGCTGGCCCGGGCAGATTTCGATGTGTGTGGCAACAAAGTTATGCCCCGCTACGACCAGCTGGTGGAAGAAGAAACAGATGCATGCCTCGATTAAATTTGTTCTTTGTTGACAGTTAGTTATTTGTGTGTTCTACTTGTGAATAAATTGATATTTATCGAAATTGAGTTTTTCTGACAGTGGTGCGGCGACGGTAAATGGGCCTCAAGTGGTACTCGATAGAAAAAAGGTTGCGGAACCACTTGGTCAGAGGTACACATATCGTCTCTTTGGTATCTAGCTGGGTTGAGGATCCCGACGCAGCTAGAACTTTCATCATGGTGTTTCACAGGTCAAGGTATTCAATGCATGGTGCTGTTCTAATGGATTGTTAAACCTGTTGTCCCATATACTGCCATTCAGTTTGTAGATATTACGATCCGAGTGGCTTCCTTTGCATGAGTAGGCAAACTATGTCGCACATGGACAAATTAAAATTTGTATTTGGTGTTCTGCCGGAATGAGCTAGGTTCAGCACTGCTGAAGCGTTTCCTTGCTTGAGTTACACTGGGTGGTTTGCCATTGCTTCGCAGGATATATATATTTACAAATGTGCTTAAATCACAACAAAAATTTCACCAAATAAGATATTGATTTGAAATTATTCAAGTAATTTAAAAAACAGTCTGAATTTGTTGCAGGTAACGATCAATAGACAATACATATCCCGAATTCAAACACAGGCACGACCTGCAAAACATTTGGTGCAATTGAGGTCGGTGGGGTCAAACCCTCAAATACATCTAATTGAAAACCTTCGAGTGAGTTATCGACTGACTCAACATCAAGGTATTTTTTTGAGTCTCCACAACATGTTGTTTACTTTGAAGATATTTGCAATCAACTTTTGCTTTTGCAGGATGATTTTTATGAGGAATGTCAATTACACTGTGAAGGACTGATGAACCAGGTGGAGTTTCTCATATTGTAAGTGAATCTCACTCTTTCTACACATTTTGTTTATCAAATAATATATGTCAATATTTTTCAACCAGTATATTTCTGTTTTAAAGTATGTGATTGACAAATACTGTATGTCAACAAAAAAAGGTAGCAGAACACACCCTATTTGCATACCTATGAAAAAATGGACTGCGTGTTCGTTTCTCCACCAAAGCTAAATTCTATCCAACCAAATTTAATTGTCAGCTTGTTGTTCTGTTCGTGAAATTATTTAAAAAACTTGGTGTGTTAATGGCTGTGCCTCTTAAGGGTTGTTTTATGCCTTTCACAATTTGCTTTTGTGTCACTTGTGTTGTTGATAGTCAGACGCACCTGGTCTACCATTACTAATCCATCATTTTATTTTGCAGCCCTCTCGCTCTTCTCCGTCCGATCTTCACTGTGTACCCACTGCTCCTCAAATCCCCGTTAATTGCAATTTGAAAACGATCCACGTTTATCCCACACGGTTCATTTCTGTTTGCCTCGTGTCTCTGATTCACCACATTCTCTTGCTAGCTTCATGTCTTCCCCTCTGACCGTCTTTCGTTCTTCTAATCTCTCCATTATCTTGTTCTCATCCTTACCCTGATCATCAAAAATAAATCATTTATCAATCCATTCTTCGTTAATGTTCCCTTCATTCATTCTCTCATCCATGTGTATCCCAGTCATGCTGCAATTCTTCCTCTCCTTCATTTGCCAACCTTTTCACAATCTTCTACCATACTTGCTCTGGTTTTCTCTTCTCCATCCTGGGCAGTATGGAACATCATTCATCACAGATCCATTCATGTAATTACGATATTGGCAACTAGAATGGTACTCGGTAGAGCGTACACCTCACCTGGCTGAACAGTTTACGGTTTTCTATCCACTCATAGGACGGATCTGAATCCAGACCTGAACCAAAATCGAATCGGCTTGTTCTTCTCACATAACCAACTCATCATCTCGTTTGTCATAACTTGTCACAACTTTTGGAGATATCGAGCTCACAGACACATAGACAGACAGACAATAGGTGGAAACCATTAACTCCATCCACCTTCTTGTGATGGAGGTAATAAAAAAGAATAATAAAAGAAAAAGAGCAATTCAGAGATTGCAGACCCTCACCAGGACTTGTTTTGTTTTGTGTTTGTAAAGTTTTGTGTTGTGTGGTGTTTGTGTACTGGTGAAGTTACATATTAATAAGGACATAACTAGAACTGCCACTTTATAAACTGCTGGCAGTGATGACGAGTACCAAGACGTCCCGCTTTGATTCAGACACCTGACTCTGACCCAAGATGTTTATTACTATTCAATTGAATTCAGAATGAGATTAAAATAAATTCAATTCAAATCAAAATGGAAGACCAAATACTGTAGGTACAGTACTGCATTTGAGTCATCAGAAGGAACCCGAACAAGCAAAAAGCAACATGACGTCATCAGGAGGTACCTGGAAACGATCAGGTTTCAGCTGCTACCCCTCTACCCTCAAACCCATCCAGCCACAACCAAGTGAACCATATTTTAAAATTAAAAATTAAAAACTAAAGAAAACAAAGGAAGACATCAAAATAGTTAAATAATTTGGCTGCCAGACCATGTGTCCGATCAAGGTGAGTTTTTAAACTTGTTTTCAATCCAGTATGGCTGCCAACCATGTGACCTATCAATTATTATATATTACTAAAAACTCTCAATCTTGTATGTATGTATGTATGTATGTATGTATGTTCCCAAAATACAGCCAAAACGGTACACGATATCGCAAAAATTTCAGCCCACCTTACTCACCATTCTCTGGCGGTGTGCAGTATCAAGTTTCGTTCAAATTGGGCAACAAAAAGATTATTAAAAATGAATTCCCGATTCAGTCAAGTACTCTTCGGGAATATTTGAATCAATGCAAACAACCCTAGCGGTATAGTTCGCTGGAGCTATCTTTTATTTATTTATTTTTTTTGAAATGATTTTTTTTATCAACCGCTGTCACAACGGGAACCTAACGGGTTCACAGGTCGTCTAGTAGCTAAATAAGTTTGTAACCAAGGCTTGGGAAATTTGTGTGGTTTCCTTCGATCTCTCCAGCCATTCTGGGAGAGTTTTTTTTTATAGGTTACAGGGTAAATTCAATATGTGCTGCCAAACCATGAGACCTATGCTGTTTGGGTTAGGTGTGAAAAATATGTGTGACCCTTTTGCTCCTCATAGAAAGGTGGTCATACGTGTAAAGTTTCGCCTCGATCTGTTCAGCCACATCAAAGAAGATTTTGAAGGTTTTTTTCAAAACAAACAATAAGTCTGCAGAATCACGTGATCGATGACATCATTAATTTTTTTTTTTGTGACTATTTTATCCCTAGATGACCCTCAAAAAATTTCATACTGATCGGATGTGGTGTTCTACATATGCAATTGTGACATCATAACGAGGGCACTATGATGTCATTAAAAAATCAACACTCATTCTCATGAGGATGACTTGTTATGTGACAAGTTTCAATTTTTTCTTTGTGCAGTTTCAGAGAAACGGAGGTCCAAAGGTTTTCCCATTTTTCAATATGGCTGCACACCACGTGACCTATGTTGTCAGTAATACCATTAAATACATTCTACATGAGTAGTCACACTATGGTGAAAATTTCGTCTCAATCCGACAAGCGATTGCGGGAAAAAATACGAAAGTTCTGTGCAAGACAAACAAAGAGACAAAACGGACCCAAATGCAATACCCTCTCCTCAGCGAGGGTAATTACAAATTGCTTCAGAAACAGTCACGAGGACAAAGGAAAATGCTGATCGCTCATACGCTGCTGGAGATAAAAAGTTTAAAACCTCCAAGATATGGGATGAAACTTTGCACCATGGCGCCCGAAACCAAGCATGCAGTCATAACACACACACACCCGCGGAGAGTCCCTAAAATTACAGATCCAATGTACCCTTAATGTACTGTACTGTACCTTGCAGCAACGGCCGAATGTACATCCGATAGGACACAAACTGCAACCGTCGTCACAAGTAGGGCGCTAGGGAGCGGCTTAAACACTCAAGCAAGCACTCCAATTAAATGGTTGATAAGGATGGCTGGCTTGGCAAGCGATAGCTATGTCCGATGTCCAAACTATGTCGAATTAGACAAATGAACACTTTTTTAAAAAGCAGTGCGGAACTGCTGCTAAGTCCAATTCTGGAGCTTAAATTTTGTAATTCAGCTTAGTTTAAGGGATTCTCGAGGTTTGGCATGTGCGGAAATCAAATAAAGCCACGAACACTGGCAATCATCAGGCGTTTATATGCATTGTGATATATCCAGCGATTCATAGCTATGATGATCAGGTTATTTGGATAATATGAGTGACGAAAGTGAAAAATAATACTTTATCGTTAAGAAATTGTTGCGGGTCTGTTCCAAGTCAATCATGGTTGAGCAGGCCAAAAAACATGGTGGGTTCAGACACCAGCGAGGTAACCTAAGATGCTCTTTAAGACCCCATTGAAACAAGGTGGCGAGGATGCACCTGATGAAGGATATAATTAAATATGGCCATTACTTATCTTCAGAAGGGGTGTTTTACAGTAACCCAAACACCCATTTTCAATTCATGACTCTCTTCGAGTTCCCTTAGTATGCATGCAAAAGTTTCAAGGCGACAAGTTTCATGGTTTTGGAGTTATTGAAGACACACATACACACACACACACACACACAAATACAGTATTTATTAGTATAGATGGGGAGTACTTTACATGTGCCAAGTTTCAATTTTTTCCATGAAGCAGTTTTCGAGAAATACAGAGGTCCAATATTTTTCCTTTTTTCCAACATGTTTGACACCAACGTGACCTATTACATCATAATTATCATTTAAACATTCTACATGAGTAGTCACCCTATATGTGCAACTTTCATGTCAATCGGATAGCGGTTGCAGAGAAACAGAGAAAATTAGCATGGACGAACGTGCATACAGACGGACAACACAAAATAATGCCTACAGCGACTTCGTCAGCAGAGACTAAAAAAACACACTTATTCCCCATGAGACAGGAGCCAAGTTTCAATCCATGTTGAAATTTTGTTATCAATCTGACAAGCAGTTGCAGAGAAAAGGGAATAACAAAATGCAGACACGTACGTATGTACGGTCTACGTATGCATGCACGCAACTGATTACTTAACCCAACTTTTTGTTTCGCGAGTGCAGGCTAATTAAAAAATTCTCATATCCGGATTCGGATCTTCACGCAAAATTGAATTGATTCTTCCTTGCTCACATCAACTTGTCCATCAAGTTTCATACGAATCCATCCAAAAGTTTTTGAGATATCCTGCTCAGGCAGAAAGACAGACAGACAAGGCAGGGGTGAAAAACATAACGTCTGTCCACTTTCCGTGGCATTAGGTAATTACGTATTTTTGGTCTGAAGGCATATCCTAGGTAATATCGCTGGGTCTGAAGCGGCCATGTTTTTTGCCCTGCTCAACCATGCCTTGACTTGGACCAGGCCGCAACAATTTCTTAAAGATAAAGTTTTTTTTTCACTTTCCTCCTCATATTAATCGAATGCCTTGTTCATCATAGCTAGCGGATTTCTGTATACAACGCTTTTGTAAGTGCTATAGTTTTCAATTAAGAGCTTGGAGCGGTTTGAAGCATGAATGATACGATTTTCCAACGATTGACTCTCACGGACCGATTCAAGAATATCATCGAAATATTATCTCGGTTTTGAGGATCAGATATCATCCGGACTAAATAAGTTGTCGAATCTGGAGTGAAATCTGATATTTAAAAAAATTACAATTCTTATAACTAAGCCTACATACATATTTACTTTAAGCAAGCAAGGCTATGTTCCCTTCTTCTCCATGCATACACAAGAAAATGTTAAATTTTCCAAAAGCAATTAAAGTTTTATTTTCCTAACTGGTTGAGAATTAATATGAGTGACCAAAAATTTAGAATGTGCCAAAATTAACTAGCTAAATTTAGCCATATGATTTAATGCATTCATTGCTAGACCTCGCGCCTGTGCCCCGGGGGGAGTGCTATCCATAACGTCTGCCCAGATCTGTGTCTATATTTTCGGAGGTTTTGCGAGGTGCTCTACAGGTAATCAAAGCAAATCTGGTGAAAAATGCACGTTTAAAATAAAGTTATACGTTTGCGTAGACCCCGAACCAATGTACACATGACACGTGCACAGATGACCAGGTAACATGGCGGATTTTCTGCAAATGTTTATTTCATGGGCGATTGAACTTTGCAATGTCTCCAGGGTTTGTTCTGCCATTAAGCGCAAACTCTTTTGTGGATAAAGTTGTTATTTGAATGAATTCATTTTATTTCATTAAATGCTGCATGCACGGTGAAGACGGACTTCAAGTGAAAGGGATCCTTTATGGTATTCAGCGAGAGCCTGGCCAAATGTTCCTTATCAACCATTTAATTGGAATGCTTGCATGAGTGCTTAAGCCACTTGCCGAATGCCTTACAGTTGAGAGCGGTACGTGCTATGTCCTTCTGAGCAAATCGTTCACTCACTGTGGACACTTTTTCCACGCTACGTCATCAGAGTGAGTTGTTCGTGCTCCATCACCCTGAGTGAGTGGTTTGTGCTCCGTCACCCTGAGCGAGTGGTTCGTGCTCCGTCACCCTGAGTGAGTTGTTGTGAAATAACATGGATTTCTGAGCCATTTGCCATATTAACATGTTTTCTAACTAACGAGCCAAATTTTTTTCCACCAGTCAGTCACAAGCAGCTGTTTATAACGATTAATGTTTGTGAACATATCCTCGAAATTTCTATATTATTGCAATGTTGTTTTCAGTGAAAGCCACTCAAGGTTTTAGGGTTTTGTACAGGTAAGTACTGTAGTTGGTAATCCACACTGACTCCAACCTGCCGATTCCCGAAAATTGCAATATCGGCCAAGCACAAGTGTGTGCGTGTGTGTGTGTGTGTGTGTGTGTGTAGTTCATAAAGCATAACATATTCTCTCTGCTAACTCCCCTACCCTAGCCCCCTCTCTCTCTCTCTCTCTCTCTCTCTGTCTGTCTCTGGACATATCCTGACGGTTGTTATGTCTGGACGGTCTTTGTCTCTGGGCAAGGTTTTTCTCCAGACGCGTCCGGGCGGTGTTTGTCTCCCGATGAGTCTGGGCGGTATTTATGTCCGGACGGGAGTTTGTATCTGAACAGTTTGGCTCCGGATGCGTCCCGGCAGTGTTTGTCTCCGAACATGTCCAGGTGGTATTTATGTCTGGACAGGAGTTTGTCTCTGGACGTGTCTGGGTGGATTTCGTCTTTGGTCGCGTCTGGGCGGTGTTTGTCCCTGGATGCGTCCAGGCGGTGTTTGTCCTTTGATGCATCCAGGCAGTATTTTATCTCTGGACATGTCCGGACGGTGTTTTGTCTCCAGTGTCTCCAGAGCGTCGGGCGGTGTTTGTCTCCAAACGCCTATGGGCGGTGTTTGTCTCCAGATAGCTTGGCTCCGGATCTTCCGGGGCAGTATTTATGTCCAGGTAGTATTTTATGTCTGGACAGGAGTTTGTTTCCAGATGGAGCTTGTCTCTGGATGTGTCCGGACGGGAATTTTTCTTCGGATGTGTCGCGGCAGTTTATGTGTCTGGACGGCTTAGCTCTGGATGCTTCCGGTGGGTTTTGTCTCCAGATATGTCTGGGTGGTGTTTTGTCTCCATGCCGTGTTTATAGTATGACCAGTAGAAAATGGATTTCAGGCATTATTTTGTTTCCATCTTCACTGTCATTCTTTGCAGAATCATTTGATGAAACAGTATGAAATCGTAATTAACGCTCCACCGCACTTCTGCCTTCCCTTCCTCTCACTTCAACTGTCTTCCCTTCCCCCACCCCTCCTCAATCCCCCACCCCTCCTCTCTCCCTTCCCTCCTCTCTTTTCCCCTCCATCTCTTCACTCTCCCACTCTCTCTTCCCCTCCACCTCTTCACTCTCCCCACTCTCTCTCTCCCACCCTTCTCTCCCTCTTCCCCCTTTTTCTCTCCTCCCCCTTTAGTATTCCCATCAGCAAAGCGACAGGTGTTATTTGCTAGTTAAAGAATAAAACAGGTTGTGAAGAAAGAAAAAAATATTGGAAAACAAATGTGTTTGGTTTGCTGCTAAGAATGAATCATGTAAATGGAGTTTTAGCGATTTAGAGCAAGCAAAGTATGGACGAGTAGGTTGAATGAACGTGCTGTTGATATAGCACAGGTATGATGGCCATGTTCCTCCTACAATCAGAGTTCCTTGTCTAACTCCTTGTGTAACATTTCAGTTGATGGTTTTTATCTTTTCCACCTTATGTTTTGCAGAATGCACCAGTTCTACTTACCCTCAATAGTGTGAGTAAGAAATACAACATGACCTTGTGGTCTTAAAAGTAACATCTTAAACAATGTAGTCATCTTGGTGGCTGAAGCATCGTTTGAACTTTGTGGAATATATATTTTTGTTGCAAAATTTTAACTCCGTAAAATGACATTTGGTTTATGTCTCACGAGGCATGCAACTCAGCATTGCCATTATATTTTTCCAATTCCTCCACAACACCTTCTGGGCCAGTCAATACTTGACTTTCGAAATGGCGTAATCTGCCCCAGATTGCTCGCCATGCAGGTACACAATGAAGTCCACAATGAAGGCAGCCTGGATGTGTATCAAGCGTGCGAGAGAAGGATTGTAGCATGAAACGGCTGACAGACTTTTAAAGAAGCCAAAGCCAAAAATACTTGGAAATGTACTGAGAGAAAGGGATATGCCTCTGCACAATGAAGGATTTGGAGAACTTCCTGATCAATTCATGAAAAAGTTGGTATCTTACAGTCCGTAGTGCAAAAACTCTCTTCCATGTGGGCCTGTGAAAGACCTGAAGTTCATAGATGGGCGAGTTCTGACCAAACCTTCGTCTTCTTAACACCGATGGAAGGTCATATTGGAGCTTGTCAATTCACAGGATAAGTTCAAAATGATGAAATTTACGATTAATCATGTTTGGGAGTAGGGATGGGTATAAGAGAATGGGTTGTGGTGGGCGGAGTGGGAGTGTATGGGTTGTGAGTGCTGTTATAAATATATATTTTTGTTTGGTACCAATCCACAAGAAATTGTACTAGATTTTTGCATCTATTAGTGAAAGGGAAGTGTGCGTGCGTGCGTGCGTGCGTGATGATATGAACTTGACAACCCTCTCATCCACAGATATTTCTCGTGTTGCTGTATTTCCATGAGTCGAGTACTATATAATTCATGTTCTTAAAATGGCCTTGCACAGAAGTGTGAACTTTCGAATTTATAGAACATCCTAACCATTTGCAAGATGCATAATAATCCGTGGCTTGTGTTACAACAGCATCTGCTGTACATGAAATGGTTTTACTTCAGTTACGTGATGATGTCAGTCGCTGTCAGCGATGCTTGCTTCGGAAGTTCAAATACACCTCACGCGCATATTATGATTTTTTTTTCAGTTTGTGCCGGAACCAGCTCTACATTCAACTATTACTGGAGGGATGACCGGTCGAAAGATTTTCGTTAAAGGAATGCCATTGGAAGGGCACCCACGGTTTTCTCCATCCTAACACGACTCGGGAGATACCATTGAACTGAACGAGAAATGGACACAAATTATTTTCCATTGTTCCACAACATTTTGCTTATTTGTGCTTACAAAGCTAGACGTTTAAAGTTCAGTAGAATCTGCTCTTCGTTTGTGCTGCCATTGAGCGTTGGTTATACTTTGATAGTTCATCGACTCAAAGTCAAGCCCGTTGTTGGTGTTAACCCAAAAGAAAAGTAATTTCCTCTTAAGCCTCATGACTATACCTAATATTCACATACAAACCCAAACTCTTCATTCTACCACATCTCTAAAATCCCCCAAAATGGATACACTCATGAGTCTGTGAAGCTAAGCACCCGGGGGTGTGTTCCGTTGGCAAGCAGCTCGCTTACGCTTGCCAAGCAGCTTGCCTGATCGCTTTCTCCACTTGCTAAGTGACTAGGCAAGCGGCTTGCGAAGCGGTTGATACGGACGGTCTACCAATCGACCATCTTTGATCAGATCACAAAAAAAAGGTGAGGTGCACGTGTGTGCCATCATGTACTGTGCTTGTGCCAAGTTTGAAAAAAATCGGACCATGCACGTCTGAGAAATGGTTGGGGACACATTTAATTAACAAAATGGCTGCCAGTCGGCCATCTTGGATCTGATCTCGAAAAAATGACGTGCATATGTAAACCAATAATTCTTTGTCTGCGTTTCAAGTTTGAACAACATTGGTAAATGCAGGTCCGATAAATGGTTGAGGACGTGTTCAACAACAGGGTTTTAAAAACTAAAATGGCCGCTGTGCGACATCGAATGTGAGTAGTAAAATGGCTTGTAAGGACACGGACGTGTCTGAAACGTCGAAACAAGTGAAACCACGTGATGTAGACACTCTTAAATCCCATTGTGAAGACCAAGTAATGAGACAAAATTCCACCACTGATTGGAGCAAGAAAAACGACTTATTGTCCCTATTTGGTCGGTTTAAACACCCAAACACTGTATAACTGTTTACCATTGTGCTGGTCATGGTCAGATGAACATCTCTATTGTTTACACTGGTTGTCACCTCCAGGTTGGCGGTGTCTGCACATGCACGAATGTGTGACGTCATTGTAAAACCTCCCATGCACCACCTGATAAACTCTCGCTATAATTTGTGATAGTTTGCAGGTAGTACAGTACAGTTCTTGGAACTTCCAACAATTAAATAACCCTACAGGATTGTAATGTTAGATCTTTTTACCTGTTTTTTCAAATGTAACATTCACAGTACACTATATGCAAGCAAAGTGCAGATCCCAACCAGAACAAGCATCCCCTCACGTCAATACCAGGTGTACGGCAGAGTTGTAATTCCGACAGGTCAATAATGAGGATCGTTGTCATTTGTGTGTCCATCAAACGATCCTTCGCTGGGGAAAGGACCCAAACATGATTCACAATGATAGTTTGCTCTTGAAAGTGAGTTATTACTGTTCTTATATGTATATACACCATATCAGTACAGTATTCGTATTCCGACAGGTGATCTTCCCACATGCGTAAAACAGTGGCCATTTCCCTTCCTTCTTTCTCCCTTCACTCAGTTTCTTTGTGGCATTCAAAGAAGCAGATGGCGATGACATTTTTATTCAGTTCAACGTGGACTTTGATGAGCAGCAGTGCAACATAAACTCGTATGAATCGGTTCCTGGAAAGACTGGATGGAGATTAAAGAGCAACCGTTTGAATACGAATAAGCAGTTTTATGGTGAGTTTTCCTGAACCTGGCTGTGTTCTGTTTTCCACCATATAACATACTAGCAGGGGCACTCGGTGTTGCCCGGTGGGTACCCGATGTTGCCCGGTGTTGCCCGGTGTACCCGATGTTGCCCGGTGGGTCCGGTGTTGCCCGGTGTACCCGTGTTGCCCGTGGGTACCCGATGTTGCCCGGTGGGTACCCGATGTTGCCCGGTGGTACCGGCGATGTTGCCCGGTGGGTATCCGGTGTGGCCCGATGGTACCCAATGTTGCCAGTGGGTACCCTGTGTTGCCGGGTGGGTACCTGATGTTGCCCGGTGGGTACCTGATGTTGCCCGGTGGTACCCGGTGTTGCCAGGTGGGTACCCAATGTTGCCCGGTGTTGCCGGGTGGGTACCCTGTGTTGCGGGGTGGGTACCTGACGTTGCCCGGTGGTGCCTGGTGTTGCCGGTGGGTACCCGGTGTTGCCTGGTAGGCACCCGGTGTTGCTCAGTGCTGCTCTAATCCTGTTGCATTTTGAAGAAATCAATTTGTTCTTTGTTCTATTTTTTTTTATGGGTGTCGAAAAGACTTCCCTACACCCACGAAGGAATGTGATTGGGGATCATTTAATATTACTTTTCACAAGCTACAAAGGCTTGGGCATGATTGAACGATTTAAAAAAACAAAAAAAATCCGAAAAAAAACTTTTTTTTTCAAAATTTCAAAAAACATTTTTTGGTCTAAAACACTCCCCGACACTCATTGATGAACCTCTGAACGTCTGACGAAGATCTGTTCAGCCATTTCTGAGAAAATGGTGACACACACACACACACGGCTCTCCTATGGTATAGATAACATAGCTCACCAAGCACAACCTCTGTTTGTGTAACATGGGCTCCATTTATCTGATTTGTTTGTAAAATTCTCCATTTAAGTTTACATGTAAGATAACAGTACTTTGGCAAGTTAGAATAAAAAGCACACGGTGGTAGAGAATCGCCGACTGACGTCTGTAGGGCCCACAAATGTATACCAAGCATGGGCTGGCAGGACAGGTAAGAGGCTTCTTTGAAGATGACGTCACCTTTGAGCCGTCTGCCTGGTTTGAATCCCGACCCAGATATAAAACTGTCATCCTGGTGTTTCACACACAGGGTGATGCATCAATGTGTACCCGTCCCCTCGGATGGGCGTTTAGTCGGAAGACCCATCTGCCAACAGTCGTCGTCATTGGTGAATGCTAGATATTGCTCGATAGTCATTGATGGACGCAATGATTAGATAGTCATTGGTGGACTTTCCGGCTAACTATACTTGTACACTGTCGCACGAATGAAGGAAAAGACAACCGATCGCTACTCAAAGCATGGATGCTGTGGAGAGAGCAGCTCTACATCTTTAAAACAAATGTATGATCCCAGGTGTTCAGTGTAAACAGCCGTCTTCAGCTATAAATGGAAATCTATTAGATCCAGCATGGAGGATATTGTGCATCGATTTTAACACTCAGGTCTTGGCCTGAGAAAGCTTAACTCATTACATGTCTCATCCTGACCATGAGATTTCCTTAGTTTATGAACAGATCTTTCACTCAAACCGGTGTTGTTCTGTTTGCCTTGCAGATGACCTTTGTGTGTTTGCCTTGCAGATGACCTTTGTGTGTTTGCCTTGCAGATGACCTTTGTGTGTGATAACGTTGAAATGGTGGTATTTCTTGAGGATATCGTGCTGACACGCTTCTGCCATCTCCATCTCCCATACAAGATGAACCTTTTGAAAATCGAGGGTGTTAAAATTCTCGCTGTGGCTCTCTTGCCAGGATATCAACCAGTGTGAGCAGGACCAAGCCAGCACTTGGTTTGCAGTTATAAAAAGATCGCATTTCTGTCGGCCAACTTTCCTGTCCGTGTTTCATGAAAACTTGCTTCTTGGGATATCTTTCAGATCATGGGTTTGTGGGGTCTTTATGCTTATGGGAGATTTGCCACTTTCACTTTTCCACTGAAAAGGTATTTTCAATCCGGTTATGGGAGGACATGTTCATATATCACCTCCTCACTCACTCTTCTCCACAAAAACATTTCGATTATCACCGGTATATCTTTGATGTGTTAAGTTTGAGTGATGACATGCTTGATTTGAAGAATAAATTTGAGGACATGCTTGATGGTATATCTTGGTTGCACTGAACTCAATAGCACAAGCTAAGACATTGGTATCTTGTGGATCCGAATGTGGAATGGGTTGCAAGGAGGGTTGGGGTTTGTTACCTCTGCCACCGAAGGTGGACGAGGTTGTGTTTTCATCCTGTCTGTCTCTGTCTGTCTGCTTGTTTGTCTGTCTGTGAGCAGGACTTCTCAAAACGTTATGGACGGATTCAGATAAAACTTGGTGAACAGGTTGGGTGTGTGACAAGGACGAATCAGTTCGATTTCTGTGAAAATCCAGATCCTAACACAATAACTTAATTTTTTTTTTTTGTTAGTGATTCTTCACCTTTGAGAATTGGGCCTTAAACGATATCGAACGATATTTAAAAAGCTGTGGACGAGTTATGACAAAACTTGGTGGATGAGGAGTATGTGACGAGAACACGCCTATTCAATTTTGGAGGTTTGGATGCAGATCCGGCCTATCAGTGGATACAAAACGTAAACTGTTCAGCCCGGTGGAGGTACGTGCTCTACTGAATGCCGTTCTAGTTTTTCCTGTTCTGATAGTCTTGGTTATTGTACTCACCTTCGATTTGTACTGACCCGTGGGAAGAAGGTTCTCTTACTTTCCGAATGTAAAACCATACACGAGCATTTGCACCAACATTCACTCTTACGACTGTTAATGTCCATGGTTGATATACTTGCAAGGATGAAAATGATTGGCTGCTGACATTGAGTGTGATTATCTTGGCTGGGGCTTCTTTTCAAATGGGGAGCATAAAAATGTAAGCATTTTGCTTACACACGACCACTCCATAAATATTAACCAATTAAATTGATAGTTGATCCCAGGGAGTGGCTGTGGAAAATGTAGAAAGGTATGCAGTATGACCAGAAGGAGAGAGAGAGAGAGAGGGAGAGTCCATAAAAGTATGAGGACAATGTACTCTTACTTTCCAATCAATTACAAAACAATGTGAGACAATGGACAAAAAAATACAATGAAATTGAGCCTCATGAGATCTCAGTATCGAGTGAATCGCTCAGAATGGAAACATGTCTCCGAACATACAACGACTCAAATTCCTTTAAATTTATCAACACGTGACCATTAATTTACAAGATAATGAGCGTCTGTGGGAAACAAGAGACTGCGACATTGTCGACGTTGCCCACAGTTTATTGCACATGACCAGTGTAGGTAACTAATGATGGGAGTGCCACATATGTGTACCGCAGAATCTCGGCCGAGCGGCCATCCCAAACGCAGCTGGTGCGTCGCTTCAGTGTTGTATACCATGGCTGAATTAATTAATCTGCAGTGCAATTGCTGAAGGCAAAGTTATTTGTTTTGCAAATGCTCATAAATGAACATAACAAGAAAGACGTCTGCAAGATACTTGCGAAATCCCTAAAATAAATTTGACGTTAAAATAATTTGTGGTTGAATTCAATGACCAAATGTATAAATACTCTTCAAATTTCAAGTGAATCGGATGAAAATTGACAACTTCAGAAAACCGGCCTATGCTGATCATTTGACCTTTACATCTCAAATGTAATTGGTTGTTGAATTTAATGACCTAATATGCAAGTCCTCTTAAATTTCAAGTCAATGTGATGAAAACTGAGGATTTTAGAAATCGACCTAAGTTGTTGACCTTTGGCCGATTCACTTCTTGTGAATCGACTTAAGTTGTTTACCTTTTGACTTCAAATCAATAGGTTCTTATTATGACCAACTCTATCATTTGGTGGTTTCGTTTATATTGGTTTAAAATTGATATGAGACCTGTTTGCGATTGACAGACAGATAGACAAGACATACAGAACAAGAGCGAGATTGCTTTGCAATACAGTACATGTTCCGGACCGATGTGATATTTTCTAATATAAGTCCAAAAAGGGCATAACTTTGAAAAATTGACGAAACGCTCTGAAACTTCAACCTATTCTGTAACTTTTCAGAATAAAGCCATGTACCAAGTTTCAGTTGAATATGTTTAGGGTATGGGAAAAGTCTGAAAAAAACACAGGTGGGACGGACAGATGGAGAGGCAAATGTAGTCCCTTTGGTGATACCGGTAGGGGATTAATAAATTGCATACATGTTGGCAGTACCCAGGGCCAGGTCATCGGTACAACCCCCCCCCCCACACTGCTGCATGGGGGGGGGGGGGGGTATTAACCAGGCATAAAATATTTTTGTGCCACATCTCCCACTACCCCCATGCCCAGGCTGCTCCTGAGGGAGAGGACGTTTGTACTCCTTTACAAAGAGCAAAATGTTGCTAATCTCTATATAATTACAATAATCATGGCTAGCAGGATAGCCAAGAGGTGTGCCATCTCACCTTTGAGATGTTTAGCCTGGGTTTAAACCCCGAGCCAGATATAAACTGCCACCTTGGTGTTTCGCATACAGGGCAAGGCGTTAGTGTGTGTTGTTGTCCATGGATCGATGTTAAGGCAGAAGACCAACTGCCAGCACTGGTTGGTAGACATTAAGATCCCACGGTTTCCCTTCGCAAAGAGTATGTGAGCTATCACCGGCATCCTGGACGGATGCCAAATCCCTGCCCAAACTGTAGGTAGACAACTATTGTGCTCTTCTTGGGTTTAGAACCTTGGACACTCCATGAGGCCAGGTTAAACTGCTTGCTATCTCAGTGTGCTTGCTGCCTGAACAGCTCCAACACACCTACACCATTAACAAACTCCACCAATTAGTTTGCACATTTCATATGATCAGCTATCTTGTTATGAAGGGCAACTGATTACAACATTGTCAGGCTTTCTGTAATTAAGTCAAGACTCATGGAGGAGCAAAACGATAAGATACAAGGGGATTTTGACTGACGTTGAAGGGGGAAAACACAGTCGACCGACATAAAAAATGTAAACATGACCTGTAACTTTGTAAAAAAAAAAAAATAAAGAAGAGCGGTGTGTGTGTTGTGTGTGGTGTGTGTGTGTGTGTGTGTGTGTGTGTGTGTGTGTGCGCGTGTGTATGCATCAGCTCAGAATTTTGGAGGAAAAACAAAAGACAAGTTAATTAATGATTTTTTTCTTGGAGAAGTTTGCACATAAATCTAATGCAGGCCAAACAAATTAGTAGACATTACTGTACGTTAACTAATCCCAAGAACATGAGATAATGAACGACAAATACAGACGGTACATGGGAATTTGAACGCACATTCCTCACATCGTGAGCCATTTGGAGTTCAATAGCAACGCTAAAATGAACTATTTTCCAGTGAAGTTTTTCTCTTTTCTCAACTCACAGCATCTCAAACTTGTTAAGTTGTCCTGGTATTCTGTGCATGGATATATATATATATATATATATATATATATATATATAAATATATATATATATATATATATATATATATAATATATATTGTTGCGGTTCTGGTAACACATCCCTTCAACACCAATAAGCAGCCAACATACAGTGGTCCCCAGACAGTTATTTCATGAATGTACGTTTAGATATTCCCTTCCTTCTTGTCTCGTGGGTCGAACAGGACAGTGCGTTGTGTAAATCTCATCGTCACACCACCGTTCAAAAGTTTTAGAACACCCCCATTTTTCAGTTTTTACTGAAATTTAAGCAGTTCAAGTCCAGTGAATAACCTGAAATGGTTCAAAGCTAAGTGGTAAACTGCCAGAGGTTAAAAAAAAAGTTTATGTTACCAAAAATTGAAAAATAATGTAAATTTAAGAGTTGTTAAAAAGGCCCTTTCAAAGGACAAGTAATGGGTTAACAACTACAGCTGTTCTGCAGCAATGGAAGTAAATTAAGCCTTGAAAGTTTATGCAAACAATTCCTACAGGTGTCCCAACTTTTGTTGATTAGTTACAAAGCCTCTCTTGTATAAAGCAGTGTTGGAACAGACTGCGTTGCTTCAACCTCTGAATCATTATTTGGACAAATATTGCACTGCAGGAAGTAGTATATTGCTATTATAATTGTGAGAAAAAGACAATTAACAAAGGAAGACAGACAGACCATTATAACCCTTATAAGTGTAGGTCTTTCCTTTGGAGAAATTTCAAAGAAGCCAAGGTGTCAGTGATTACAGTTTCCTACACCATCAAAAAGGCACTTGGAAACTGGAGGAAACTCTGACAGGAAGAGGTCTGGCAGACCCAAAGCCACAATGCAATCAGAAGACAAGTTTCTGAGAGTTAACAGCTTGCGTGATAGGCGGCTCACAGGAAAGCA
>CM068966.1:10247870-10263273 GCA_035128595.1 Eptatretus atami | reverse complement strand
ACGTGCATGAATTTGCCATATTTAGGCTAAAAGCTCTCAAATAATCACTTTTTTTTAGTCCAACAGATAAGATCACTCACCTGTGATGAATCTTCCTCCATAACAGGATCAATATCGAATCCAAATCGTCTAAAATCATTTGATTGCATTCAAATCCCACCGAAAAAACAAACTTTTGACCTCCATTTTGTTCGAGAAAGTAGCAGACGAGACTTTGTACACGTAAGCTACCTGTAAGTCTGGTATACAACCTGACTCCACTCCGTTCGAAAAATGCCCATATCGGCCCAAGCACAATGTGTGCGTGTGTGTGGTCGTGCGGTGTGTGCTAGTTCATAAACATAACATATTCTCTCTGCTAACCCTACTAGCCCCTCTCTCTCTCTCTCCTCTCTCTCCTCTGCGCTCTCTGGACATATCCTGACGCGTTGTTATTCTGGAACGTCCTTTGTCTCTGGGCAAGGTTTTTCTCACAGAACGCGTCGGGCGGTTTCTGTACTGCCGCATGAAGCTCTGGGGGCGGTAATGTTATGTCCGGATGGGAGTTTGTATCTAACAGTTTGGCTCCGGATGCGTCTGCCCGGCAGTAGTGTTTGTCTCCGAACATGTCCAGGTGGTATTTATGCCTGGACAGGAGTTTGTCCTCTGACGTGTCTGGGTGGTATTCGTCTTATGGTCCGTCTGGCCGGTGTTTTGTTCTCCTGGGATGCGTCCAGGCGGTTGGTTTGTCCTTTGATGGCATCAGGCAGTATTTTTATCTCTGACCATGTCCGCGACGGTGTTTTGATCTCCAGTGTCTCCAGACCGCTCGGGGGTGTTGTCTCCACGAACGCCTATCGCGGCGGTGTTTTGTCTCCAGATAGCTTGGCTCCGGAACTCTTCCGGGCAGTATTTAGTCAGGTGTATTTATTCTGGACAGAGAGCTTTGTTTCGAGATGAGCTTGTCTCTGGATGTGTCGGACGGGAATTTTCTTCGGATGTGTCCCGGCATTTATGTGTCTGGACGGCTTGCTCTGGATGCTTCCGGTGGGTTTTGTCTCCGCAGATATGTCTGGGTGGTGTTTGTCTCCACTGCCGTGTTTCTAGTATGACCAGTAGAAAATGGATTTCAAGCGCATCTATTTTGTTTCGCACTTCACTGTCATTCTTTGCAGAATCATTTTGATGAAACAGTATGGAATGCGTAATAACGCTCCGCGCAACTCGTGCTTCCTTCCTCTCACACTCAACTGTCTTTCCCTTCCCCATCCCCTCCTCATCCCCCATCCCTCTGCCTCTCTGTTCTGCGTGTCCCTCCTCCTCTGTTTCCCCCCCATCTCTTCAACTCTCAGCCCAGTCTCTCTTCCCCTCACACCTCTCGACATTCTCCCGGCGCACTCTCCTCTCTCCACGCCTTCTCTCCACTTTCCCTTTTTCTTCCCCTCAGCCCCCTTTAGTATTCCCATCAGCATAGCGACAGGTGTTGATTTGCTAGTTAAAGAATAAAACAGGTCTTGAGAAAGAAAAAAAATATGGAAACAATGGTGTTTGGTTTCTGCTAAGAATGAATCAGTAATGGAGTTTTAGCGATTTAGAGCAAAGGCAAAGTATGACGAGTAGGTTGAAACTCGAACGTGCTGTTTGATATAGCACAGGTATGATGGCCATGTTCTCCCTACATATCAGAGTTCCTTGTCTAAACTCCTTGGTGTAACTTTCAGTTGATGTTTTAATCGTTTTCACTTATGTTTTGCGAGAATGCACCAGTTTTACTGACCCTCAATAGTGTGAGTAAGAAATACAACTGACCTGTGCGTCTTAAAGGAGTAACACCTTAAACATGTAGTCATCTTGGTGGCTGAAGCATGTTGAACTTTGTGGAATATATATTTTTGTTGCACAATTTTAACTCCCGTAAATGACATTTGTTTATGTCCTCACGTAGGCATGCAACTCAGCATTGCCATTAATATTTTTTCCAATTCCTTCCACAAGCACCCTTCTGGGGCCAGTCAATACTTTGAACTTTTCGAATGGCGTAATCTGCCCCAGATTGCTCGCCATGCAGGTACACAATGTAAGTCCACCAATGAAGGCAGCCTGGATGTGTATCAAGCGTGCGGAGAAGGATGTAGCATGAAACGGTCTGACAGCACTTTTTAAAGAAGCCAAAGCCCAAAAAATACTTGGAAATGACTGAGAGAAAGGGTATGCCCTCGCACAATGAAGGATTCTGGAGAACTTCCTGATCATTTCATGAAAAAGTTGGTATCTTACAGTCCGTAGTGCAAAACCTCTCTTCCATGTGGGCCTGTGAAAGACTGAAGGTCATAAGTGGCGAGTTTCTGACCAAACCTTCGTGCCTTCTTAAACACCGATGGAAGGTCATATTGGAGCTTGTCAATTCACAAGATAAGTTCAAAAATGACGAAATTTAACGATTAATCATGTTTGGGAGAGGGATGGGTAATAAGAGAATGGGTTTGTGGTGGGCGGTAGTGGGAGTGTAATGGGTTGTGAGTGCTGTTATTAAATATATATTTTTGGTTTGGTACCGGAGATACAAGAAATATGTACAGATTTTTGCATCTATTATGAAAGGGGAAGGTGTGCGTGCGTGCGTCGGCGTGCCGTGATGATATGAGAACTGTACAGACCTCTCTCATCCACAGATATTTCTCGTGTTGCTGTATTTCTCATAGATGTCGAGTACTGATATAATTCATTGTTCTTAGAAATGGCCCTTGCACAGAAGTGTGAACTTTTCGAATTGTATAGAAACATCCTAAACCATTTGCAAGATCGCATAATAATCCGTGGCTTGTGTAGCACACACTGCTGTACATGAATGTTTTACTTCAGTTACTGTGATGATGTCAGTCGCTGTCAGCGATGCTTGCTTCGAAGTTTTTCAACCCAAATTTTAGCAACCGTCTTGAAGATTTAGCACCTCAGGCGCCTAGATTAATGATTGTTTTTTCAGCTTTGTGCCGGAACCAGCTCTACATTCAACAATTACTGAGGGAATGACCGGTCCGAAGATTTTCGTTAAAGGAATGCCATTGGAAGGGCACCCACGGTTTGGTCTCCATCCTAACACGACTCGGGAGTTAAATACCATTGAACTGAACGAGAAATTGGACACAAATTAATTTCCATTGTTCCACAATAAAACATTTGCTTATTTGTGCTTTACAAAGCTAGTACTTTAAGTTCAGTAAGAATCTGCTCTTCGTTTTGTGCTGCCATTGAGCGTATGGTTATACTTTGATAGTTCATCGACTCAAAGTCCAGCCGTTGTTGGGTGTTAACCAAAAGAAAGTAATTCCTCTTAAGCCTCATGACTGATACCTAAATATCACATACAAACCCAAACTCTTCATTCTACCACATCTCTAAATATCCCCAAAATGGATACACTCACTGAAGTCCTGTGAAGCTAAGCACCCGGGGTGTGTTCGTTGGCAAGCAGCTCGCTTAACGCTTGCAAGCAGCTTGCCTATCGCTTCCTCCACTTGCTAAGTGAACTAGGCAAGCGGATTGCGAAGCGGTTTGATACGCGACGGTCTACCAATCGACCAGTCTTTGATGCAAGATCAGCAAAAAAAGGTGAGGTGCACGTGTGTGCCAATCAATGTACTGTGCTTGTGCCAAGTTTGAACAAAAATCGGACCATGACACGTCTGAGAAATGGTTGGGGACCATTTAATTAACAAAATGGTGCCAGTGGCCATCTTGGGATCTGAATCTCGAAAAAAATGACAGTGCATATGTAAACCATAATTCTTTGTCTGCGTTTCAAGTTTGAACAACTTGTAAATGCGGTCCGATAAATGGTTGAAGGACTGTGTTCAACAACAGGGTTTTAAAAACTAAAATGGCCGCTGTGCGACTCGAATGTTGGAGTAGGTAAAATGGCTTGGTAAGGACACGGACGTTGTTCTGAAACGTCGAACAAGTGAACCGTGATGTAGACAGCTCTTAAAATCCCATTGTGAAGACCAAGTAATGAGACAAATTCCACCAACTGATTGAGCAAAGAAAAACGACTATTGTCCCTATTGGTCGGTTTAAACACGCCAAACAAGCTGGTATAACTGTTTACCAATTGTGCTGGTTCATGGTCAGATGAACATCTCTATTGGTTTACCTGGTTGTCACTCCCAGGTTGGCGGTGTCTGCACATGCAACGAATGTGGTGACGTCTTGTAAAACCTCACATGCACACCTGATAAACTCTCGCTATATAATTTGTGAAATAGTTGCAGTTAGTACAGTTACAGTTCTTGGAACTTCCCAACAATTAAATAACCCTACAGGTTGTAATGTTAGATCTTTTTACCTGTTTTTTCAAAATGTAACATTCCAGTACACTATATGCAAGCAAAGTGCAAGATCCCAACAGAACAAGCATCCCCTCACGTCAATAACCAGGTGTACGGCAGAGTTGCTAATTCCGTACAGGTCAATAATGAGTCGTTGTATTTGGTGTGTCCTATCAAACGATCTTCGCTGGGGGAAAGGACCCAAACATGATTCACCAATGATGTTTTGCTCTTGGAAAGTGAAGTTATTACTGTTCTTATATGTATATATACACAACCCATATCAGCTACAGTATCGTATTCCGACAGGTGATCTTCCACATGCGTAAAAACAGTGGCCATTTCCCTTCCTTCTTTCTCCTTTCACTAGTTTCTTTTGTGCATTCAAAGAAGCAGATGGCGATGACATTTTATTATTCAGTTCAACGTGGACTTTGAATGAGCAAGCAGTGCAACAATACAAAACTCGTATGAATCGGGTTCCTGGAAAGACCTGTGGATGGAGATAAAGAGCAACCGTTGAAATACGATAAGCAGTTTTATGGTGAGTTTTCCTGAACCTGGCTGTGGTTCTGTTTTCCCACCATATAACATACTGCAGGGGCACTCGGTGTGCCGGTGGGTACCCGAGTTGCCCGGTGTGCCCGGTGGTACCCGATGTTGCCCGCCGTGGTACCCGGTGTTGCCCGGTGTCCGGTATGCCCGTGTCCGATTGTGCCCGGTGGGTACCCGATGTTGCCCGGTGGGTACCCCGTTCGTTTGTACTGATTGCCCGGTGGTAATCCGGTGTGCGCCCGATGGGTACCCATGTTTGCCTAGTGGGTCTCCTGTGTTTGCCGGGTGGGTACCTGATGTTGCCCGGTGGGTACCTGAAATGTTGGCCCGGTGGTACCCGGTGTTGCCAAGGTGGGTACCCAATGTGTGCCCGGTGTTGCCCGGGTGGGTACCCTGTGTTTGCGGGGTGGGGTACTGACGTTGCCCGGTGGGTGCTGGTGTTGCCGGGTGGGTACCCGTGTTGCCTGTAGGCATCCCGGTGTTTGCTCAGTGCTGCTCTAATCACTGTTGGCCATTTTGAAGAAATCAATTTGTTCTTTGTTCTATTTTTTTTTATGGGTGTCGAAAAGACTTCCTACACCCACAGAAGGAATGCTGATTGGGGGACCTCATTTAAATATTACTTTTCACAAAGCACAAAGGCTTGGGCATGATTGAACGATTTAAAAAAACAAAAAAAAATCCGAAAAAAACTTTTTTTTTCAGAATTTTTCAAAAAACATTTTTTGGCTCTAAAAACACTCCCCGACACTCATTGATGAACCTCTGAACGTCTACGCGAAGATCTGTTCAGCCATTTCTGAGAAAATGGTGAACACACACACACAACGGCTCTCCTATGGTATAGATAAACTCTCACCAAGACACAACCTCTGTTTGTGTAGACATGGGCTCATTTATCTGATTTGTTTGTAAAATTCTCCATTTAAGTTTACATGTAAGATAACAGTATTTGCAAGTTAAGAATACAAAAGCACACGTGGTGGTAGAGAATCGCCGACTGACGTCTGTAGGGCCCCAAATTGTAATACCAAGCATGGGCTGGCAGGACAGGTTAAGAGGCTTCCTTTGAGATGACGTCACCTTTGAGCCGTCTTGCCTGGGTTTGAATCCCGAACCCAGGATATAAAACTGTCCATGCCTGGTGTTTTCCACACACAGGGTGATGCATCAATGTGTACCCGTCCCTCGGACTGGGCGTTTAGGTCGGAAGACCCCATCTTGCCAACAGTCGTGCGTCATTGGGTGAATGCTGATATTGCTCGATAGTCATTGATGGACGCAATGAGTTAGATAGTCATTGTGACTTTCCGGCTACGATAACTTGTACACTGTCGCACGAAAATAAGGAAAAGACAACCGATCGACCCTAATCAAAGCTGGATGCTGTGGTTGAGAAGCCAGCTCTACACTTTAAAAACAAATGTTGATCCAGGTGTTCACAAGTTAAAACAGCGTCTTAGCTATAATGGAAATCTATTTAGATCAGCATTGAGGATATTGTGCATCGATTTAAACACTCCAGGGTCTTGGCCTGAGAAAGCTTAACTCATTACATGTTCATCCTGACATGGAGATTGTCCTTAGTTTATGAAACAGATCTTTCCACGTCAAACCAGGGTGTTGTTCTGTTTGGCCTTGCAGATGACCTTTGTGTGTTTGCCTTGGCAGATGACCTTTGTGTTGTTTGCCTTGCCAGATTGACCTTTGTGTGGTGTAACGTTGAAATGGTGGTATTTCGTGAAGGATCAATCGTGCTGACACGCTTCTTGCCATCTACCATCTCCCGATACAGATGACACCTTTTGAAAATCGAGGGTGTTAAATTTCTCTGTGGCTTCTCTTGCCAGGATATCAACCAGTGTGAAGCAGGACCAAACCAGCACTTGGTTTGCCAGTTATAGAAAAGATCGCATGTTCCTGTCGGACCAACGTTTCCTGTCCGTGTTTTCATGAAACTTTGCTTTCCTTGGGATATCTTTCAAGATCATGGTTTTGTGGGTCCTTTATGCTTATGGGAGATTTGCCACCCTTTCACTTTTCCCACTGAAAAGGTATTTTCAATCCGGTTATGGGAGGACATGTTTCATATGATCACCCTCCTGCACTCACTCTTCTCCCCAAAAAACATTTCGATTATCACCGGTATATCTTGATGTGTTAAGTTTGAAGTGTATGACATGCTTGATTTGAGAATAAATTTGAGACATGCTTGAATGGTATAGTCTTGGTTGCAACTGAACTCAATAGCACAAGCTAAGAACATTGGTATCTTGTGATCCCGAATGGTGGAATGGGTTGCAAGGAGGGTTGGGGTTTGTTACGTTGCCGGACTGAGTGGACGAGGTTGTGTTTCTCAATCCCTGTCTGTCTCTGTCTGTCTGGCTTGTTTGTCTGTCTGTGAGCAGGACTTCTCAAAACGTTTAGGACGGATTCAGATAAAACTTGGTTGAACAGGTTGGGTGGTGTGAACAGGACGAATCAGTTCGATTTCCTGTGAAATAATCCAGAATCCTAACACAATTAACTTAAATTTTTTTTTTTTTGTTAAGTGATTCTTCCCTTTGAAGGAATTGAGGCCTAAACGATATCGAAACGATATTTTAAAAAGCTTGGACGAGTCTATGACAAAACTTGGTGGATAGGCAGTAATGTGACGAGAGACACGCTAGTTCAATTTTGGAAGGTTTGGATGCAGATCCGGCCTATCGTGGATATACCAAAACGTTAAACTGTTCAGTCCCGGGTGGAGGTCGTGCTCTACTGAATGCCGTTCTAGGTTTTTCCTGTTCTGATAAGTCTTGGTGTTATTGTAGCTCAGCCTTCGATTTGTACTGACGCGTGGGAACGAAGGTTCTACTTTCTCCGAATGTAAAAACTAAACGGCATTTGCAACCAACATTCACTCTTACGCTGTTAATGTCCATGGTTGAATAATCTTGCAAGGTGTAAATGATTGCTGCTGACATGTGAGTGTGATTATCTTGCGGGCTGGGGCTCTATTTCAAATGGGGAGCATAAAAATGTAAGCATTTTGCTTAACACGACTGACCACTCCATAAATATTTAACCAATTAAATTGGATAGTTGATCCCAGGGAAGTTGGGCTGTGGAAAATGTAAGAAAGGTATGGCAGTATGACCAGAAGGAGAGAGAGAGGAGAGAGGGAGAGTCCATAAAGTATGAGGACAATGTACTCTTACTTTCACAATAAATTACAAGAACAATGTGAGACAATGGACAAAAAAATACAATGAAATCTGAGCCATCAATGAGATCTCAGTATCGAGTGAATCGCCAGAATGGAAACATGTCTCCGAACATACAACGACTCAAATTCCTTTAAAATTTATCAACACGTGACCATTATATTTACAAGATAATTGAGCGTCTTGGTGGGAAACAAGAGACTGCGACATTGTCGACGTTGTCCACAGTTTATTGCACATGACGAGTGGTAGGTAACTAATATGGGAGTGCCACAGTATTATGTACCGCAGAATTCGGCCGAGCGGCCATCCCAAACGCAGCTGGTGCGTCGCTTCAGTGTTGTATACCAATGGCTGAATTAATTAATCTGCAGGTGATTGCTTGAAAGGCAAAAGTTATTTTGTTTTGCAAAATGCTCATAAATGAACATAATCAAGAAAGAGAACGTCTGCAAGATACTTGCGAAATCGCCTAAAATAAATTTGAACGTTAAAATAATTTGGTGGTTGAATTCAATGACCAATGTAATAAATACCTTCAATTTCAAGTGAAATCGGATGAAAATTGACAACTTCAGAAAAACCGGCCTATGCTGATCATTTGACCTTTACCATCTCAAATGTATTGGTATGTTGAAATTTAATGACCTAATATGCAAGTCCTCTTAAATTTCAAGTCAATGTGATGAAAACTGGAGGATTTTAGAAATCGCCTAAGTTGTGACTTATGGCCGATTCACTTCTTGTGAATCGACTTAAGTTGTTTACCTTTTTGACTTCAAATATCAAATAGGCATTCTTATTATGAACCAAAACTCTATCAATTTTGGTGGTTTCGTTTATATTGGTTTAAAATTGATATGAGACCTGTTTGCGATTGACAGACAGATAGACAAGACATACAGAAACAAGAGCGAGAAATTGCTTTTGCAATACAGTACATGTTCCGGACCGATGTGAATATTTTCTAATATAAGTCCAAAAAGGGCATAACTTTGAAAAAATTGACGAAACGCTCTGAAAACTTTCAACCTATTCTGTACTTTTCAGAATAAAGCCATGTACAAGTTTCAGTTTGAATATGTTTAGGGTATGGGAAAAAGTCTGAAAAAAACCACAGGTTGGACGGAAGATGGGAAGAGCAAATGTAGTCCCTTTGGTGTAACCGGTAGGGGATTAATAATTGCAATACATGTTGGCTAGTACCCCAGGGCAGGTCATCGGTACAACCCCCCCCCCCACACTGCTGCAAAGGGGGGGGGGGGGGGGGTATTAACTCACGGGCATAAAATATTTTTGTGCCACATTCCCCACTACCCCCATGCCCAGGCTGCTCCTGAGGGGAGAGGACGTTTGTACTTCCTTTAAGCAAAGAGCAAATGTTGCTAATCTCTAATATAATTAAAATAAATCATGGCTAGCATGAGAAATAGCCAAGAGGGTGTTGCCAATCTCACTTTGAGATGTTTAGCCTGGGTTTAAAACCCCCGAGCCAGATATAACTGCCACCTTGGTGTTTCGCATACAGGGCAAGAAGGCGTTAAGTTGTGTGTTTGTCCAATCGGATCGATGTTAAGGCAGAAAGACCAACTGCCACTGGTTGGTAGAACATTAAGATCCCACCAGGTTTCCCTTCGCAAAGAGTATGTGAGCTATCACGGCATCCTGGAACGGATGCCAAAATCCTCCCAAACTGTAGGTTAGAAAACTATTGTGCTCTTTTGGGTTTTAGAACCGTTGGCACTCCATGAGGCCAAGGTTAAACTGCTTGCTATCTCAGTGTGCCTTGCCTGCCTGAACAGCTCCAACCACCTACAGCCATATAACAAAACTCCACCAATTAAGTTTGCACATTTTCATAATGATCAGCTATCTCGTTATGAAGGCAACTGATTAAACCATTGTCAGGCTTTCATGTAATTAAGTCAAGACTCATGGAGGAGCAATAAACGATAAGTACAAGGGGGGATTTTGACTGACGTTGAAGGGGGAAAACACAGCGACCGACATAAAAAATGTAACATGACCCTGTAACTTTGTAAAAAAAAAATAAGAAGAGCGGTGTGTGGTGTGTGTGTGTGTGGTGTGTGTGTGTGTGTTGTGTGTGTGTTGTGTGTGTGTGCGCGTGTTGTTTATGCATCAGCTCAGAAAATTTTGGAGAAAAACAAAAGACAAGTTAATAATGATTTTTTTTCTTGGAAGTTGCACATAAATCATATGCAGGCCAAACAAATTAGTAGACATTAACTGTACGTTAACTAGTCCAAGACATGAGATAATAACGACACATACAAAGACGGTACTGGGATTTGAACGACATTCCTACATCGTGAGCCAGTTTGGAGTTCAAATAGCAGCGCTAAGAATGATAACTATTTCCACAGTGAAAGTTTTTCGTTCTTTTCTCAACTCACAGCATCTCAAACTTGTTAAGTTGTCTGGAGTATCTGTGCATGGATATATATATATAATTATATAATATATTATGAATATAATATATACTTATATATATATATATATATATTATATATATAGTTGTTGCGGTCTCTGGTAACTCACATCCCTTCAACACAATAACAGCAACATCAGTGGTCCCCAGACAGTTTATTTCATGAATGTACGTTTAGATATTCCCTTCCTTCTTGTCTCGTGGGTCGAACAGGACAGTGCGTTGTGTAAATCTCATCGTCACACCTTCCGTTCAAAAGTTTTTAAGAACACCCCCATTTTCAGTTTTTACTCGAAAATTTAAGCAAGTTCAAGTCCAGTGAATAACCTGAAATGGTTCAAAAGCTAAGTGGTAAACTGCAGAAGGTTAAAAAAAAAAGTTTATGTTACCAAAAAATTGAAAAATAATGTAAATTTAAGAGTTGTTAAAAAGGCCCTTTTCAAGGAACAAGTAATGGGTTAACAACTACAGCTGTTCTGCAGCAATGGAAGTAAATTAAGCCCTTGAAAGTTTATGCAAAACATTCCTACAGGTGTCCCAACTTTTGTTGATTAGTTACAAAGCCTCTCCTCTGTATAAAGGCAGTGTTGGAACAGACTGCGTTGCTTCAACCTCTGAATCATTATTTGGACAAATATTGCACTGCAGGAAGTAGTATATTGCTATTATAATTGTGAAGAAAAAGCAATTAACAAAGGAAGACAGACAGACCATTATAACCCTTATAAGTGTAGGTCTTTCCTTTGGAGAAATTTCAAAGAAGCCAAGGTGTCAGTGAATTACAGTTTCTCTACACCATCAAAGGCACTTGGAAACTGGAGGAAACTCTGACAGGAAGAGGTCTGGCAAGACCCAAAGCCACAATGCAATCAGAAGACAAGATTTCTGAAGAGTTAACAGCTTGCGTGATAGGCGGCTCACAGGACAAGCAGCTTCAAGCACAGCTTAACACTGGTCGAAGTAAGAAAGTCTCAGTTTTAACTGTGAAGAGAAGACTTCTAGCTGCAGGTTTGACAGGTCAAGTGGCAGTAAGAAAGCCATTGCTAAATGGCAAAATAAAGAAAAAGACTTGCCTGGGCCATGAAACACCGCCAGTGGAACTATGAATCTGGAAGAGGTCTTATGGACCGATGAATCAAAAAAAAATATCTCCGGTTCATCACGCGGGTTTTTTGTACGCTGTCGAGTCGGTGAAAGGATGGTTGCTCAGTGTGTGAACCACTGTCAAACATGGAGGAGGAAGCGTGATGATCTGGGGCTCTTTTGCTGGATCCAGAGTTGGCGACTTGGCGACTTGCACAGAGTGACTGGCACCCCTGAACCAAAAGGACTACCACAGCATTTTTGCAGCGCCATGCAATACCCTCTTGGTCTACGCCTAGTTTGGTCAGGGTTAATCTACAGCAAGATAATGACCCAACAACATACCTCCCAGACTATGTCAGAACTACCTGAGAAGAAAAGAACAAGAACGGTAGGCTCAAATCAATGGAATGACGCAGCACAGTCTCCAGCTTAAACCCATCGAGCTGGTTTGGGATGAACGGGACAGAAGGGTGAAAGCAAAACAAACCTACAAGTGCAACACATTGTGGGGAACTTCTACAATCAGTGTTGGGAAGAACTTCCGAACAATATTTGATTTCCATTGTCCGAAAGAATCCCACGAGTATGTTTCGGCTGTTTTACCTGAAAAGGTGGTACTTTGAATGAGTCAAAAATTTAGATTAAATTTCTGTGCAACAAATACGATTCCATGATTTCATTTTTTATCTGCAATTGTTTATTTGTTTTCTAAGCTTTAATTTCAGAGTACATTGAAACATTAACTGCTTAATTTCAGTAAAACTGGAAAAAATGGGGGGTGTTTAAACTTTTGACCGGTAGTGTAGGTCTGATTAAACCTCTGAACTTTCATTCCTACACTGCCTTTTTCTGCCTCGTGTGAGCCAGCAGGCGCTACGCTCGGGACACCCATCGGTAAAAACCACCAGCCACGCCTTCGCGTAAGAATGCCTCCTCACGAAGATCAAGGGCAGCAGTAGAAGCCAACAATAAACGCCAGCGCTGCCGGAAGCGTGTCCCCACAGCGACGACCCCCAACCCACTGTTCAGGCGATCCAGGAGCAGAACCACAACACACAAATGCTAACAACTTAGTGAGATCCGTTGGGATTGCTATTAACATAATATTGTCGCACTTCCGGACATAGCCAAACTTGGCAGGTGGTGAGATATGAATCATAATAAATAAATAAATCGAGAAGGGGAGACAATCGAAAAATTGCATTTTCCAAGATGTCCGCCAAACTCCGCCCATAATCAGGACGTGAGCGAATTCTAAATCCGACTGAAGATATAATAAAGAATTATAGTCGCCTTACAGAAATGTCTTCTCGCGTAAATAGAGGCACCAAAAAGATGTGTAAATCGGTTGATAATGGGCAAGTTAACAGTAATTTGTGTCCTGTATCCACAAGAAAGTAATTTAATTGAAATGAATATTGTGTTTAAGACTAAATTCCTATGAAATCCTTCCACATTTCCAATTATTTCCATAACCACACTGTCCCTGGGTCCACGCGGTTTACTAATCAACACTAATGGGCTTTTAAAATAGGAAATTTATGAGTCTGGATTACATCTTCACTCGGGAAATCACTTTTTTATTTTCCTATTTTTTTTCATTTTTTCCCCTTTGTATTCTCTTATTACCAATAAAAAAATAAACATGAAATGAACTAATTTTGGTTTAACTCACTAACCGAACATTTTTGGTTCACTCGGAATTTACTCGGTTAAGTAAATCTTCCATTTTAAACAGGTTCCTTTGTGATATGTCGGATACCTTTTCCGGAAAATCGGCACAAAATATTTTTAATGGAAATTCCAAATAGAAAATGTGTCCAAAAACGAAGGTCAAACACATTTTTCAAGCCCCTACACAAAAAGTATGCGCCCAAAACAGTGGACTTCAATTGAATGAGACAAAAAGTCAAAAATCATACCTCCCAAACTGGTCCAAAGTATACCGATTTTAAATACGATTTCAAAATTATTTGAGATAAGCCAATATACAATATTCACTGTATCATTAGAGGCTCTGGGATCTATGAAAAGAACGGAATTGGAGAAACCTACTCACCCCACTACTTTGTACAAGGACATTTGGCACACGTGGCGTGCATTCACCGAGGATTTTCACGCATTTGCAGTGTCGACACTGAGTTCTACACGCGCACGCGTCCATTTGCTATTAAATCCCCTCCTCTGGACAGTCTGCTGAGAAACACTCGTCTGCTAATCAGGGATGATCATTCTCACTGTCTCTGTCCGCCTCCATCGTACTGAAAATTACTCAGAGTTCCACCGTTCAAAGCAGAAAAAGGCAGACATCTGTTGCAATGCGCTGGCGCTTAGGCCTGCTTGGTTCTGGATCACCAGTTGCACACTGTGTCGCTGGTCTCTTGTGCGGCCTGTTTAGTTCCCTGTCCAGCTTGGTGTTGTTGAACTTGAGGTAGCACGTTTTGTGCACGATGCTCCATTCTCTACGAAAGCAGACAGACATCTAGGTCGAATCTAACATTGCAGGGCAAGCATTGCAGTTTCCTGAACTCGCCAACATTTTGGAGGTAATTCACGTAGGTTTTCTTAGCAGCGTCTAGGCCTTTGTCTGTCCTTTGTGGGGGCATTTGAGAGACTCAGACGTTTTTCCGCTGGCAGATGATGCACTTCTTCCATTGGATGTCAGCGACGAGACTCGGAATCTGGAACTGTAAAAGTAATTTCTTCAGTCCATAGCCCAAAACACATATGGTAGACATGTCATATACTACATAATATGTACTATGTTCGTTCTCAAAGCTTATCAATAGACCAAAAATCCTCCACTGACTCCCACCATCCACCTCAGTCCCCTTTCTACACAATCATCCAGTGAGTGCCCCAGCCAACCACTATCATCCACCGCAGTCCCCACCCACCCACCTCATTCACCACAGTCCCCAGCCAACCACCAGCATCCACCGCAGTCCCCCAGCCAACCACCATCTCCACAGCATGCCTCAGCCAACCACCATCATCCACCGCAGTCCCCCAGCCAACCACCATTATCAATCACAGCATGTCGCCACCACCATCATCCACCGCAGTCCCCCAGCCAACCACCATTATCCACCACAGTCCCCCAGCCAACCACCATCATCCACAAGCAGTTCCCCAGCCAACCACCATCATCATCCACAGCAGTTCCAGCCAACCAAACCATCATCCACCGCAGTCCCCCAGCCAACCACCATCATCCACTGCGGCACTGCAGTCCCCCAATCAAAAAATGCCACTGACATCGACATCGGACGACTGTGCTGTGTCGTGTGTACCGATCGAAATGAACGTGCATGAATTTGCCATATTTGGGCTAAAAAGCTCTCAAATAATCACTTTTTTTTTAGTCCAACAGATAAATCACTCACCTGTGATGAATCTTCCTCCATAACAGGATCAATATCGAATCCAAATCGTCTAAAATCATTTGATTGCATTCAAATCCACCGAAAAAACAAACTTTTGACCTCATTTTGTTCGAGAAAGTGCGCTTCTCTATTGAAATTCTGAAGCATTTTCAGGGTGTGCCCATCCTCCACCACAAAAAGGAGAGAACCCCACCCATAATTTACGGTGAGATTTAATTTAAACCAGAGAGTTGGTGTCAAAAGCCACCCAATGCTCGCCTGTTTATACATTTATCGTTTTAAAAAGACATCTAATAATTAATATTTTTTATAAAGCATTGCAGTGAAGTCTGATCCAAATAATTTTAAGCAATATATGTATTTGCATATTGTAATCAGTAAAAAATAGTGTGGTAGATAAAAACATTAGAAAGG
>CM068966.1:10197508-10210118 GCA_035128595.1 Eptatretus atami | reverse complement strand
ATGAGAGCTAACACAACGCACAAGGGGGCATGAGACAAGAGGGGCGGGAGAGGGAAGGGCAAAACAGTGGGGAACAGGGACATTAGGAGCTCTATGGAAGGGAGAGGGATGGGGTGGGGAACACGGGGAATAGAAGATGGACATTACAGGGACTTTCAGGAAGGAAAGCAGGGAATTTGAAGGAGGTGGGTTGTGGGTGGATTAATGGGGGTAGAAAATATCGAGGATTTAGATGGGGGATGATAAAAGTGGTGGGTGAACAGCTGTTTTGAAGGCCCGGAGGGAAGAATGGGATTGAAAAGAGTGAGGGAGTTTATTCCAAAGGCGGGAAAAAAGATGAATGAAAGAGTGAAAGTAAGCAGTGATTCGTGATTTTGGTAGTTTTACCAGAAGGGGGTTGTTGGCGGATTTTTGCAACTTTTTTTTTTCAAAAAATTTCATTTTATTTTTCTTGGCATTTCTACATGCGGTCGATGAATAGTTTGAGTTATTTCAATCGTGGTCAGCTAGAGGTCTGACGGCGTTTTGACCATACAATGAATAGGGATATCAGGTTTTTCACTAAGGTGAACGCCAGGCATGTATTGGCGGCGGACGGTTTTGTACTCTACCGACGTGCTCCCCCTGCTAGTTTCTATTGTTTGCCACATGGCACAAACCATATAAAAGGGGCTTTTCTATGCCCTCGGCATTTTCCACTAAGAATATCATGGATGAGTGAAGGTGTGGTACAGATTTCACAAAAATTGTTTTTGGTTTTGGGGAGAAGCAAGAATACCTATTTTGGTGGGTGGGGGGGGGGTGACCCCCTGTAGGAATTTTCAGTCCCCTATGTTAAGTTGGCAATTCAGAGAAACCATTGCATATAAAGGGAGGGGCACTTCATGGCTTTCCTCCTTGAATTTTGGCTTTTTGCAGGGAGTCTCGTTTCTATATACACTGCCAGGCATACTTTACCACACAAGAACAAAACTCAAGCAAATAGCTAATTCAGTTAAAAAACTTATCACAAAAATATCAAAAAACCTATCTCCACCACTCTGCACCTCCACACTGCCTGCACCCTGCTGCACCTCCACCACTTGCCCCCACCACCCAGCCCTCCACCACTGCCTGCACCTGCTGAACTCCATCACACTGGCCTGCACTTGCTGCACCTCACCACTGCTGCACCCACCACCCTTTCACCACTGCACCTCCAACCACTGCCTGCACCAGCTGCACTTCCACCACTGCTCGCACCACTGCACAAATCCACCACTGCCTGCACACCGCTTCAACATCCACCACGAGCCTGCACCATTACCACTGCCCAGCCCCACTGCACACTCACCACTGCCTGCAACGGCCGCTGCACTTCACCACGCCTGCACCCACCGCACGTCCACCACTGCCTGCAACCACTGCTAATCCACCACTGTCCTGCACCCGCTGCAGTCCACCAGTGGCCTGCACGCTGCCTGCACCTTCACCAACTGCCTGCACCACCACCCTCCACCACTGCCTGCCCCTGATGCACACTACCACTTCCTGCACCAACTGCACCTTCACCACTGCCTGCCCCCACTGCACACCCACCACTGCCTGCACCTGCTGCACCTTCCAACCACCGCCTGCCCCCGTTGCACCGTCACAACATTCCAAATATTCCTCAGCACCTCACTCACAACCGTAACCCAACTTATTATCTCAAAAATTTCAAAACATTCTGCTACCTTGCTCAAATTTAATCGATGTGTTGTCCCTCAACCCTTGTTAATACTATCCTCAAGTGGGGCGATTTCCTCACACTTTCCTGAACAGTAAAGAACCCTTTGCTTCTCGCCTATTGTTGACGTGGCCACACTGAGCATCACATACATTTTATGAATTCCCTCTTCTTTCTCCTTCCGAGTCTCTATTGTATACCCTTTTTATCCCCTTACTCCCATGACCTCAAAACTGACCTTAGCGCTACACTTAACACGAGGCCTCCCCCTGATTTTTTTTTTCAATAAACTAACAACCAAATACCCATATAAACTGTTATGAACAAAAATACAGGGTTTATTAGTACAGTTCCACAACCTCTAAAACAAATTCACAAAACAAAATACATAAAAGAACAAACATACAAAAAAACAATGGGATTGTTTTGTGTCTGTCGGAGTCTTACCTCTTGCGGACGACAGGGAAGTGACGTCTCACAGTTGTTGTGTTATCGGATCAAATATTTACAATGGTTAAATATATTGAAAATGTATATGATAAAACGTGAGGTAAATTAAAGCGTCAGGTCGAGCGCCTCCACAATTATTACATTGTATACGCTAGCCATATTTTGTGGACTATCCCCCTCCTCCGAAACTGCCGGAGACCGGAGGGGGGGGGAGGTGGGGATTGGAGTTGTCCCCAAACCTTCTAGTCGGGGGGCATCCCGCCCCGCCGGTGGCTGCGTTCTGTGGTCTAATGTTTACAACATGGGCTAGCTGAGACGCGCCAGATGGACAGGTTTGTGGAATTTTGGCGATTTTCTTAACAAACCAACGAAGTTTGGCGGGGGTATATAGAAATGGGTTCCTGTCCGTCTGTCCGTTCGTCTCGTCCGTCACATTTTGTTTCCGGGGCTTAACTACCAAATTCCCCTCAAGTATATTTACGAAATTTGGGTACACATAGTCAAGCAAGTGGTAAAACTGGTGCCCTTTTGATATTTTCTATGATAGGTCACTATGGTTGGCAGCCATGTTGGATTCAAGAAAATATTAATAAATGTTTCTCTGGAATCACATTACCCTAACGGAAGCGAAAATTTGCAAACTATCTCTTTCATCAATGTCTGACATACTATAGTTAAAATTATGACGTCACAAAAGTCACATGGTTTGCGGGGCCATTCTGGATAGAAAAAACACACCTCATACCGATTAACACGAAACTCACACACGTATTCCACTGGAGATTGGAGGCAGAATGTAAATTGATGATGTCATAGCAGCGTCAATGGTTTTCGTCAGCCATCTTGGATTGAAATTAAATAAATTAAAAAAATCTTCCTCTCTCCAGAACGGCCGCTGGAAGATCAAGGGGAACTTCACATAACATATTGCACTACGCTTAGGGAAATACACAATTTTGTTAATCATCAATCATTACTATGGGCGGGGAGGATATCGAAGATTGGTCTTCAACGGATGCTAGTGGTTTACATTGAGATGTCTCCTACCCACCTCTATACCTATCCTAACTTTGATATGAAGTTCCTCCAACAACCCCACAACTAACAGTATTAACGATACCCAGCCATTGCTATATTAGTACTTATTATTGCAGTCGGTCACGGTTGTACCTATCTAATATCAGTACATAAATTCATTACTTTTCAACCGTTATATTTTTTTGATAACAATGATTGATATATCCGTGCAAATGTTGTTAGTATACAACAAAGAACACATAAACAAGTTCAGAAAAAGAATAGTTAATAAAACATTATAGAACATGGTATCTTCGGAAGGGTGTAAACCTCTTGATCGGGGAAATCTCCGCCCCATTGTGAGTGATTCAGAAAGAACACTTTCAAGTTTACACTCTTCCTTTCATATAGTCAGCGTGAGGTACTCGTTCAGATCGTGTGCGAGACACTTGGGCCTTGTTCTTGGGTGGAATTGGTATCTCGCGTTGTGGGAACGCAGCAAGTAATTCACCCATTCATGTTGGCTGTTGAACCGGCCCCTTAATACCTCGTTTCATGACCGAAATAGTTCTTGGTGAGAACCTTTTCACCGTGCTCATCGCTTTACCTCCCCGCGTTTAGGTGGGAAGAAATCAAAGAGGAGAATGCGCAGGAAGTGCATTTTTAAAGAGACATCCTTCAATGCCCAGTTCGCTTGATACGCCTTTAGCATGTTTGGCCACCATTCGCACATTCATCCATCATCACATCACACCATTTGAAAGCCTTTATCGCCTGAGCAGGGGTCAGCTTTTTGCTGGGCTCCAATCATGTTACCCTTTCTTGGGCAATGCTTTTAAGGTGCCGGATCCCTCCTGACGCCAACCCTTTAGTCGCCTTCGACCCTGCAAGGGATAATTACCAGTATACTGTGCTCATTTTGGCCGACCTTCGCGAAGGATGACAGGCTGAGTCAACCTCCCCTGATGCTAACGTCAGCGGCCAGCGGGGCTCGAAACTCAGGGACCCCAGGATCACAAGCACACCGCCCTTAACCATTAGCCACACCCAGGCTCATGTCCACTTAATTCCGCCGCGGGGCCCATACTGTTCAAAAAATATAGATGCTATTAGCATGATATTGAATTCCTACAACTTGATACATTCTTAAAATATATACATTGCATTTTAAACATTTTAGTATCAAGTTACAAACTCTCTCAGCACGGATTGCGGCACGCAAAAATATCATGCGCGTGGAAAATTTTACTAAAAAATTTTCATTGACATTATTATAATAATTCTACAAAGTTTGATGTGCTATAATTGAAACAAAAATACCAAAAAAATGGAATAATTTATGCATCACTCAAAAATCCACCACAGGCAAAACTACTGTATTGGACCATATGGAAACTCAAAATCGTCGTGCGTAAGGGAAAGAAAATTGTGACTTCAGATTCAGAATCGCATCCGTCGATTTTATGTCGCAGAACATGCATTCCACTCCAGTAGCAAAATCTTTGTTATCCAGTGTATTCAGAAATGCAGTTTGATCGCGGTGCGAATTATATTACTGTTGCATGAAAAAATGGAAATTCCACCATATAAATGTTAGTATGTGTCTGTCAGTCAGTTCTCGTCCATCAGCCTGTCTCCTCCATAAATGCAAAAACCACGAAAACCTAAGTGCCCCAAACTTTTCATGTTGCCATTAGCTAAGATACTGTTAGTTTTATTAATTATCATGTTTTCAAATCCATCAGATCACACACATAGCACGCTGTTGCTGTAACAAATCGAGCTTTATTGGGTAGCTCATTGACAAAACACACCCGTGCTCATGGCAATCAAGAGCGACGATGGAAAAAGATCATATCTGGACAAAAGCACGAACAGAGCATCGCGTGGGACGGCAAGCAGATGTCACGTCACGTCCCTGAGGCAACAAAACAACAACAACCAATACTGGCGATGCATAAATTAGGGAACTCTACGGTTAGTCCTATGAAATGAAAAATATGGGTGTTTGGGTATTAATTTTTAAACACCCTCCCTCTTTTAAGGAATTTAGTGGCCTTTATTTTTTACTTATTCTTTTATCAAGGGTCATCCTTGGTCTCCTTTGCTGTCCTCCTGAGGTCTTCATTCATCATATTTTTGACCCTGCTCAACAATGCCTTGACCTTTGCGAACAGGGTGGAACGGTTTTGTTAATGAGACCGTTTTTTGTTTTTTTCCCACGTTCCTCACTCGGTATCATCGAAATGCCTGATCATCATACTCAAAATCACTGGACAACTATTGCCAATGCTTATAACACGTCGCGGAGACACCAGTGGTTCATCTTTATTTCATTTCCGCACTGCTTATTAACCCATTTCAAATTTCTCTTAATCTGAGACCGAAATTTCAACATATTAAATTTCTTAATCTACCTCAGCACGCAGTTTCTGACTTCTAAAAAAGGTTTTAATTTGTCAATTCCATAATTGCTCGACATTCGGCCCCATCTCTGGAACGGGTGTGCATGATGTTATATATGACCGATCGGGCATCGCCTAATCGCTTTGCTAAGCCAGTCCATTCCTTATCAACCATGTTTGTTGAAAGTGCTCTCTTTGAGTGCTTAAGCCACTTTGGCCAAAACACTCCACAAGCTACTTGGTGTTGTTGCTTAAACAGCCAAGCCTACACAGACAAAAGTGTTCGCACTGCCACTGAATATAGCGATCGATTTGAACAATGTTCAGGCCCCCCGTCAGCGTTTGGCCCTTCGTTGTCATGCTTGTGCCTTCAAGCAATGGCTCACTCACTGAAAATGTGCAAATTTTATTTACACGATGTTTTCCCCCTTTGAAGAGATTTTTTTCATTGTAACGACCCGTCACTTTGACATGGATAGATACATGCAAATAGAAAAATTAAGATTTCGTTCTTTTTTAAAAGTTTCTTCAACCGTTTCATGAAATGAGAGTACTTGATCGAGGCTGAAGCCACTTGGTGACTACAAGCTTCCGTGGCATACCGCAGCTCGTTCTTCTCCATGGGGGACATCTCCGGAATTAGGAAAGCAAAATAAATTAGATGACTCCAATGAGAAAAAATATTTTCTGCGTTGTTATAAAGCAATGAATTTCGCCACATCACAGCAGGATAGCTGAGAGGTACACAATGCTCGCTTCTTAAGCTGTTCAGCCTGTGTGTTTGAATCCACCGGATTCCCAATTATAAACTGTCCATCCCCTGTAGTGTTTCAAAGGGAGGGTGAATCTCTCAATATGTTGTTGCCACTCTTCAGTATGGACGTTAAACTGGCATCATATCTGCCCATCCCCCCTCTACCCACCCTTCACGCCTTCTCCCTTGCCCACACCCCTTCTATTCCCCCTGCCCTCCCACTCACTTCACCACCCTATCCCCCAACCCCCTCTCTCTCCCACCCAATCTCCCTCTCTTCTCCCACCCATACTCCATCTCTCTCCACCCATCTCCCCCTCCTCTCCCACCATCCTCCCCCTCCTCCCACCCATCTCCCCTCTCTCCACCCAATCTCCCCCTCCCACCCATTCCCCTCCCCTCCCACCCATTCCCCCCACCCATCTCCCCCTCCCGCCTCCCACCCATCTCCCCTCTCTCCCACCCATCTCCCCCTCCCTCCCACCCCTCCCCCTCTCTCCACCCAATCTCCCCTCCCTCCCACCCATCTCCCCCTCCCTCCGACCCATTTCCTCTCTCTCCCACCTCTCCCCCCTCCGTTCTCTCCCATCACTCTCCCTCTCTCCCCACCACTTTCTCCCCCCTCTTCGCTCTCTCCCCTACCCCTCTTCCCCCACCTATGCGCCCCTCTTGAAGGGGACTGTTTAAGGATAACGTTTCATTTTAGAAATTTAAAACAGCTTCCCCAGAGTGTAGCATGTATATGAATCTGATTTGGATCTAGCTGACCGGAGGAGGTGCAAAGATTGGCTACTATGTGGCAAGCTATGCATACCTGCAGGCAGGCTATTGCCAGGTATGATTGCATGTGGTTTAAATTCTCCCATCCTGTTTTATGCGAAACCCATTTGGTTTAAAAACAAAAATTTTGCTGTTTGAAACGTGTGTTTATTACCCTCCCTTTCCCCTCACACTGCCTTCCCTTCCCTCATGCTGCGCCTTCCTCTCCCCTCATGCTACCTTCACTTCCCCTCATGCTGCCTTTCCCTTTCCCCTCCATGTTGCCTTCCCTTTCCCTCATGTTGCTTCCCTTCCCCTCATGTGAACTTCCTTCCCCCTAATGCCGACTTTCCCTTCCCCTCATGCTGGCCATTCCCTTCCCTCATGCTGACTTCCCTTTCCCCTCATCGCTACCTTCCTTCGCCCTCATGCTGACTTCTCTTTGCTTCCCCTTCATGCTGCCTTTCCTTCCCCTCATGCTGCCTTCCCTTCCCCTCATGCTGACTTCCCTTCCCCTACACGCTACCTTCCCCTTCCTATCATGCTGCTTCCTTCCCCTCGACGCTACCGTTCCCTTCCCTCAGCGCTACCTTCCTTCCCCTCATGCTGACTTCCTCTTCCCCTCATGCTTGACTTCCTTCCCCTAATGCTGACTTCCCTTTCCCCTAAATGCTGAACTTCCCCTTCCCTAATGCTGACTACCTTCCCCTCATGCTCGCTTCCCTTTCCTCATGCTGACTTCCCTTCCCCTCACGCTACCTTCTTCCCTCATGTTGCCTTCCTTCCCCTATTGTTGCCTTCCCTTCCCCTCAGCTGATTCCCTTCCCTAATGCTCGACTTCCTTCCCTCATGCTGACTTCCTTCCCCTCATGCTGCCCCTTCCTTCCCCTCATGCTGACTTCCCTCCCTCACTCTACGCACCTTCCCCTTCACGCTACCTCCCTACTCCTTCCCATGCTGCTCCCTTTCCTCATGTTGCCTCTCCTTCCCCTCATGCTGACTTCCCTCCCCTCATGCGTCCTTTCCCTTCCCTCATGCTGGACTTCCTTCCCTCACGCTGACTTCCTCTCCCCTCATGCTGAACTTCTCATTCCCCTCTATGCTGACTTCCTTCCCCTCACGCTAGCCTTCCTTCCCTAATGCTGACTTCTCTCCCCTCATGCTCCTTCTCTTCCCCTCATGCTGGACTTCCCTTCCCTCACGCTACCTTCGCCTTTCGCCCTTCATGCTGATTCCTCCTTCCCAACATGCTGCCGTCCCTTCCCCTCATGCGGACTTCCCTCCTTCATCACTCCACCCCCCTTCACACCACCTTCCCTTCTGTTTCCCCTACACACTGCTTCCATCTCACCTACTAATGCCTGCCTTGCCTCCCATTTACGTGCCAAGGCCTTCCCTTCCATCCAAGCTGTTTCCCTTCCCATCACGCTTACCTCCTCCGAAGCCTCCCTCCCTTCTCCAACCCTCATGGACAATCTCCGGGTGTCTCTACGTGCTGTATAACTTCTGCTGTTTTAATGTACACCCATTTATTCAATCCTTTTCCTCCCCCCCCCCATTTTCTCCGCAAGTCCCACTACCAAACACAAGTCGAAAAACTCCTCCCCCTTCACCCTTGAAATCCTGCCTTCCAAAATGCAAACTCCCAGAACCCACTTACCCTCAGCTTACTCCTCACAAACTCCTCCCCCCTTCCCTCTCTCCCACCCCCCCTTCCCGAGTGTATTACACGTTTGTGAGGCGGTTCTCTCCCCGCCCCACCCCTTTCCTCGCACTTCCTCCTCCTTCCTAGCCCCTCCTCCTCTCTCCCTCCCCCCTCCCCTCTCTCCCCTCCCTCCTCTCTCCCCTCCCCTCCTCTTCCCCTCCCTCCTTCTCCCCTCCCCCTTCTCCCCTCCCTCCTCTCTCTCCTGTCTCCCCTTAATATACCCTTCAGCGAAAGCAACAGGTTTGTATTTGCGAGTATTGAATATAGCAGGTGTTTTCTGATCTATTTGGATATGGAGAAACGGGATTGAATGAGACTCACCATTATTATAAGTGAAGAAGAAGACAAAGGAAGAAGACATTGTGTTGAATGTAAATTAACCGCGAAGCGTTACCGCCGCATGTTGTATATGTGCCGCACGTTAGATGCTGCCTGTATGATATGTCTATGCCTAGACTCTGTATATGCATGCTATGTTGCGCTGCCCATTGTGTAGGGGTTGCCGTTATTGCTTGATCATTGTACCCTATAGAACAATTGTTGACAACGCGACGCACGCAGGCATGCTGAGACCGAGCTCCTTTTTATTATAGATTGGTTGTTGTTTAAGGTAGACAGTAGGGATATTATATAAATAGTCTTAATAAACTTAACCAATTCTGTCTTCCTGTTTTTATTGTTGGTTTCACCCTTAAAACAACACAAAGGGCACATTTGTGTCTTTAATTTTTTTGGGTTTTTTTCCCATGATACCTTCCGGTGCACTCTCTGCGGTGCCCTGAGGTCGACAACCAAACAACATATACACTCGTTCCATTATATGCAGATGAATCTTTGCAACACTTATTGGAGACAAACTTCATGCAAAACAGTTGTATGTTGGGAATTAAAAAGAAAAAAACAACAAGAAATGATTGGCTTATTGTGAATATTGCTGTTTGTAATTCAAATAATTGGTTTCTTTTATTTGTTTTGTGGCAGTTTGTATATATTAATTTGAGAAAATCTACTGTTGAATGGAAGGAAGAAACTTTAGCTCCATTTCACATTGGAGTACGTAATCCCAGCACAGAAGGCAATTGCCCTGAATTCATATGATCATTGTGGTTGGCAAGAGCAAGTGGTATAAAGGAAGCATTTGTGGTGGTGAGAAATTCCACATTGTGATTCAAATAACCAGCACTGGCTACCTGGTGAGGCAATAAACATGTAATGAAATTTTGTATTGTTTTGTTCCTCTAAATAATATGTCCAGTTGTTACTGCTTTGTGTTAGTTTGTTGTAGAAAATGACATTTAAAATGAGCAAATGAGTGAAATGTTTTCTGTCAGCACTTGCGGTTGGTTGAGCCGTATTTTTCAGGCACGAAGAGCTCCTCCATCCTCTTTGACCTCAAAAACAACAACATTTTCTATCAAAAGTCATAGTCATCCAAATTACCATATAATCTGTGTGAGAGTTTCCTTAATTCCTTCACATTGGTGAGATGTGCACAGGAACACTTGAATCACCATCCAGATGCAACCCCACAGGTGCCAAATTCAATTCATTCTCACCTTTGGGAAACCTGTGGAAGAAGTCGAATGTTTTTTTGGCCTTTTCATACGAACCCCCCCCCTCCCTCCTCCCTCAACCATGCTAAATCAAAAAGTGCAGGTTGACAGGTGAGAAGAGTCAGTGACACATATTTCACACCAACACACATGCAGACAAGACAGACACCAGATACTGCAGGACTTAATTTCAGACAGTCATTGATTTGGGGGAAGTAAACTTCCTGGAACACTGGGTACCAGTAGCGGCTTCGAGTGGCGATGCTTTCTCTGCAGTCAGAGGTGCATTTTAACAACAAAATCTCCTCCATCCGCACCCCTCCTCATTGGATGCCAACCCGTGGGGTTTGTCCATGCTATCCTCTAAATACTGAGTGTCAAGTGAGGAAGCAGCATTTTAATGTCTTTGGTATGACTCACCAGGGTCGATTCAAATTACTCACCTCCTAGACTCAGAGCAGATGCTCTCACCACAAATTGATGTCTCATCATTATAAAGGAATTGAGAGCAGAAACTGGTTATACAGACTTGGGAAGGCAATACCCAAGTCGAGAAAAGAGGGGGGGGGACAAAAGAGTTGAGCAGAAGTTATCAACACTGTGTGAGGGTAACAAGGTTTGAGCCACGATCTGAGAGCGAATACAACCTGATCAGCTCCGTGATGCACAAACAGCTGAGAAGTAAGGGGAGGTGACACCAGAAATGAGGAGTCAGACAACTGCAAGGCCACCAATCTGTCTGCATTGGGAGAGGAGCAGGCTCTTGTACCTCAACATCCTGTTGAGTAACTCCAATGAGTCTCAAAGCCTTGGATTCTACCACTTGCAAGAGTGCAAGATTACATCTAACGGCACCGAGTTACAGACGACATCCATCCTCCATGCGACTGCAGATAAATGCTTTTACACTATTATTACCAATTTGGAGTTGGGAGGAGCTGAGGAATAACTTGGTCTTGTGGATGATTCCAATGAGAGTGTTAGTCCTTCGTTTGATCCTCTCTATCAGAAAAAGGCCAAACACTCGAAATGCAGCCATACCTCTCTTCCTACTGTGGTTAAAATACTCTTTCATTTCCTTGATTAAAATCCATTGTTTAAGGTACATTTATGACACGAGAGAAGGGGAGGGGAGGAGGAAGGGGAGGGGGAGAGAGAAAAGAAAGGGGGAGATGGGTGGGAGAGAGGGGGGTGGAGAGAGGGGGGGTGGGAGAGAGAGGGGGTGAGAGAGGAGAGAGAGAGAGGTGGGAGAGAGAGAGAGGTGGGAGAGAGAGGGATCGGGTTGTAGGTCCAAACTTTGTTTCAAGTCGATCGATATATTCACTGACAGTGCAAATACTTTGCCTTGTATGCCCAGGCTTAGAACTGAACCAAGGGAGCTTGTAGAGTGCTCGCCAAGTGGCTTAACCACTCAAGCAAGCACTTCAACAAAACTGTTGCTAAGGAACGGCAGCTTGGCAAACAATTAGTGATCGCGCGATCGATCATATAATACATTGCACCTGGAGATGCCAGAATGTCAAGCAATGTCTGAAATGAACAAATGAACACTTTTTTTGGCATTGGAACTGATGCTGAGGTAAATTAAGAAGTTTAGATTTTGAAATTTGGCTGAGATTAAGAGAGATTCAGAGATTACGGTATGTGTGAAATGAAATAAAGCCATGAACACTGGCGTCTCCAGGCATTTATAAGCATTGCAATGTATCCAGTGATTTGTAGGTATGATGACGAGATATTCGATGACATGAGTGAGGAAAGTGAAAAAAATATATATATATTTATTAAGAAGCCGTTGCGGCTTGTTCTAAGTCAAGGCACAAGGTCAAAAAAAAAATGGTGAATTAAAAACCCAGCGAGGTGTCCAAGGATGAGTCTTGATAAAGGATAATTAACAACTACCCATTAATTATCTTCCAAGGGGCGTTCAAATTAACACAAAACACATTTTCACTTATGCACTATCTTGGAGATCCCTTGATATGCATGGAAAGTTTGGGGCCACTAGGTTTCATGGTTTGGAGGAGACCGACTGATGGCCGGACAGACCGACAGATGGACTGACACACTGACATGTATTAGTGTAGATTAATATTGCTACACCACATCACATTGCATAGCATGAAGACAGCTGATAGAACATAAGTAAAATTGGGCCAAATCATTCATGAATCTGCTGGTCAGGCCTGGCATTACACTGCATTCGGTTATGGCAAGAATTTGGAATTTGTTCAGATTGCTGGGGAATGACCCATCCCA
>CM068966.1:10177611-10193311 GCA_035128595.1 Eptatretus atami | reverse complement strand
CTCCAGAAGTACCAGAAATCTCTTGAACCCCGACGATCTTTCTACACAATTTGAAGTCTAACTTCTGTTCCGTTCGTAACTCATGGAGAAACACATACACCGGAGGTCGTTTATTTCCACTCCTGAGCACGATTAATGCGAGCAGAGAGAGAGAACGAATAAGAAGCCTTGCTATTAGTCACGGTTAAGCCCATGATGTCAGCTCGTCAGGTTATATTCCGTTCAATAACCACTACAACTTATAACTGTTACATTTCAATAACTTTATTGTTGCATGACTAAATTTCGCATCAGGAACTGTTACACGTCATTAACTATACAACCAAATTCATTTCGCATCGAATAATAAACATACAATCGTTGACGTCACACTGTACCGAAACACCGCCAAACACAGGTTTCAGTGAATAATTTGCAACAGCTGCCTGATATTTTGGCTTATCATGAAAAAAACAACTCTAAAATGTAACTTTTGTTGTTGTAATAAATTTGAAACTGTACTCATGAAAGATTTCAAAGTATTGTTGAGGTTTCCCGCTGGCGCGTCGCCATGAGCACGACCCTCGATGAAGCAGTGGGGCCATCTCTGCTCGATCGCCCGGGATTTACAGATCGCCGGCCCGGGTAAGCCCGGGTCGAGAGGTCCTGGTAGTTTTAGGACCGAAATACGCCAATGGGGAGATCACGTGGGGTGGGGTTGATTGCCAACTCCAACTTACCTAAGTACCCACGTGATCCAGCTACCGGGGTACTTCACCCTCGGCGGAACTCGTACGGAAGCAAGCCGCTTAAGTGGCCCGTCCCGTGTGCGTAGCCGAGCGGTGATATCGCCGAATTCCGCCGGCCCGATTATCTTGGGACCCTGGCAATGGTCGACTAATCCCTCACACGCACGACATGCTCAGCCAATGAAGGAAACGAAACGACGAGCTGAGTTCATTTAACAATTGGGGTTTATTTTACAATAACAAGTGAAATCCTTCAATGCAGCGCGTGTGGTGAAGCAAATGAGTACAGCTATGTTAAGAAGTTAATCGCCATGCATTTATTGCTTTTTGTCACTTTGAAAGCGACGAACTCGAAAAAGTACAGTAATTTAGTGATTGAAATACTTGTAGGAGATATCTACGTGAGGTGTGATGTAGTCTCTCAATCCTAATGGCATGACGTAAAACGCCTGGTTCTATGGACTAGAGTGATTAAAGTGAGACTTGATTGGGGACATAAGAAGGACCATTAGCTTCAGCTGTCAAACATGTATCGGTTCTGTCTCTTATCAAAAGGCCGTGCGATATAATGACACATGTTATGGCGTAGATGAGCTCTCTCAGTGCTGTCGTCTAGTTCCTATCCACGCAGGTTCTGTTGGTTTTTTTCCGTCTAAGCAATAAATTCAATGGTTTACATATATAACACATTATGTTTCACAAATTTCCATTGAAAACATATATAACACATTCGTTTCACAAATTTCCATGAAAAAAGGAGTATTGTGTGAATCTAATGTGTAGTTCATGCAGAAACGGCAAATATATTATTATTTTGTTTATCTCTTCGGATGTTTCCTTCAGTTGTAGATATTTCCGAATGAGTTGTGTTCGGCCCGTCAAGCTACGCATCTCGCAGACGCTTGTAAAGGTGTTTTCATCGTATTTCCGTCATTGCTCGACCATTTGCCAGCCGAGGATCACAACTGACCATCTATTCATGCGAAACGACTCCAAGTTGACAAGGTCAATAGAGGCGCCTGAAGTGTGGGAGAGAGGAATAGCCGAGCGCCCTAAGGAAACCCACTCCGTCAGTGAGGAAGCTGGAAGCCAAAAAGGCATTGGCTGAGGGAAGATGGGAACTGAACCGGAAAACAGCCAATTCATGTTGCGCTGTCTTGGTCTTGTATCGACTTCGGGCAGAACAATTGATCGAGTTAAACAAGATGTCTCCAAAACAAACCTGGAATAAGATGTCGGAAGCGGTTAAGCAGCTATTTGGATGCCCTCTATTGAATACCAGAGAGTCGCTTCAAAATGATTGGAAAAGATTTGATGCATTTCAGGACCGCGCCAAAAAAGATGGTCTGGGAAACTCCTATCCATGTTACGCTTGATGCATTAGATCGTCGGGTCAAAAGAGGCGAAAAGAAGGGGCCTTCGATGAAAAATGACGAGGAAGAGAAAAAACCTCCAAAAAACTGCCAGGGAAAGGAAAAGTTCAGAGTTGAGACGTACTTCTCCATACTCCTTATCGCCTTTCTGACAAGGAAATCCATAGGTTTAAAAGAGAGGAGCGACAGGGGAAGGGAAAATCAACGGATCTGTTTGGATTCATCCCCACGGGCCAACAAGCCTCGACCATGATACACGTCTCTCCCACAGAGCGAGAAACTGGTTTTTTCCCCAGCGTTTTACCCTGCTTGGGACACATTGAAATGGGACAGTAAAGTTCCAGGAAAATAAAATTTGCTCGAAAATACTCCCCAAGTTGCCATCGATGCATCGGGACACTTGCTCAAGTACATGATTCACAACAAATTAGTCCATGAGGCCCAGGCCAGATATCGGTTACCCAAACCTGGGGTGGACTAAACCACGAAAGGTACTAAAATGTTTATAGAGGACTGTAAATACATTTAAAAGGATATTGATAAGCCGTTTTCTCCCGCACTGGTAGCTTAGGTCTGATTTTGTGATTGCAATGGGGGTTGCTACCCATAAAGAAACAACAGATTTTCAGCTGTTGGCGCTCGGGGGTTTCCTCATTTTCTTTAAAATTTCAATCAACACGGATCAACAGCCGGAAAAACTTGGAACACCTATTGTAGGGAATTTGATTCTCTACCAGAGTTTGTTTCCAGGTATTTTTCAAAAATTTTCCTCATATTTTGGGAATTTAACCCTAAAAAAAATTAATTTTGGTATTTTCCCATTTAATCTGAATAAATCCCTAAAATTGGAGAAAATTGGGAAAAAACGTATTATTGCTAAACAGCTCTTGTAGCTAATTGATTTCTCTAACAGGAGTGAGGTGGACACCTGGAGACTTGGTAGCATCGCAGGACATGTGTCATCTCGGATATGCAATTCGAAATATTACCTTAGCGCCCCACACGCGTAGTTTTATAGAGGCAGGGGAAATGATGGCATAGAACAATTAATGCGGATAATTTTTTATATCCGAAGAAGTGAAGCAAGGCTAATATGAATATACGGACACCCAGGGCACACGCACATCAGTTAGAGCTACTTATTAGGACGGGCGCACCACCAACAAAACACACGGAGCACCACTACATCATGGACCGCTGGGTCTTTAACTGGGCATCGCGGACCTGGAAGAAAACGGAGTCGGAGGGCCTGGTCATGGTGCGTGAGCGTCCAGCTACCTGGCCGACGGTACGCGACAAGCTGCGTAAGGTACCTGCTGGACATAGACTCAAGTGTCGCCCGTCCCGAGCGAGGCGTGTAAGTGCCACACGCGGCACGAGCTCTAGTGCGGGATACTTGAAGGCGTCGACAAGCCAACGCTCATGATGCCCGCCAGAGCAAAGATTAAGCGGTAGGGTAGGGGCAAAGGAGAAGACAAGCCAAGAAGTTATCCAACTGAATATTACGAAATCTCCCGTGACGCACAACCAAGCGACTTTTTGTGTACGCCTCTTTAAAAACTCACATACAGATTCAGTAGGAAAATCAGCAGCCCCACAATCGTAGAATCATCGTACACCCTCCATCGAGGAAGCAACATCCTTCAGCGACTTCCTGCCCGCTCAGACGAACGCTTCTCTACCTCCTCGAGGCGTCCCTCCCATATGGACCGGATCCTCCCCAGTGTGACCTCCTCGTCAAGCTCACCTGCGCGAATGTGTGGGCCAAAAGGCGCAGTGACTCCGAAGCGAAGGCGGACCTTGCGCCTCGCCTTGGGCTGGAGTCTGATACCAGCAGCCAGCGCGTGGCGAGGTCGTGGCTCAGCCCTGACCGACAGCGGCGTGCCATCAGACCATGACGGGTATAGGGTTTAATTGGCGCTATCGTGTTGCCATGTCGTGTTAGGGTAGCGCTCGGAGAAGGCCCTCGGGCGTCCGCGCCGCCAACTTGCCTTACCGTCGCGTGGCGTGACAGCGCAGTAGACGCAGGCAAGAGGCTTGCCAAAGGCGTTGTGAGCTCTTAGCGGCGGCGGCGGTGAGTCGATGATGGAGTTGGTGGTGTAAAAAAAATAACCAAAAGAAAACCTAATTATTAAAACAACTTCACACGCAGGGACATTTAATTACCCATTAGACCAGGGTCGGGACCCAAACTGGCAACATGTACTTACCAATATAACTGAGCTAAAGGACCTGAATGTTGAGTGCGATAGCTTTCCAAATCTACAACAGTATGAAATAATTTGATTCTTGATATTTATTCTGTTTCCATCTTTTTCAGAATGACCCAGTGCTCCTTCAACTCAATCAAGTGAGTAAGGCTCAAAAACAAACAAACAATGTCGACTTACTATTTTACTGTAATATCATGGTGGTGGTATGCCTGGTGTTGCCTTAATGATTATGGTGGTGGGCTTGGGATCCTAGGATCCTGAGTTCAAATCCGACTTGGCTGTTGAATTAATACCAGGTGGGGTTCACTCAGCCTGTCATCCTTCCGAGGTCGGCAAAATGAGTGCCAGCTTGCTGGTGTACTGTGTCAGAGTGGTGACCCGTCCAGGATTGTGCCCAATAGCCAAGGGGACTGCTTAGGCAGCACCAACGCTCTGGACAGAGTATGCTCCCAATGGATCGATGGATGGTGGACTTGTCTATGAGCTTCTGCCTATAGCCTGGGTTCGAATCCCTTCTTCTGGATAAATTCATAAACTATCACCTTGCTCTTTCACATGTTTCACATTTCACAAAGTGTGGTGTTTCTCAGAGCGATGTTAACATGGTTGGGCTATTTTCATTTTATTCCGCTGGTGGTTGTTGGAGATCCCACAGTGTCTTTCGTGAAGAGTGGGTAAGTTATCGCTGCCACCCAGAGCGGATTATAAATTCCGCTTAAAATAAGCTTCAGTTGTACGTCACGCCTGGCCATCTGGTTCTTGAAAGAATTGGGCTAAAAACTTTCCTGAGCAGACCACACAAGAATGTGGGAGTAATTACGGCTGATGTAGTAGTCGTGGTGGTAGTAGTCATCGTAATCGTAGAAGACATTAATTGGAAAAACTCTGATGATATGAAGTTGAAGGAATGACACCAGACATATTCAAGGTACAATCGGCCCACACAGGCTCCATGACAATCCTGGTAAATTTACTTGTAATTGAGTATTTCCAGCTTCTAACAGATCTTACACTTTTGCAACTCCGATGACTAAACTCAAGATCACGCAAACATATTTGTGTTTTGCAGGAATCACCTTTAAATTGCACCATTGCTGGAGGGATGATCTGTAGAAAGCTCGTCTTCAAAGGCATTCCATTATCCGGCCACGCAAGGTTAGTTACATGAAGCACTTGTGGAAATTTGGTTTTGTGCTAATTGTTGTACTCCATGTGCTGTGATAAAAACAACCTATACGCCAAGAAAACCTAATCGAAAACCAAGACCCAAGGTGAACAACGAGTAGCCAAGATCTTGTGAAAAAGCAAGGAGTGGTCACACTGATGGAAATGGTCTGAAACTGATGTGAAACTGATGTGAAATGTAAATGAAATGTCTCAGTTAATGGTGAAAACTTGCAGATAGTGGGCTGGACAATGAACATGTCTGCCTGTTCTAGTTTTCCTCGTTTCAGGTTGCTGAGTGGAAGATTTTGGAGAAGTACTCCCTCAATACTCTCGGGTGCATATTACATGGCACTGGAGCCTTACGTTCTCTTAGATTTCCTAGCTGTTCCTTTACTTCCTCCAATCCAACCTGGATCTTTTCTGTTAAAGCCCTTCCTCACCACCTTGATAAATACTCTCAGCTATTGGCAATTCTCCTGACTGTTTCTTGTGTAAAAGTTGAAGCAAAATACCTGTTTAATAAGCTGCCTGCCATCTCACTTTCATCACTAACCACTCTCCTGGTGCTATTCTCAATGGAATCACACTGGTCCTAAACCTGTTGTTTTCCGCTGATATAGTTGAAGAAATCCTTGCTATTATGTTTAATATTCTTAGCCATGTCCTTCTCAAACTCCTTTGCCGATTTTTAAAACTTTTAACTTGCCCTGTTTACTCCAATAGTGATTTAAATCTTACTCCAGTCCTCTTATTTTAAACCTAATAAATGCCTTCTGCTTCTCCTTAATAGCTTCCTTATCTCACTACTCAACCACCCTGATCTCTTTCGGCTGATAGTTTAACACCTCATTGGAATGTACTTACTCTGCACTTTACACATTTGTCCTTAAAGGTTTCCATTCTCTGATGCTGTATCCTGTTATTGGAGTCTCCCAATCTGCATCACCCAACTCTCTCCTCACACCCTCAAAGTTTGCCTTCCTGAAATCTAATAGCCTTCCCATACTATCCTGAACTCTAACCCTTAACTGAATCTTTGCACATGCAATGTTATGGTCACTTGCTCCTAAATCCACCTCACATCCATGTTTTGTGTCATCTGCAAATTTGGAAAGCCTACTCTTCACTCCACTATTAAAACAGGGTGTCCCAAAAGTCACCGAGGGATTTAGAAATTAAATAACACGAGCAGATACCCGTCTACGATGGGTATAGGAGACAGGACGGATCACAATACTCGGTTACGGTAGTTTATTTGGATGTTTTGCGTGACATTCAACAACTCAGTTCATATTGGTGGCGTGTCTGGGTGCCTATGGTAGCGTTTGAGACCGATCGCTTTAGATTGTTGGCCTTAACACATAGTGCCGGATGAGTAACACGAACTATTTGACATATTCATCGTTTCTATATTACCTTCATCAACACATTAACACCATGGCAGGATAAAAGTCGTAAATGCTGAGTTGAACAAACGTCCTGAACTCATGGACTTAGTTAAGTAAGCACTCATCTTGGGCCCGGACTTCGAGTTGCCGTGCCAAATGCCTGGAATTGTGATCATCGATCTCCTCTGAAAATCGATCTATATTCGATCTATGAAATCCGCTATCACCTGCGTTAAATACAATGGAACACATAATGTGAAATTTCGGAAGGATGAAAACAAATATCTTCGGGAAAAGTGTGTTTAAAGTCCAGCTTACGCCCATTATATTGATTGTTTTTTACCCATTGTTCTAATTTTTTGTCACAATTAGTTTCCTGTTATTTATCCGGAAACGTCATTCCTGCAATTTAGCTCCTCCCTCGTATAACGAATGACTGGCAAATTGAGCTTTGAAATGAAAATGAGCCCCAAAGTTAAAATAAAGACTTAATATGTAGACTTAATAAATAACTCACTAATGGCGTTCTCCAAACAACTAATTATTTAGTAAGAAGAAGTTCCGGATTAAAACAACATTTTTAATTTAAACTCCCCAATTGAAGCGACGCGGGTGTTCTCATTGACACCTCATTTTCGGATTTTTTAAAAGTTATCGCTTCTGCTCGGCCCATCTCAAGGCTAAGATCAAGTGTTTCTGGCCTCTTCAATGCTAAGATCAGTGGCCGAGTTGCGGATGGAGAAGAGTTATTTTACTCTCCAACGGCAGCGGCGGCAGCGGACACAAGTCGGTTTGCCAGCTGGGCTTGCGGCACGTTTTTTGACGTTATGTTCGATCCTCTGGACGGTGGATCTTCGCGCGGTGTGGGCTCACTCAGACGTAATAACTACTGCCTGAGGAGAAGTCAAGGGCGTGGTCTGAGCAGATCGGCGAGGAATTGGTGGAGCATGGAGGTGGGGCGGTCCCTTCTGGGGAGGAAATGTTTGAGCTCCTCCTCGGAGCCTTTGTGGCCGCTCTTCAGGCGTTCGCGTTACAAGAAATGGTTTCAAGTTCTCTTGGAAACGACTCTGCAATATTCCCGACAGACGGTCGTCAAAGGTTTCACTCCCAAACATCCTTCGGAGGGCCTGCTATCGTGATGGAACGATCTCCCAAACAGCGCCTTTGGAGGGCCTGCTCCGAGGCGAGAGCGGCCGCTCTTGCTGAACGATCGAGATTCAGAACTGTGGGGCCCGACTGAGTAGCCAAGAGGCGTCCGACCTGTGGTTGCCCAGCGACGGTGAGGGTGTTCGGGCTGCGGTTGACGGGTCTCGGCGGCCGAGCCGATCTCACACTGGTTCCAGCCCGCTAATACTTCTCGTCGGAATGCAGTTCGTTTTTCCATAAACCGAGACTTCGATATTGACCAGCTGAGATTTTGTAACCTAGTGTTAATTCAGGGTTGGATTCTCGCCCCCGGCAGTTGGCTTCTGTTTTTGCTTGCCAGGGGAAAATTTTTGAATGTGGTGGTTTATAAACTTAGCTACCTTCACCATCTTTTGGGAAAAGTGGAGAGGCAAGGACAGAAAGTCCTCTTCCTCCTTGCAGTGAGAGTTTTGTGTAAAAGGGGGTGGTTAATGTGACTATCCAAATAGATCCTAGAATCTGTAAGGATAGGAACATTCTTTTCCGGCTCACAATAGTCTGTAATTGGGGCCTTCCGACCGTAACGACACCTTGCGGGATAAACAAATGCGGCCCCCAGGTCGAATGCGCGCGAGACGACCCAGCAACCCTGGCAGTTTCTTGCACCTCCTAACTCACTACGCCTCAGTATTGGCCCCTTTAGGGGTTTTCGTTTTTACCCCACGCGCCAACACCGAGATGTACCACCCAAACCCTGCCACTACAGCGTCACCTCGGGCACAGTAGCCTGATCTCGCTGTCCTCGTTCCGTGGGCAAATTCGACGGCTACGTCGTTCGCGCCACCACCCACAGTGCCTTGAGAGCGTCCTGTAATTTGTGCGGGGAAGCCAGGGCACGTCTTCAGGGGTTGCCCGAAATCTTCTCTAATGCTTAAAAAGAGAGAATCTCGAGTTCCTGCGCTCCAGGATTTCAAGGGACAGCAGGCCAGGGTGGGCTGAAAGGGGGGAGGTCGATCAGGTCCAGGCCCTATGGGAAGGGTGGCGACAATCAGGGTCGCTCAGGATGGGAAGGTGGGGAGCACAGCCCCCACCGAGCGAAAGCTTCAAGAACTGGTTGAAAAGCACTGGTTTAAGATGGGAGCGACAGCAGCACAGGCTCAGGTCTATCCCATTAGCACGAAGAGGAAAGCGTGAGGAAAATAAGTGTAGTTTTTCGCTGAAAGGAACTACCTCAAAAGCCGGGGCCCCGCCACACAGACGAGTGGGATCCTGTAGTCATCCAGGCGAACCTGCAGGGCAGCCTACCGCGTCCAAGGCACACGTTATGATAAGCGGATTGGGAAAGGTGGTGGGGGTGACCCTCTGAGGTTTGTACCACAGCGTAAGGAGAAAAACAGGCACACGTACTCCCCAGTTTCTTTCGGGAAATCGAGGTCCAAGGCTCGTCTGGGTGGGTTTGGAGCCGACGAAGGATCAATAAAGGGATTCGGTTCAAGAAAACACGGAAGGTTGCTGTAAAAAACTGTCCCCCACAAAAACGGTTCCTCTCATATGACAGAAGGGTTGAATAAGAGTGGTTCCTTGTGACTAGTGCCGAGCTATCCCTCGGCGGTCCGCAAGTAGGTGTCAGCGGGTTTTTGCAACACCGATCAAAACCTTGAAAATTTAATTCTCATCTTCTCCGGATCACTTTTCACATCACGGCCTTGTGATTTCCAGCAATGGGAGACGGGCAAAGATGGGGGGCCTGTGAAGTTACTCTGGGAGCGATAAAAACAAAAACATGATGGTGTTGGTAATCTTTGGGATAGATTCGCATGGAGGGTGGTTGAAGGTGGTTGTCGATATCAGAGCCAGGGAGGTTTTTGTGTAGTTGATCGCTGTGGTCCAGGGGGAGCATTCCGCTGGTGAATTGTATTCCCCTCATCACTCGCAGCAAGACAATCGTTCCAGAGCCGTCAAACCTTGGGCTCGTACGCATAAACTGTTTGATTGTGGGGGAGACCTTAACATCTCTTTTGGAGGAACCTTCGAGCCGCGCGTCGGCCAAAGGTGTCGGAACTTGCAAGAGACGTACTTCAAGCTTAAGGATGTCTTTCGGCCCCAGATACTGCAGCCGGGATCCAGTTTCACTTGGTCTAATGCAGGGGGGTCACAGAGGTCTAGGCGGATTATATTTTTGTTCCCGAAGCAAGTTACAACGTCGTGTCCAAAGGTTTGAACAAGCTTTCAGACCACTGTCTTCTTAAAGGCTGTTTTTCCTTTGGTAATTTTTTTGTTTTGTTTGGGAAATGTTTGGAGGTAAATACATACTTGTTTTGGAAAATCGCAGAGATAAGGGAAGTGAACTAATCTTCCCCATCACTCAAGGCCTGGAAGGAGTTTGATCCCCTCTCTTCAGTTCGTGGGGAATGGTGGGAGGGACGAGGTTAAAGCAGACTAGAATATTCCAGAGGGCTGGCTCGAGGCTAGCTTTAAGGCCGCCAAGTCCTTTAGGCCAAGTCGGCCTGTTCTGCAGAGAATTATGTCGGCTCACACAGGCCCCACCTCACTCACGATCCCTCTCTGCACATCCGACCTCGGGGAGGAATATAGTCTCTTTGAACAAAAACACAATTGGTACCACACCTCCTCACCTCTCCTTCAATTCCAACGCGTTCAATTTCGTAGTGGCGCCAAGAGAAGGGAGGAGGTATTTCCTCCCCTTTCTTCCAGAAACTTGTTTAAGAAGAAGGTTTTGTATGAAGGGCCTGTCAACGACGGGGTCTTCGTGCGAGTCCTTGTCCCGTATGGAGGCCGTAAGTGTAGAGGCATTTCGTTAACACTTTTTCCAGGGTCCCGGGACTCTGATAAGGACTCGAGAGAGGGTTATCTGTTGGTTGGGAAATGGGTTAGTCAACGGGGAGCCTCTTACGGGCTCTCAGTTTAGATGGTGGGAGCAGGTGATCTTGACGGTAAGAAGTGGTCTGCTCCGGGCCTCGACTGGGCTGCACACATCTCCAACACCTCCTACCCCACGTTACTTTTGGAGATCTTAAGGACCCACTATACAACGTTACGACTCTTTTTCAATGAAAGTCCTTCGGTCGGGTGTGTGTCGGCCCTCCATCTGCCGCCACTCCACCCTTAGCCTAGTACAAAGATGGGGACCCCTTGAGTCCCATAGACATTTGGTAGATACTCCTCATTTTTGCTTTAATGGGGACAATAAAGACTTTTTTCGCTAAGGTTGTGTTGGGAAGCTCCAGGTGGCTCTGGGGATCGGCTAGGCACCTTTCAGAGGTGTCGGGTGAAAGGTCGCGCGGGCTAACAGACTGCTGATTGTTCTTCGATCTGATTATTCAGCTCGAAGTAGGGGCAGTCAGCCTGCTTCCTCAGCTAGCATTGTTAAGCGTTCGACTCGCTTTCTCGGGAATATTTTGTTTTGCGTTTTACGTGAATGGGAATTTGGTGTCAACGGAGTGTTCGACTGATTTAAATCCCTGTATACCTCTTCGGTGTGGTCGGGTTTATTATTAATGGGTGTTTGTCTTCCGCCCCTCGAGATTTCCCGGGACTCCCGACAGGGCTGTCCTCTATCCCCGTTGTTGTTTGTTTTGGCTTTAGAGCCTTTGATTTACAAGTTTTCGGCTTGTAATTAATGGGTTGTGTGCCTGTTTCAGGGGGTTGTTAGGTCCCCTGTTAGCCCTACATGGATGAGTGTTGTCTGTGTTTCTCATGAGTGGGGAACTCGAGGGGGCCATGCGGGGCCTGTGAGGAATTAACGCGCGGGTCAGCTGTTTGTGGGTAATTTTGGGAAATCAACACTGTGGTGGTGGGTGGAGTCATGGGCGAAAAGTCCTTCCATCCGAAAGGCTTAGGGTTGTTCGATGACTGCATTTCGGCGTGTTGGGGGTGTGGGTGGGGTCAGGTGGCTGTGTGTAAGAATTGGGAGAGTAAGTTTAATTTTATTGAAAGCTTTGTTCGCAACTGGGGCAGAGGGTTCTGTCGTCGGTTTTGAAAGGGGTTTTCCCATTATTAAGGGCCAGATTTTTCCGTGCTTGAGTTACTTATCGTGGAGGTTTTTCCTCTTCTGATAGGTCGCACGTGTAGTATTAGTTGATATGAAGAACCTAGTGCTGTATCTTCATCTGCAACGAGCCGTTGTTTGTATCTGTCCTCTGGTCACCATTTTTGGTTGCCCCTCTGGAGGGCAGCTGAGTCCCCGTGCATCCACTTAGCTGCGGGTCAGGATGTGCAAAGCGTGAGCACAGGGTGCGCAAGATGGCCCCCCGTACCTCGTAGGGTGTAGATACCACGTCCTTCTTTAGGAACACAATCGAGTAACTTTTGCGCTGGAGTCTGCGAGTACATTACCTGGATTGCGCTCACGGCAGGAGTGCAATCGCGGGTGTTATGTAGGGTCTTTCCCCTGTGCGTTGCCATTCCCCCCGGATGTGTATTGAGTGGTAAGCACCACTGTCACTTTCACCCGTGGTGTTAATCTCCAGGTTTCGAGCCACGAAAATAAGTGGTCGTCTGCGTATAGGCCTCTACACGAGTCTGTGAGCGTCTACTGTATCCTTCGAGGACCTCTGTGTCTGAAAGCAGGAGTGATGCTGTGTTTCGAAGAGGCTGTGCGACGAGTTTGTTTGGCAGGTGGCAGGGTAACTGTGGCTGGGAGTAGATCGTGGGGTCAGTGGTTATCAGGAGGAGGCGATGACTGCAGAGTGCGCCGTGACGCTAAGGTGGAAGCAGGAACCGTGGGATGAGAGCGAGGCACTGGAGAACGCACTGTGTCCGTTTTTCGATAAGCGGGCTCATTCAGAAGGAACTCTGTTGGTGTGGCTAGAACGTCGTCCTCCAAGGTCTCACTGGGGCACAGAGGTGATCTCGCCTGGTTGGCAGTATGCAACTATTGCCTTGTCGGCGCGTGCAAGGGGTGGAGAGGGCATGCCTCTTCACGATAAATTGTGCCTTACATTGGTTGCGACATGTCTGAGTTCGGTCACCATCATTTTTGGTGGGACGTGTGTTTTGCCTCCCTAGTTTGAAACGACGTGTTAGTTAATTTTTTGTGCAAATTGAAGGTGAAGTTTCCTCTTAAGTTCTTGGGCCCATGATTTTTGTTTGGTTCCCTTTGGAGAAGAATTGTAAACGCACAAAGAAGAATGTTGTTGAGAATTTTTTTAACATTGTGTCAAAATGGCTCTGTGGAAAGCCAGGTTTCCGCCATGCTTCGGGATGCACATTTTTCCTTTGAATTTTGTTCTTTCGTTTTTTCAGTTTGAAAGAAATATGTTTTTGTATCAAATGGATTTGAGAGCATAGTTGTGGATTCCTCTCTGTTATATGTCTACAACATGTGTTAAACGACTTTTTGATCTGAAGGTTTGAGACATTTGTTTTGCCTCGGTTTTACTTTAATAAAAAATCGTTGTAGTATCTGTTTTCTAATTGGTTTAACTAGCCATATGTCTCCAATCGTGGGAACTTATCTATTAAACATATTTTTTTTGGAGATAGTCAGATTACGAGCCTTGCTTCTGTCTGTTCCACGCATTGTCCTGGTATTTGCATTATCTCCAGGACAGTGCACTCTTATAGAACAAAGAAAAGAACAACCAGGTTTGTTTAAAATTGAATCAAAACGCTTTATGAGAAAAACAACCCAATTGGCCAATTTGAGCCAAATTTTCTCAAATCTAAACTTTTCAATCCGATTGACTTGAAATTTAACAGGATTTGCAATATCAGGTCATTGAATTCAACCACCTGTTACTTTTGAGTTACAATAAGTCGAATAACTAAACATAGGCTAATAAGGTCAACCCAAAATAGGCCAAATATTTTAATTGTTTCTAAAATGAACAGATGTTTGGGTACTACAGAACTTCAATATGATACAAACAAACAACATAATAACGACCGAAGCTTTTCGTGTTGCACTGGAATTGTTTCAACCGTAAATGATGTCACGGTTAATTCCACGCCCATTGGTCGCTCATCAATCTTCAACCTCAGCTTCCATTGGCGTGGCAGCAGAGTTGGTTTTGGTGATTGACGTTTGTTACCGATCGCATCCCTGGAGAGAGGGGAATGGTTTCCCAAATAAGGTCCATTCACCAATTTGTTACTGCACTTCCCTTTGATCTTTCATGCTGAAGAAGACACAGAGATCCGTACAAATTACAACTTTTGACGAACATATATATTGATCGGTGGAAGAGGATGAAGGTTGCTTCCAAAACATCGTAATCTACACTGAGCTCCGACTCAGCTCATATCCTGACATAGTACACAGCGCATTATCTGGTCTTACATAATAGGGTTGGCTACCAGGTGCTTGCAATGGCAGATGAAGCAGATACAGTATCGGTGTTTGCTGGATATTTTCTACATGCTCGCACTGGTTGTGTTCTAACCCTCACAATCTTTCTTCGAATCGCCAAGGGGAATTTTTACCCTGAATTTTAACCCTGAGAGTGCAGCAGGAAAAGCTTTGGTCCTATTATGTCGTGTTTGTTTGTGTCCCGTATTGTCGTGTCCCATGCCGTACTTGGGGCACCCGTGCTAGAACTCCGGCGCTAGCCTCAGCCAGCTGTCACCGGTTTTCTCCGGGTGTTCTCCGCCAAGAATGTCGATCCACGTTGTCATCGTTCTCGGCCTTTTGGTAAGAACAAGCCAAGGTCGGCGAGGCTGAAGGTGCTGCCGAGATGTGGAGACGTTCCCACTGCCGAAGTACTGCCCGCAAAAACCTAGCCCGACAGCTGCGAGCAGCGGTGGCGTACGACACATGCGCTATGCACACGGCGCTGGTCGCCGCGGGAGGGCTACGCCACCGTCGGACCCCCAGACCCAGGTATTTTTGTACTCCGCTTTCGCCGACGGTGGCCTTGTTCACTGGTGCCCGAGAGGAACTGTTTTTTTAATTTTTCAGAACCCTACAAGACATCTAAAGCGGTATTCATGCCGGCACCGGCCTTTTATGTTTTATTTCATGTTCTTCTGAATGCCTCGAGGTGCGCGACGGAATACGATTACCGGCAAGGAAGGCGGCGAACCATTTCGCAAATCCACCGAAAGAGGACAGAGCTTCGCCCCCCTCCGCTTGCCGCGTATCGCTGGCTTCAGGGTGCAGTCGACTTTGCCAGAACGACAGCTGGCTGAGGCGCGCGCGATTCTAGACGGTGCCCCAATTATTACAAAGGAAGCCACCGGGTCCGGCCGTCCGCCCTGAGAGCTATGCTCTGACGACGGGGACTGGCCGCGCCGCCGTATGACGAGTGATCGGCTGTTAGTGAGTCGCCGCTTGGTCGTTCCGGAAGCGTCATCGGTTCAACCATTTTCGGGTTAGCCCTCTGTCCAGGGCAGGGCTGATCTGATTCTTGCGAGTCTAGCCATGGTTCTAGAGCCCCCCTTGAGGGTGTCCCACGCTCTATTGCGAACAACAGTAAAGTTCGCCGTGCCCAGCTGAGTCCTCCGTCTGCCTTCACGAGGTTCCCACTGTCGGTTAATCCCCCGATGCTGATGGAGAACATCCCGGGTTCTGAGCCATTGTATCGGCCTATTCTTGACTGGCCCCCCGAAGGGGCCTGCTTTCGAAAGAGGCTTGCGACAGTTTTTTCCAAGGTGGCAGGGTTACATGTGGCTGGTGTGGGTATGAGCGGTCAGTGGATGGCGGGTCGGGCGCCAGCGATGGAGCGGGGGGGTTTGAACCGTGGTGC
>CM068966.1:10162885-10177511 GCA_035128595.1 Eptatretus atami | reverse complement strand
TATATTGTTGCCGAATTCCTGCGCCCGCCGCTGGCGGAATTCAGGGCCCCATCGTTGAAAAAACTGCCCGCGTGCGCGCACGGCTATCACGCGACCCTCGCCCACCGGCGAGCGACAATTCAGTCGTGACCCTCTCGGCGACTAACGCCGGGAAGCCAGTCACGGGTGGGGGCTTTGTAACCACCACAACCCAAGTCCGCATTTCTACCCGTGCGAGGTAGGTGGAATCGCCGAAAGTCGACTATACCTAAGTACCCGCCACGGTAACCTACCGAGGGGTTGTACTCGCCCACAGCGCCGACTTGATACGGCCGCAAGCGTCCTGTTCCGTGCTACACGGATACTAACCGACGGTGTTATCGGCGCTTGGAGGTTCCAATTATAATTATCGGCGTTCCGCGCCCACTCACCCTTTACGTAACAAGATGAGACCCCACAAGGAAAGGACGCAGCGAAACGGGGAAAAATCAACAAGCAGCAATTTATTTCACAACAACACATACGAGCACACATTATAGCACGTATTTACAGCACATTAGCAAGATGCACCATATATCATAACAGACACAAAAAGAAGCATAGCCTACACCGAATACGCGACACACGCGACACTTACACAAATTCTCTATAAGACACCGGCGCACACACACACATTCACACAGAACCCCAAAGAAATGGAAGTCGCGACTTCCCCTATTGAGTCCTTGTGCGCCGTCACACTTCCGTCTGCCTGTTGAGCTCCCGCCAAAGATGGCCAAGAGCCTCTCAGCGCGCCCGCCTCCCAGCCTCTCGACGCCTGGACCGACAAGCACCGACGAGTCCACCGAACCGCCGGCCGACGAGTCCAGCAAGCGCAGCGAGACAGACGCGAGAAGCAGACGGGACAAGCACCAGACACGAAGCTCGAAGAAGCGGAGGATCCAGAAGCTCAACCAGGAGCGAAGCACGAAGCACACGAAGAAGAGAGATACCTCGCTAGCACTGCCGCCCCTTTTATAACCGCCCGCGCCACGCCCGGTTTCTCCGCCCCGTTTTTGGCTCCACCCCCTTCGAGGCGCTTCTGGAAAGCACTCGAAGCAGGGCGTTTCCTCTCGTTCCCTCTCTCCTCCGTCTTGCGGGGGGGCGAGGAATATCAGGCCTGGCGCCTTGCCAGCAAAGGACCGTGGGAAGTCACAGGCGGGAATGCTTGCACCTCTTCCCGTTCCAGCTGCGGCGATCGTCCCGCAGGGAGCCTCCTCAAGATATCAGTAATTGGGGTAGTTGATTGGCGCTTCACGGTCTAAGACGGTTCGCGTGTTCTGGCCTAAGCTTTTGAATGTTTTCGGAATCATTGAATGTGACGGTTGCACACGGCTACGTGTGTGTTCCTGGTGTGTGGGCAATGTTCTTCTGCTCACACCAATGGGTTTGCCTTTCCGACATATGAGAAATATTGTCTTTGTGAAGCAGGAGAGTTCTTACGTTCCTGGTGTGGCTCCAACGATGCATGATGGTGTTGTACCGTGTGGATGTTGGATGACATCTTGATAGATGCCAGTTTCCACCCGTTATGAGAGCGTGTTTGCAGCAGGGGTGGTTGAGTGTGGACCCACAGGACAGGTTTACCTGTTTGGGACCGCCCCATGCTTTGTTGGAAGTGGCTTGTATTATGAGAAGGGTTGAATTTTATGACGAGTGATTGTGTGGCAGATCTGTTTAATTTGAGGATAGCTGGGGCTTCCAAGGCTGATTGATGAGGTGGGAGCTCAGTTTGTTCACTCATTTGTGCTGGCGGGGAGTCTCGTTGCCGGTGACAACACGCGACCTATATTCGTGTCATCAGGTTAGTTTGGCTTGAACAGTTCCCAGTCACATCGGTCGGAAACAGCGTTTTCAGAGGATCGTTTCCTTTATCGTGGGCCATACGAAACTTTGTCCTTTTTTTTTTTTTTCCATACAGTGGCACACCCGATTCACTGGTTCGCAATCTGTTGACGGTCAGAAACTGGCCGTGCTCCTCTCTCCATGGTTGTTGATGATTGGAAGGGACACGGTTTCCGGTTTCGGTTGTGGTGTCTGGCCCACAATTCGATCGTTCGTCGAGGTTTATCTTCGGTTTCTCCGGAGTTAACAGTCTTTCGTGCGATGTTGTTGAAGCCGTGGGACCTGTGAGGGAATGGCTCGGGACGCGCTCTCACGCCCCATCTTTGTGTTACGTCAGTATGGTCCCTCGATCAGCAAGTTTTCCAGTCCTATCCGGTGGTACTCCCAGGATCCACGGTCGCACTGAGCTGCATTGGCAAGCATATTTGGGCCTCCTGATGGCAGGGCTTCTGATCACGCTGAGTGGCCCGGGCCATCTGAGATACACTGTGCATGATGGCAACTGATCGCTGATGGCCCGGGCCATTGTCCGCTGATGGCAACTATGGCCACACTGTTGGCAAAGGATCGCCAATCGTGAGTGTGGTGAGGAGTTGGGGTGTGAGCCAGACACATTGCAGTCGAAGTCACTTATTACCAGGGAGCGCACCACTGGATCGAGTGGCCGGTTTTAAATCATTGTTCTCCCGGATTGTGAGTGGCGTGTGATGTTTATTTGTGTTTTTGTTTACTGGTAATGTTGGTATTTCTTTCTATTTTGGGATCGGATGGGTAGTTCGGGTGTAAGGTGTGAGGGGTATGTTCGATTATTCACGCTCCGATTTTGACCGATCGGTTCGCGATTTGGCGAATGAGTAATAGTGTTTCCCCTTCGCATTCTTTGGCTATCATCTCATCGTTTTGACTCATTTTGAGGTGTAAGTCAGTTAAATTTATAATCTTTCTGTATTGGATCCGACAATTGTCTATAAAATTCAAAGTTACGTCAGAGGTTGTTTGACGTCACATGATAATATCCATATTCTGATAATAATGTGAGACGTGTGTTTGAGGGTTGTTGGGTCGGCTCGGACGGACAGCCCGGATTGTGGATTTTATCGATAGCAGTTCGTTTATGATTTGTTTTGGATGAGTCGGTTGATTTGGGTTAAGGGTTGGAAAGATTAAAGAAGGGGGATGATCTGGTTGGAGGATGTGATAGTCGTTCTTGTGTAGGTGTTGAGAGTGGAATGGTTGTGGTGGAGTGGATTGGGTGAGTGGCGTAGTTGATCGTGGGTGTGGTCCGGTGGTGGCGGAGTAAAATTTTTCAATTATTTTATGTTTCGTTATCTTAATTTGTGCATTTTCTTTTTTGCGCTTGCTGTAGTTTGAGTACTCTTCGAATTTTATATTGATTTAGACCAAAAAAATGAGCATGTGGGAAGTGACGTGACGTCCCCAGTTTCGACAATGATATAATCGTTAAATTGACAGTTACCATGTGGAGAGTGTCCGTCTGCATGATGAGTGACAGATCGAATGATATAATCGAATTGCCAGTTACCCATGTGGGCGTGTACAGTCTGATGACGTCGATCACGAATAATCGTTTAAATTGCGCCGTTAACCAGTGGAGGCGGGGTTCAGTGCCATGATGACGTCCGTCGACCATTGTTATCGTTATTGCATACAATGTGGAGAGCGGTGGTACGTGCATGATGGTCACCCGTGACATATATAATCGTTAGAATTGCGTTCCCAAGTGGAGGCCGTTGTCACAGTGCTTGTGACGTCACGAAGATGCAATGTAGAATGTAATTGCAGTTCCCTGTTTGTGCTTGGCTGCCAGACTGAGATGGCGTGGGTATTTGTGTTTTGATGGGTGCTCCGGTAGTGAATCGCTCACCGTAAAGTGGATTGTATCACAGAAGTCAGAAATAGAGTTTGGTATTTTAAGTTGGATATGGAATTTGTGGTTTTATAGGGAATGTAAGGATTTTTTGTGTTTGTGTGATGTTCCCTGTCTCAGTCGCCCGAAAAAACTTTCATCGTGTGCACCGGGCGGGTATGCGTATAATGGGGGACGCGGTTCACGTTCAGCGTTCAGGACGAATTTGCCTGTTTGTAGGTGGCATTTTTGTAGAATGCTAAGATTCCTGGGTAGGCTTAAAGATGGCTTGTGTGTTGGTGCCGTTTTCCATATTTATCTTTGTCTGTTATTAATCGGTTCGTGTCTATTGGGGGAGGGGAGCGTATGAGGTTAGAAAAGCTGGTGGTGAGTTGAGAATACGTAGGGAGTATAGGGGGGGGTTGAGATTGGAGAGTAGGTTGAGATAGAGGAGGGAGGAGTGGGAGGAGGCGTTTGTTGTGGGGGGGGAACTTTGAGAGGGTGGAGGTAGGAGCTGTTGTAGTGATGACAGTCATGATTGGAGGGGAGATTTGTGAGGTTGATGAGCGATGTGGAACCCCAGTTTGGGACTAAGAGGAGCTGATATGCGCAGGACAGTGAGGGTGCAAAGTGAGGGAGGTGGGAGGGGATAAGGTGCGGGGTTGGGTGGTATTAGTAGGTGGGTATTGGCTGATTTGTAAATAGGACGTGATGGCGAATTGCATGCCCAAGTGGGGTTAAAAAAAAAAAAAATTATTTCGGTCAGGTATGGCAAGAATAAAGTGAGTAAGGAATGGGAAGAATGTTTACAGTAGTTTTTCACCGGATGAAGGAAGGTCGAATGTGGAGGCCAGTCTGTTATAGGAGAGGGGATTATGATAATCATGGAACCGTGTGAGAGGGTTTAGCAAGGACATTTTATTTTTTAGTGTGATGTGTGATTTTTATTTTATTTTATTTGTTGTATTATTTGTAGATTGCTAGTTGGTTGAGGAAGGTTGAAGTAATGTGAGGTGTATGGTGAAGTTTGGTCGAGATGCAGGGGAATGGTGGTTCGTGAAAGTGAAAGGAGAACCGGTAGGACCGTGGTTGCGGGGGTGCATGTTGAAAGGTTGAAGAAAATTTTGCTGATGTTGATTTCTGTAGATTGGGTATGTGTGTGGAGAATGGTGGGTATGGTTTGATGGTGCACTAGAAGAGTGGTTTACGGCAGAGGGATGGGTCCGTGTGGTTGGGGAAAGGGTTTTTTGTTTTTTTTTTAATTGAAGGAGGAGGGGTGTGGTTGGGGGAAGCAAGGGGCGGGGAAGTGGAGAATAGCACTGATGGAAGAGGGAGAATACTAATCCTCGTTCCCTAGATGGGAAGATCGGTTAGCTCAGGAAACCAAATGGAAAGATCCGTAAACACACGCCATTTTGAACAAAGGCGAGGGTTGTTGGTTGGGGGATGAGGGTAATGGGAGAGGGTAAGATCATAAATCATCGTTACCTAGATGGGAAGATCGGTAGGCCTAAGGACCTCGATCCCGAGAACTCCAACACGCATATTTAGAAACCCGTAGAACGCCGTGAATGTTGTAAAATAGTAAAACGTGATATTCTGGAAAACTTACCTTGGAAGTCGGCAAGCCCTGAGAGAAGGGTGCTAAGACCCCCTTTTCTGCCTTCTGTTATGTAACATCATGGGAAATTAACTTGAATGTACGGTGGATAGCATTGAGGGATGATCAATTGTCTCCTGCTCTAAACTTAGTGCATTGTTGTCGTCCCTCGGTGTTTGCTCCTTCATTCCTTTTCAACGGACACCAGGCGTCTCCATTGTGAGAAGAAAGCCGTGCTCAATTTGTGTTTTCAATTTGTTGTCCCGAAGTCTTCTGTACCTACACGAGTGATCTCTTGGACGCGATTGATGCGACGGGTTGTCATGTCCCCTAAATTGCTCGTCGTTTTACGATCTTGCCTTTTACTGAATTGCACTGGTTTCGTCATTCTTGCCGTATTTCCTACAGGTTTTGCAGGGAAGAGGTTCAGCTTACCTTGATGTTTTAAATACTATAGGTCCGTTACTCCTCTTTGTGTCTTTTTTCTGCCTGTGGAATCAACTTCACTTTTCAATTCATTGTCAAGTTCCAAGACAGGTCCTTGATGTAACATCGTCCACATCACCTTTGTCTTTTTATCGTTAACCACCCATTTATTCAGTTTTTTCCTTTGGAGTTTCTTTTTCTCTGTGATGTTTTGTGTCTGTTTTTGTCATGTTATTCTGATGTGTTCCTGTGTGCTTGCTGCCATTCCACGAGCTGATTCTTAACAAAAAAAAAACGGTTATGTGGGCGATCCTTTGTGAAAGTAAGCGGGTTGATATGCTGCAGACCAGTGAAAAGAAAGTTTGAAAGATTGGTTTTATTTTACTCAAGATAAATTTGTTACCTGAGAGGCATTATGGGTAATAGTGGAGGTTTATTTTCTGGGTTAAGATTGAGTGGTGGGAGATGGAAGAGATTAACGGTCGGATCGGAGAGTTGTGTTGTGCTTAACGGTTTAAGTGGCGGTTTATCCAGGTTTCAACCCCCTGTGGGTCGTTTGAGTTAACATGTTGCTTGTTCTTCTGAATTTATTTTTGATGGTGGCCATGAGACGATGGTATACCATTTGGGGTTGGCGTGCCAGGGACTGATCCTTATGTATTGACTTCATCCGGAGCCTGTGATTTTGGCGTGTAGGAATGGGTTGGAAGTGCCGCTGGAGAGCTGCAATGTCGGATTGATAAAATCTGGAGACAAGGTGTGCTCCAACAGGGGGTGAATGTGATTGCATTCCAGTTGTATGTATGATGTGAGCGTGATATGAAAAGTAAAAGATGGTTGCCAGTTTTTGAATGTGTTGTTAAAGATGAATGTTTTAAATCAAGTGCTGCGCGAAGCGAGAAGGGATGGTTGAGCGCATTCTGCGAGGATTGCCTGTCGCGCATTCGGGGCCCATCTTTTTAGAATTTAGGCGATTGGTTCGTTTTGTCAATTCTCAATGGTGAGATCCGTTTTAAATGTTAATCAGGGTCAGATCCGAATTTCGGGTCTCACCATTGATCTTTTTCTTGTTATAACCCAAGGTCCACCAAAATTTACTCCAGGGATCCGTTTCACCATGTTTTGGTGTCTGACAGAAACGAAATTCGAGAAAGGGGTGAACTTACTTTACTTGAGTGGCGGAGGTTAACCAATCCGTCTTGAAATGGATCATGTATTAAGTGCTGAGCCTGAAACGTCTGTGATCTTTGGCATATGCTTTGGTGCTGGGTGTTGGTTGGTTACGTGGTGGGTGGGCTTCCTGGATCCTGGTTCAAATCGTTGGCTGTTGATTTTTACCAGGTGGGGGTTGACTCGTGGCTGTATCTTTGACGTCGGAAATGAGGCCAGTTGGATGGTATCCTGTTCGGGCGGTGTCCCCTCGGATTTGCCCATAGCAGGACTTGCTTAGGGAGCGTCCGCTCTGCGGGTCGGTTCCCAATGGATGGATCACAAATCTGAGAAGGTAACATGGTTTGGATGGTTGAGGGGAGGGGGGATGGAGATTTATGTGCTGGATTGGATGGGTTTTAAAGTGTCTATCTGAGCCTTCCGCTGCGAGCTTGAGGGGCGGGCTGGAAATGTTTGGAGAATGTGATTGTACCGAGTAGGCCTCGACTTGAACGGATGGATAATATATTATGGGGGTCCCCATTTATGATGAAGGGTGTCTTTTTTGGATGACACCTTTGGCCCCGAGGAATGTTGGTTGGTCTGTGGAAGAGGCACATGGAGTTGGCTCCACCCTCCCAGTGCAAGAGCCTTCCAGGCGCAGCATCCCTTACAACCAGTCAACCCAATGAGGCCGGCGATCACCACGTGCTTGATTTAGCAAATTGGCGACCATTGGTGGATACGACGAAAATGGGAGCGGTTGCGACAATGTGGAAATGAGCGGACGGAATGGGGGGATGGAATAAACGATTCCAAGGCCAAGATGGGTAATCTGGTAGATTCCAGGTCAGGTTGGGTCAAGGGAAAACATGGGACATCTACACCGGTCTGTCATGCGTTACGAGTGCTGGGGATTTTGAGAGTTTTTTGGTTTGGGCAAACTTGAGGTTTTTCTGGTTATTTTCCCAAAGCAGGTTGGGGGCCGTGGAAAGTTTGTGAGTGCGTTGAGTACATATGTTTTTTAGGCCAGAAGGCTGTTTTTCCGTATTCTGTGAATTTGAGAGCAGGGATGTTGGTTTAAGTCATTATTTTTGTGGGTTTATTAAACAGGTAGCGTTAGAGGTAGTGTAATAGTTAAGGAAGGTGAGGAATATTGGAGCTCGTACTTTGTGAGTTTGAGAATATTTTTGTTTTGATTGGAAGTGCGAAAGTGTGTTATTTGTTTCAGGTGATTCTCTGTTTTTGATGTTCGAGAGGGATTCCCGTCGTGGATGGCTGTCGTGTGAGTTGTTGTGGTGACTGGTTTGAAGTTATAATACACGTTTTAGACCACGTTTTGTCAGGATTGTATTGTTGGGTGAAAGCAGGGGGTTCTGAACTATGGCCGCTTTATGTTTTCTGCTTTTCTCTGGTTCAATTATTTTGGATTTCGGGTTTAACCCATTCCTTCCATCTGTGAACAGGGGTTTACCCGGTCGTTGTATATCTTCTCTCTGTTGCCTCTGGAATAGGTTGATGTGGTGGACCAGGTGACTCATGGGGTTTCGGTATCCTTATACTCTCGGTTTTGGCACAGTGTAATGAATATTAGTGTGTTGTTTAGGTTGTGTGATCCTTATATTCTTCCATCCAGATTTCGTTTTTGCAGGGTGCGTATTAAAACAATTTGCTAAAGCTGACGTAGATGTGCGTTTATGCTAATCAAATAAAACCTTCCACAATGTTTTGGAGCTGCCATGTTTCTAACAATTGGGTGTACGTAGACAAGCGGTTTTTGGCTTTACTATCGCACGCTTGAGCCTGTGGCCATTGAGAATCACATATGATAGGATTGTGGCTTAGGGATGGAACGAAGTTAATATATCTGTTCTATTACAGTCACGAGGTGGGAATGTTTATGGCTCTCTATTGGAAAAATTATAGACATACAATGGGTATTTAATACATTTACAATCCTTCAAGTGTTAAGTGAATACTCATTTAGGTCATCGGTATATGTTGATTTTATCACTAATTATCAGTTTAGCTGGTGAGTTAAATCACCTTGACCTGTGATGAGGTGTCAGTATCTTATAATGGGAATAGATGTAGTATGTGTGTGTTTCGATTGTGGCCGTGGATCTTGGTAAGGAAAGGGGGTGTTAGATATTGGTTTCAGGTCAAGGGAGGATCGTTTCGCGGTTTCTCTTGAATTTTAGGTTTGCAGGAGAGTGTAGTGTGTGCGATTTGCACACACAGCAGGGATCTGTTTAAGAATTACGTATGAAGTGTAAGTTGTCAGTAAAGGCGATTGGACAGAATTGTGACTGAATAGTTCTGTGGTTATATTTTTCTTCCTCGAGGTGTGCCCCACAAAACCGATTCACTGTGATAGAAGCTTGTTTACAGCACTTGCTTACACCGGGAGTTTGTCCAATGTGTGTAAAGTAGCCTTGTTGAGGTGACGTGAAGGTGGGCATGAATGATTTTGGAGTCTGTACTTGCTTACTGAATCTGCCGTGGTAGCTGTTGTCCTCACCTCGTCTCGCGCCCCCCCCCCGGCAAGTTTGATTGAGATTGTTGGAAGGTATTAGTTTACATTCCAAGATTGTATCTGCGAGTTAGTTGGACGTAGAGTACGCGATAAATTCATGTTTAGTGTGGTGTGTGTGAGTGTGAGGGTGCATTAGTTTACTGGCGTGGTATATAGCTTGTGTTGTAAGGCTGGTGTCGTGGTTGGGTGTAGTGTGGGGAGTTTTGCAGAGGCCAAACATTCGAACCTGCAAAAGAGTTCGGGGGCGATGTTTCCAATTGTCGAGGAGGAATGTTTCGTTGGAAATGTGTGCATGTGTTAGGTACTTTAGGGTGGTTGTTTGTTACTTGCGGATAGATTGAAAAGGTGGAAGCTGTGCGAGTAATGAGACAGGATTGTCTCGAAGAAGACTGGTGGTTGGAGGTGTAGTGATATTATATGAGTAGTTGGTTAGTGAGATTATCTTACTATGGGTGTGAGCTTCGTGTCTAATCGTAATGTGGCCTAAGGTTGACTTAGCGTTTTAGCTTCATGATACTGATTTCATTCCAGGTCTACTACTGTGTGTATTTGGCCATTGTTACAACGTATCTTTGAATATTTCAGGGCGATTAGATAGCAGTATTGTTTGTGATTTGTGCTCTCGTTGAGTTGTTTTTTGTCGCGTGCACATTTGTCATGGTTGAGTTGTAGCAAGTCGTGTAGGGGTGTCGTGGAGTGGAACAAGCTCTGCAGGTGTACTGCGGGGTGGTGTTCTACGGATGTTACGTTGTGGACAGCAAGCACTTACACATAACAAGCTTTTGATTGAGACCCCCTTATTAGATTAAGACCACCATTACTAAGTTTAGCTATCTCTCCCCCCCAGGGTTACTGAGGAACATTGACGGGTTATTGTAGAGAGTGTGGAGGCGGTGTATGGAGCGAGTCTGAACAGTTGATAGAGTGAGTGCAAGCCACAGGTAATTTATAAGGGTGGAAGGTTTATCCAGACAGTATTGTCCTTATACAGTTTTTGAAGTCATAGGGTTGTTATTTGTTGTATGCTGTGTGCATGTAGTTTTTGTTGTTTGTGTGTTCGATTGTAGTAAGGTGTAGTCTTGTTTGTTTTTATTTGATTCTTTCTGTCTCTTTGGTGGAATTTCGATGATTGTGATTGGCGGTGTGTGTGTGTTTGTGATGTGTGGGTGTTGGCGTAGTAGCTTTACAGCTCATGCAAGTATGTTTAGGTGGGACTATGAGGATTACTGGGATGAGGGCTTTTTTTTTTTTTCTTGAGCCTAATGTCGGCGGCAATCATGGCTGTTTGGTTTGCGACCGCAGGAGCTGGTATTTTAACAGGGGTTGAAAGTGGGTGGACTTAATCCGAAGTTTGTCTGAAAGATATGTAACAGCTGCTTGTCTGGACTCGGAAACGAGAGTACTAAGGTGCGTGGTTCATTAGCACCGCCATAATCTAGTTTTGCCATTCTTTCAAGTATAGATTAATATGATTCATTAATTGATGCATTTGTATTACTAGTATCGCTATGGTAGCATCTCAGATCCTGCTAATTCATTGGATTGTTGGTATTTTATCGTAAATAATAGCTTCTTTTGCTATCAAAGCAATTTTGGTACCAGCACTTCATCTTTCGGTTGATTGAGATCCGTTAGAGAAAATATTTTGATACTCGGGAGACTAGGGGCTTATGTTTATTTGTGACATATAGGCAACAGCTTGGAATAAATGATATGTATTTCATGGGTGAGACGATTTACTCGGTACGTGTTATCTGGTTGTTGGGGTTCTTTTTTGGGGGTGCCAAATGAACATTTAGTGTGTGTGTTTCGGAAGTTATTTGTGGCAATGTGTATTGAAGTGCAATTTACTTTAATTGTAATATTTGTTTCTGCTAATTCGGAAGCGGAAAGATGGTGCCCGTCCGGCTTTGTCGATAGCGGGATCGCCGGGGTCGTTCGCTCTGGCGTACGTGGCGGGAAGCTCTCCGTGGTTCGTACGGGCGACCGCCCGTCTTCCTCAGGCCGGCATCTTCGGTTTGTTGATTCAGGACACTGGTTCTTAAGGACGTTTAAGTTTAACAGGGGGATGAATCATTGAACGTAATTATCTGACGACTTAAACCTTCAGTTGGGTCACTGACGGGATTGTCTTCCCTCGTGCTACGCTACTCGTGTGATTTCTTGTCCTGATTTGCTGTGGTGGCCTTTCCTCGACCTCTATCCACAATCATGCTGGTTTCATTGGCCCAGCCGCGGGCGGTTGTGAATGTGATTTGAGGGTTTCTGTTTGCTGTGCTAAGGAATGTATTTTCCGAATTTGTTTGTATTTCTATCATTACCTAGTACCTCACGCGTCTATTGGTTGTAATTTGGGGTAGAAGCCGGATCCTTATCGGAGTCGGGTACCTCGAACGGATTTTATTTTTCTCAAACACAGGTTCGTACTCCGGATCCGCTCTTGTTTGGCTAGGTTCGATGCCTCATTTCGTACTTCTATCGCGTTATGTCATAATTTCATTTTCCGGACTGCTGTAGTTTTTAGGGTTTTTTGTCGATTCCTTCTGACTCGTTTTCAGATTGATTTACAGTCAGGACCAGGGCGGTTTGCAGCCCCTCACCACACTCTTACTTGTGAATAGGGCAGCGACGTTGAGTGGGAGGTTTCAATTAACGAAAGATGTATTCGAGAGTGCGAATACTCGGGTTTACCTGGAAGGAAACTGGTTCAACTACTCAATGCCAACATTTATTCCGCGTCTGGGTTAGTCCGCGGATTGACATAGCACATTTATCAAAGTATGTGCTACACTCTATAAAAAATGGCAATATTAACGCATTAATTACCATTTCACAAATATATAAGAAGATTGCACATAGGTATCTTAATCATGCGAAAAGATAATGCATCAATAGGGTAGAGAGAGTAAAGCGGCTGATTCTCTTATTTCGACATCTATTTTTTTTCCTCGGACCATCTTCTTTTAATTTTACAATTAATTAGTCTCTTTTCACGGATCATCGTTGCTCGCCATCAACCGCTCACTCTCTAAGCATAAATAATGTCCCCTCTTCTCGAAATTTGTTCTAAGGGATTCATTGACTGGTTGCCCTTTTTGTTGGGAACTCTAGATGCGCGTGGGTCCTGGTGTTTATGATGCACCGAGACCTTTTAGGACCTCACACTGTGGATACCGATTTGAGTGGTGGTTCCTACCCGGGCAAGAAAGGGGCACCGTACGTGGCGAGGCCGTCATGGATGATCAGGGCTGCACGCCATCGGTTCCGTGTTTCGTTTTGGCACCTTGACGATTGGTGGTGGGTTGGGGGGGACTGTTGGGGCCCTCTGGTGTCTCGTCCAGTGTTCGCTGCGGCGGAAGAAGAGGGGAATCTGATTGATGCTCTGTTGCGTGAGGGGGAGTTATGCTTGTAGCTACGTCGTTAGTGATCCCTGGCGATAGCGCTCGATGTGCCTCCCGAGTTCCGACTCTCATGCCCTTTTGTGCGTCGTGCACTCCTGCTGAGCCGTCGTGCTCCCGTACCGAATCTCTGCTCTCTACACGTATCTTACCTCTTCTTGAGGCGTCCGCTTTCGATTGAACTAGCTGCTGATGCTGCTCTACGCTCTGTCACGCTCTTCTCTCGGTGTGGTCTTGGGTGGTGATCTGCTGTCACATGAGCACTCTACACTCGACATTGTCCTCCTCTGCTTTACGACCACTGGTAGCTGGACATCTCTCTTCGACCATGAGGGCTCGCACTGTTTATAATTTTGGGTGTCGGACATTCGCAGATTCTATGCAAATTATCGGATCGGTCATTACGAAATCTCCTAGAGAGCGGATGCTAGCGATTTTGGCGTCTCGGCCTGAGGCTGACTTTTGAGGGATGGTAGGATGACACAAGGGCGTGGCAGGCTCGTATTTTCCTGAGGATCTCTGATCATTTGCCAATGTATTTCCTTGAGTTTGTTCAGGTTTCGGGATCTGTAGATAGGGGGCGGGGGTTCTCTATGTTTCCGCCGCGCGCTCGTCTATGTTACTTTGGGGTGTGATGTCAGTTTATAATGTGTGGGGGGCGGTATGTTCCATCGTGGTCCTGATTCGACTTACTGCCTCTAGGAATTATGTCCTGGGTCCCTCTGCAGAGTGGCGTCTTTCGTGATTTGTGTCTCGCTGAATGAGACGAGCCTTCTCCAGCGCTCAGAGCGTCATCGATGGGTGGGGGAATTTGCGGGGAAGGTTTTTTGTGGGGCGGAGAATGGCGCCGTTGCAGCGATAGGTGGTGTGTTGAGGGTTTTCGGCGGATGTCGTATGGCTCATTGTGAGCACTGCTGTGTGGTATTGTGCTTTATGGCTTGTTATTCAAGTGGCCTTGTGGATGTAGATGGGTTTGCTAAACGTCAATTGTGGTTTTGGGTGGATTTTGGGTTTGTAGTCGGTTGATGCTGAGTTTCTGTAATAGGTTATTGGTTTCTTTTTGCCTGCTGAGTGTGTTGTTGTTGTTGGCAATTGTGTGATGGTGGTCTTCAAATTGTAACTCTCAAGGGTGGTGTGGCTGAGGGCTTGATTGGTGTGGGCAACAGGATAGGGGACGGCCGTTCTTTTTATTCTGCAAGGATGCTCATTGCCGAGGGGTATGGGATGAATCACCGGGGTATTATGGTTATTCCTTCGGCCTGCTATCACATTTGTTGGTTTGGAGCTGATTGCTAGCCAGCAATGTACTGTAGAGATATCATGGATATTATCTCATCCTTACGAGGACCTTGGTAATAGATGTGTTTGTTTGCGTTAATTTCCAGGAACGCGGGTAACTTCTCTATACCCCCCTTCCCCTTTTTTTTTCGGATTTTCGTTCGCGGAGTGTTGTCGTCCAAATTATTGTGTTTATTAATTTTTGTAGCGTCAATGGGTGGGTGTTCTGTGCCTAGTGAACGTGTTTAGTACGGTATCCCTGAGTGGCGAGGCATTCATTATTTGTTTGGTTCGTAGATTCCTCCAATAATTATGATAATCCTGTAGGAGGGTCTGATGGTGTCATTTAAGGTGAATACTAACATACTTCCTCACTATACTAGTGACAGATTCTTAAGCATAGATATGTTGTCTCGGCCTTGTTATTGGGTTTGGTGTCGCCGTGATGCGCGTGGAACACACTCACATGCTCTTTGGGGGCGGCGTACACTCGATTTTTACAATTAAAG
>CM068966.1:10144776-10162015 GCA_035128595.1 Eptatretus atami | reverse complement strand
AAGAAGGCAGAGAGATTCGTATTGTGCTGAAATAGTCTAAGATGACCGAGGCAGCGAATATGATAGTAAATACCCACCCCGCATCACTTCCCAACCAAAACCTCCCACACCCTCCAAAAAAACCACATCAAGACTACCAGACAAGACCACAGAGCACAAAAAAAACAACGCACGAAACACCGCTCTTACGAAGTACGGAACGGGCCGCCCAAAGCCGGTGTGCCGGAGTCGACCTGAACGGAGGTACGATCGCACCGTCACCACGCCGTGGTACTAGGTAGGTCGAATTTGGCGAACAACCTATCCTAACGCGGGGCGATGCACGATGTGGTGAAGTGAAAGGATCCACCGTGACGGACTCACGGCGTAGCCGGAAGGGCACGACGAATTGTCCAGTACCTGCTGGCGAACGTCGGTAGTCGACGGCCAGATCGCACCCGACCCAATTCAACCGTCCAGATGAAACAAAACCCCCCACTAAATCACGGGGAACGTCCAGTGAGGGAGCGACCCCCGATTCCCTCTAAATACAGCGACTTGACAATACCCTTATGAAAAGATGGCGACAGCAGCGCAAGACCGGGGGATAGAAGATTATGAGTGATAAATCCATGCCAGATAAGACCCCATCAGGAAATTGGCTTAACAGAAACAATTCCCCCCAACGAACCCAGGCCCGAAAGGCGCCGGCGGCAAGGCCCGGTGTAAAACACCCCCCACCCCCGCCTCCGCAACCTCCCCAGTCCCGGGACCCCGCCGAGGGAACATTGCCGCGACCACTAACGGCCACAAACAGATTGCAGCAATAACGGAATGAAGCAGCAAAAGAGCAGAAATGAAAAACGAAAATGAAAAACGAAATAAAAGGATGAACAACGCAATGAAAAAACCCAAACCCAAACAAATGGAAAAAGAATAACAATTGAACGAAGATGAATGAATAAACGAATGAAAACGAAAAAAGATGAACCCACCAAACGGAAACAAACCAAAAACAAATGAAGGAAGAAATAAAAGAAAGATGCGGGTGAAACGCACAAGGCCAAGCGAGCTCAAGCGGCATCGAAGCAACACACAAGCGAAGTGCGTAAGCACGCACTCTGAGCGAACGCTGGAGGGCAACGTTCAGGCCCGCGATGAACGTGAAAAAAAATAACGGATGAGACGCTTGGCAGAACGGAGGAGAAAAGGACGGACCGGAAGAAAAATAATGGGAACGATACTGCACGAAGAAAAAAAATAGTTGAAAAAACGCAAACTGACGAAGAAGAGTAAACGGCGGAGTAAAACAGCAACCAGAGAACCTGGAAACAGATAACAAAACACAAGGCAAATAAAAAGAGAAACCAAAGCCACCAAGTACAATTGCAGAGAGAAAAAAGAAAAGAAAACTTCTTCTGTTACAAAACGACTGAGGAGTGAAGAGGAAAGAACGAGAACGGAGAAGAACGTTACAGGAACCAGCGACAGACGAACACAGCTAAGCCAACCAATGGGAATAGATCAAGAAAGGAAAGATGAGAGAACGAATAACAGAAAAAGAAATCGATCAAGAAGAAACCACGAATGCAATGAGGAACAAGAAAAGAGCACGAAGAACAAGAAAACAAAAGAAATCATGAAAAAAATAAAGAACTGCAAGAGGAACAAGAAGAAGTGACAGAAACTAAAGACGTATGAATTTAAACCGAACGCAAAAGGAAAAAAATAATGGAATACGCGGAATCCTAAAAGCAAAGAGTGAAACAGAGGGAAGGCACGAGCGACTAAGAAAAGCAAGGTGACCTAACTAAAAGAATAAGGAAGACGCCAGAAGAAACAGATCTAAACAACACAGGAACAACAGAAACAAACAAAGTACAGAACCGGAGGTAAGAAAATAGAGAAGACGCAAAAAGGGGTTAAGGAACAGAACACACACACACAAGAGGGAGAAAAGGGAGTAGCCGCACTGTAAGACCCGGCGAGCAACTGATGCTCTCAGAACAGGGAGAAACCTATGCCCCCTTGAGGCATACACCACGTGGTCGTCGTCCAAACGATGAAAGACGAGATCTTGAAGTGCACCGTGCAGGCGGTAACGACCCGGCGAACCCTTGGGACACGAAATCCCAGTGGTTTGCAGGGTGGGTTGCGAGTGTGCGAGATGCGCTTTCCACACTCATGTGTGATGAGACCCCCTGTGCAAGTGGAGGGGGTGGAAGAGCCGTTGAGGAACCGTGTTGTATCTCGTATTAAGAGAGATGTCGGGGCATCGTACAATGCAGCCGCGCCCCGGTGTGAATGTAGTGTGATCGGAGTGGAGTCGGTGAACAGCAGGTTGCGTGGTGGAAACGACGACACGCGACAAGGGACAAACCGGGGGAGCGGCCCGTAGTCTTGGACCGTGCCGGTCACCCAGCAGCCGACGCGCGGTCCCGTGACGCACACCACCGGCCGCCACGTGCTCCGCTGCAGCTGAAAGCCCGGGCCGGAAACGCCACGGTGGATTTCCGATCCCGCGGACGACAAAGCTAGGCAGTAACGGATGACGGAGTCCAACGCCAGCTGTGTTACAGCACTAACGAACAGAGGCAATTTCGCGTGGACCCCTCCGGAGGCGATGTGCTTTGGGGCGCACGGGACCTCATGGCGCACGGGTGGAACGGCAGACAGGTGAACCCGACCGGATGGTACGCCAAGAGGGACGAGGCGCGTGCAGCTGGCATAAAGTCAATGGGAAGGGTGCAAAAGCGCGAGCCTGTGAGTGGCCAGCGCGTCGGCGCGTATTTGGCAATACAATAACGAACAACCTCGCTTTCGGGGGAAGGATTCCCAGTAAGGGTGAAAGACCCCTTCCTGACAATGCACACACGGAAGGGTTAGATGTAGCATAAGATCGACTTATGGGCAAGGGTAAGTCCTCAGGACCGTGAATGAGAGGTAGAGAGATTAGTCAATTTAGATGGAAATGATTTTTGAGGATGGGAGACAGAGACAACGTGAGTTAGAGGGGACGTACTACTACGTAAGGTAAAAGGGAACGTGCGTAGTTTAAGAACGGGGAGCACGATACCTAGGAGTATTAGAAGTAGCAGGATTCAGCGATGTGTGAAGTTTGAGAGAGTACAGGAGTGAGTGAGGCAGCGGATATGGTACTGATGAAATGGAACATGGCGAGAGTAAGGGGAGAGTACTCCCGCCCAAAGGACCCGCGCAGGTAGAGAGTTAGTGGTTAGTAAATTTACAAATGGAGTCGTTTTGTTGTGGATGGAGGTAGGCTCGATACCTAATTGGAGGGGCAGAGCCCTTGACGGGCTGGGACGGCTGCGAAAAGGAGTACGCGATCGGGTACACGCACCGGCTATCCGGGCCTGAGGCCAAGGGCCCCATGGGGCCGATTTAGCGTATGAGGCACGTGCGCCCGCTGGTGCGGCGGCCCGAAGCGCCGTTAGCCGCTGCAGTGGCGCATGTCAGTGGGCCGGCGTGACCCTCGGAAAGGGCCGGCGGGGCCAGGGCCTCCACTGTGCGTTCAGGGAGTTGCCATGGGGCACTCCCCGTGCAGTTTAGGGAGCTGGATTAGGCTCGGAGCCAGTGTAAGTTCCCGGCGGGAGCCTGCACTCGTAGGGATCGGTCAGAGGGTTCGTTGCCTGCAAAGGAGCCACGCGTCCCACAAACCGTCAAGGCACGAGGGAGAAAATTCGAGGCGAGGCCCGAAACTGTATGGACACCAACACAGGCACCGGAATCTGGGTTTAGAAACCGAATAGTATAAGCGAGAGCGCTTCGAAAACCCGGGGTCAGTTAAAAGGTAACGGTAGGGTTAGCATAGGAGTGTACCCCTCCGCACCATCCATCCCTTCCGCTCTCGTTGGGCCGCGGACCCACTTGTGTATAGATCGCCGAGACTGGGAGGCCATCCTAGACCTTGCATTGGCCTGCACACAGACCACATCTCCCTGTATTCCCCTCTCGGGAAGGATAGCGTTGGGAGTAGGCAGAGACGGTAGGTTACACACAAGGACGATAAAAGGAGGTTAGGACGATTTATAGTGGGGAAAGAGGGTGAAAAAATAGAACAACAAAAAAAAATAAAAAGTTGGGGCAAAATGGTTTACAAATAAGGGAGTGGGTAGGCCATTGACAAGCAAAGCGCGATAGTGGGAGGAGACAGTAGGTAGGTCGATCACACGGATCCAATTTGTAAAACCCAATTTAGCCCCAACTTATTTTTTTGTTGTTTTTATTTTTACCCTTACTTCCCCACTACAAATCGTTCCCTAACCCCCTTTATCGTCTTTGTTCGGCTAACCTATCGTCCCCTAGCCTACTCCCAACGCCTACGTTCCCTTCCCGGAGGGGAATAAGGGAGGGAGGGCTAGCGGGCAGTGCCTGAGAGCCTCAACCAAGCGTCAGGATGCGTCCTCTCGCAGATATCAGCGATCTAACCAAAGTGGTCAGCGGGCCCATCAGGTCCGAAAGCGAAGGGATGGATGGTGCGGAGGGGTAACTTACTAATCTACCCTATCATTACTCTTTAAACCCGGGGCTTTCAACAGCGCCTCTCGCTAATTATTCGGTTCTAAAAACCGCAGGATTTCCGTCGCTGTGTTGGGTTCTTATACAATTCTTCGGCCGCCAATTTTCTTTCATCCCTTTGGGGCCTCCGGTCTCAGATGGTGGGACGCGTGGCTGCCCTCTTGGCACGCACGACCTGCTGCCGATTCTCGACAAGCTGGCACCACAGGAGCACAACTGCTCCGAGCTACGCAGCATTCCCTAATACACGGGGAATGCCTCCATGCAATCCCTGATAACGCACGTAGTGGCAGGCTGGCTCTCGGCCTTACCGAGGGTCAACCCGTGCCCACGACACTGCCCACGCGCTAGTGATGGCGCCGGGCACTCCGACCAAGCGGCGCGCACGACCGTGCCCACTAGGCTAACCCGGCGCCAGGCCCTTGGCCTACACGGCCGATAGCCCGGTGCCGCGGTACCCACTCAGCGATACTCACCTTTCGCAGCACGCTCCCAGCCCGTCAACAGGGCTCCTGCACCCCTACAAACGGGTTTCGAGCTAACTCCCACCAAAACAAAAACGACTCCATTTTTCAATTTAACTAACCACTATACTCACTCTACACTGACCCGGGGTCCCTTGGGCGGGAAGTCACTCTCCCCCAATCTATTCATCGACATGCATTCCCATTATCGTCATTCCCACAGACCCGTGCTCACCCACTCCTCATGTATTCACCTCACGAAGTGGCGTAGGTCAAGCTGAGACGATACGAAGTCTTAGCACACACTCACGCTGAGAATGTCCAAGGAGTCTGAGACATCGATCGGCACGTTCACACTAGCTAGACCAATAACGACTCATACGTGGAAGGGACAACTCGGTGCTCACACGTATCCTTTCACTATAAGGACGATTCCGATTAACAGCTCCCGTAGCTAAACTAGCGTCCCCATCTACACATCCACCATACATGTCACTGTGCCTCCTCGCCTCACATCATGCAATAAACAACTTGTCTTTCCCACTAATACTCGTGACGTCATGTGAAGATGCGGCCGACTGCCTATGAGCCTTTGGCTATAATGTACTACTGCGACATATCGAACGACGGTGAGATACTAGAACGTGAGGACAGTTGCTCCACTGCTGGACTACATGGAGCAGTCGGGTGTCTAAAGTAACAACTAACGCTTACACGCCTACGCTAGTATCATCCTTGTTCGCCCTGTCGAAGGGGTCTTAGTCACCGCCTTGCCAGGAATCTGCTGTTCACTTAACCCAGCGTAATGTTAAAGAAATGTCTAATCGCACATGTCAGATGATCAGTGGCGAGTTAGTGCGTATGTCTTAGCGAGAGAGCGTCAGGAGAGGGGTGGTTACTGTACGGCCGCTGAATATTTGGATTCCAATAGGTAATTTAGCAGCCTGCGCTTGGCCGGCACTAGCGCGGCACATCACAGTCGCGACTTGGCACATTCTGCCGTGACGTATGCAGCTGGCACGCAGTAGTTCGCCTTACGTTAAGTGCGCGTTTGTGCGAGAGCTTGCCTGCGATGGAGGACCCCCCAGGCAGGTGAGTCGTTCACCCTACGCTGGGGGCTACAGCGATACCAAACGCCTGAATAATATAGAACGGTTTGGACACGGCGAAATGCACGCTAGCAAGCGATCGGCTCGCGCACCCCACAAAGCAACCCTCGCACGTGGTCGGAGGGGCTCGAGGTCCGAGCAGCACGACATATGTGGCGTTCACTTGACGTCTCATGTTGGACGACCTGAACTCACAGAGTAGCTTCTAGTGCGTGGGAAGCCATCGGTCTAAACCGTGTGAAACCTGCTAAACTTGCTCGTACCCGCGGAATCGGCCAAATCCACGCGCTGGCGTTCCGGGACCGGGCATTCACTCCCGCAAGCAGAGACGTGGGGCCTCGTGGTAGTCAACCAAGCTTACGGACCTCATAGGTCAGAATGCTATGCGTGGGTGACCCAGGCAACGGTGCACCAAAACACTACGGCCGTCTAACCCGGCATGTCCTGTCCTTCTGTTGCGTCGTCCGCGTCGTGTCACCACGCCAGCCACACACTGCGTGCTCACGACGCATCTCTGCACATACTACCAAACACACGCATCCGTAAACCCGGAGAGCGCGGGTGCTGCGATAGTACAACCGCTGCAAGCCGACCATGTGAGTCATCTTCCCACTACATATCAGTAAGACCTTGATCACAAGAGTGGTCCTTATACGGACCTCTCTCACGACATGCTCTCCACTTCACAGCCAGGAAGTCACTCCGGGGTCACCTCACCACAACATACTGCGTGCGGAAACCCAGCGGACATCTCCGCACACATCGCAAACACACACCACCCCTGCACAACCACACACTGGAGGTTCGTGTCCCCACTGGGTTCACCGGGCTATCTATAGCCCCAAGCTACTAACGGGCAACCTATTCCACAGCACTCGTCCCTGTCAACTCCGCTTGGACGACCGAACCCACTGGTCGGTGATTCGCTCTAAGGGGGCATACGTCCTCCCTCGTTCTGGAGGCAGCACATTTATCCAGCTTGCTAACCGGGTCGTCACACCTCAGGTCCCGAGCTCCACCCCCATGTGATCCTCACACTCCTGTGTGTGTGTGTTCTTTCCTTTAACACCCGTCTTTATCGTCATCAGTCTCCGTCTATTTTTTCTCTATCTCCCGGTCTCTATACATTTATTAGTTCTCTCTGTTTCTTTCTGGAGTTTTTCCATCTTCTGGAGTTCAAGCTTTTTACTCTCTCCTTGACGTTGGCACTTAATTTTCACAGACTCGAGTATAAGTTTTATGTTTTCTATCCCCAAGCTACTTCTCCTGGCTTACTTCTTTCCACATGCTCATCGATTTCTTCATGGCCTCATTCCTTCTCTGTGTTTTCATTTCGCCTGTTCTCTCATTTACACCTTCCCTTCGATTCCTCTGCCTGTCCTTTCCTTCTCCAGATTTTTAGGTTTGCTTCATTTTGGTTAATCTATCTCTTTGTGGTTTCATTGTGCTGCTGTCTCACTACTCTGCCCTTGTTTCTGATTCTTCGCACTGCCTTACTTCTCCCAGTTTCGTTTGTTTTTTTGCTTCATTGTGAGTTAATCTCCTTTTATGTGTTCAGTTGCTGCTGTCTCATTAATCTTCCTTGTTTCTTCTGCCGTTCTTTCTCTGCAGTTTCATGGGTTTTCTTCATGTGTTTTCCTTTTGTGTTTCATTCGCTGTTCTTTGTCTGAACCTCTTCGAACTACCAGCCTTGCCTTTTCTTATCAATGTGGTCAAGCAATGGCGATAGAGTAAGAACTCGGCGTTCAGTGTTCTTTGTTTCATCCCATTGTATCTCTCGTTCTGAGCTCTCCAATCTCGTTGTGGCCTTCAATTCCCTGATTTCCTCCTGTGCTTCTTTCCACTTCTCCTTCGTACGACCTATTTTTTCTTTTGTCGTTCAGTTCAAATTCATAATCTTCAGTTTTTTATTCCAGCCTGTCTTTTCCTGTTCGTACGTTCCTGCAATCTCATTATTTCTTTCAACTGTCTGATTTCTTTCTCCTTTCGTAATCTATTGTTGCTTAGTCAAGGATCTTTCTTGTTCTCATATCTGAATTCCTCGTGGTTTCCTTTCCTATTAGATGACTTTTCTTCTGATGGTCTCATTCGTTCTTACCATCTTAACGTCTTTCTTGCATCTTCATTCCCGCAATTCTGGGGCTGCAGCGTCCAGCTGGTTGGATATGTCAGCGTGGTTCCTTAAGCGTTCATTCTCCGTCCGTTCTTTCCTCTCTCACCACCTCGAACTCGTTCTTGTAGTTCCGTCCTTCGTCTGGGTGTTTCTGTAACTCGTTTTGACTTCTCGGCAATCTTTTCTCATACTCCGCACACACTCCGAGCCATTGCTTGCTTTACTGATTCTTTCCATCTTGCCAGTGTTTGTCTATCAGTCTCCCAGTTTCTCTGTCTCCGTATTCACCTCAGTCCCAGTTATCAGCTCTCTTCGTCATGTCTTGGCAATCTTTTCTCACACCCACTATTTTTATTCTCGGCACGTTCTCCGTCACCCAATAATTTTCCCTCTCGGTTACCTGTGCACTTTTTCCGTCACTGTCCACGCCTTCTCGCCAAACACGTCTCCCGAATTAGTTTTTTTTTTCCCCCCCTTCACCGGGCCTGACACCGTTGCCCCCCTCTCCGAGCTCGTCGCTACCCGCACTGCGTCTAAGCCATTAGACGGGCACTTTGCTGTATTGTGGCCTTTCATTGCACGCCTCGCTAGGCCTCGGCCATTTGCTGCAGTTTCCACCCGCGCATTGTCTTTTATTTCTTCCATTCTTCGTTGTGTTGTTTTCCAATATCTGAGTGCGGTTCCATCCCATTTTTTCGTTCAATCAGTTCCATTTTGGCGTTCATTTCATTTGCGTTTCTTTGACATCTCTGTTATTGCTGCAGAAATCCTGGTCGAGTGTAACTCAGTTTCTTACGACAAGGCTGACGGGGGGTTTGGTTGGCAGGGGGAGGGGAGGATGTTAATACCACTACGGGCCTTGGCCGCCGCACCTATATTCGGGCACTGGGATTCAGTTTGGGGGGGAATACTGTTCCTCGGCACACCAAGTCCTGCTCGGCGTCGACATCCTGGGCCAGTGGATCTTAAAACATACTCATGGTTGCTATTACCCCGGTCCCGCTCTGCCTTGAGACGCCAATCTTATTAAACGACAGGGGTTATTTAGCTCGCTCGAATTTAGAGGAATCGGGGGTCGCTCTTCTCACCCTGGCCGATTCCCTGTGAATTTAAGTTGGAGACGGGAGGACGATTTGAATCAAACTCCTGTACACCAGTGTTGCGATTTCGCCCCGTTCGGCGTGCGATGCGGTCAACGTGACTCGAATGGGCACCGCGCTCGCCCACGCCGTGACGCAATTCAGTCGTGCCCTCCCCGGCCTAACGCCGGATTGGGATCAGTCACGGGTGGACCTTCGGCCTCACACAGATCCCAGTCGCGCATTCTCTACCGGCGGCGTAATAGGGTGAATCGCCGGAAAGTCGATAATACCGCTACAATGTCCCGCCGGGACTAACACTAGCCGAGGTTGTACCTCGCACAGGCCGTACTTGGATCGGCGACCGCTTTAAGACCTCGTTCCATGGCTAACGGGATAGAGCTGCGATGGAGCACGTGTGTTATCGTCGGCTGACAGGTTCAGGATGAATTGAAGGGCGTCGGCGGACCACAGAGACCCTTTAACGTGAAACAAAGATGGAGACCGCAACGAAGGAAGGACGCAGCGAAACGGGGGAAGAATTCAACAGATCAAGCACATTTATCACGGAGAACACACCACACATAAGCACACGATAAAGCAAGACAGTCAGAAATGCACCTATATCAAATACGAAAAACAAAAGACGCAGAGCTACTAAACCGAATAAGCGAGACACACGGACCACTTTCAACAATACTACTTCAGGAACTTGCGGCGACACACACACGTTCACAAAAACCTCACAAGAAATGGAAGTCGACTGTCAACTGCGGTGGTTGATCTGGCGACGCTCTGCGTGACTCCCGGCTCGAGCGTGGTCGGCAGAGGCTTCCGGCGCAGCTCGCGCCCTGCTCGTTCTGCCTTCGACGCCAGGACCGAGCAGCCAGACACCGACAGGGAGAGCACACGGCGAACCCGGGCAGCAAGGACGGAGCGAGGACGCGCGAAAGAGAAATCAAGCGGACCCGGAGAGAGCAGAAGCATCGAGCGACGAAGAAGAGGCTCAGCCTCAAGCCGCTCCGGCGTCTCTATACGCCCGGCGCGCCGCTACGGTTCTCGGCCCACCCTACTCTCGAGGCGCTTTCGAGAAGGGGCGCGTTCCCTCCTCGTTCCCAGCCTCCCCCGCGTCTTGTGGGGGCGAGGCGAAGCGTCGACGGCTTCAGCGCGCAAACGTGTTCCGTAGAACCGCGAGGAATGGGCGTTCGTCTGCTGTGGCGAGCGTGGTTGAGATGGGTGGCGTGTGTGTGAGGGTGGCCGGTGCCCCGGCTTGTTAGAGTGGTGGTGGTTAGCGTTGTTGTTGTTGTTGCGTTGTTGACGTTGAAGTGTGGTTGGTTCGAAAATAAAGCAGAAAAGAAAAACGCCTAGCTAAAGGATCGCAGCCCGAATCGAATACTAATTCCTCTAGACAATGGGTTTGGCTAACTACATCATGTACTTAAGAATAATTTTCACCTACGGGACCTGGATGGTGCAATGGCGGAATATTCGCACAGCGTAACAAATTTACTTTCTTTTTTTTCAAGTTCTTGTTTATTCTTCTCCCCCGAGTGAATAGTGGGCAAAGTCTTCTGTTGTAAGTCGATTGAATAACCGAATATCATGTTATGGTTCAAAATTAGCTCTTATGTGCTTTTGCTTTCTGTGCTTGCCCTTGTGTGGTGTAAGTGGTAATACATAATTGTGTGTTTCGTTATTTCCCAATCTGTCCTCATGTGATTTGGGATTCGCTAGATTATCGCCTTATTGTGTTTTCGTGTGTGTGTGTGTGGTGAGTGTTGTGTGTGTGTTGGTGTGTGTGTGTGTGGTGTGTGTGTGTGTGTGTGTGTGTGTGTGTGTGTGTGCGCGCATGCGAGGCTCCACAAGCACAAACAGACCGATTTCGATAAACTTGGCGAGGAGGTGCATATGCGCGTGGGAGTGTGCGCGATTGAGTTTCGTTGCTTAAGCAACCAACGTTGCTATGCAGCGGCGAAAAACTGCATTTTAAGACAAAAGGTATTCAATACTTGCCTCACAGTTTTGATATGTGGAGCAACGAGACTGGAAATTAAACACTTCGAATATTTAGAAAAATTTACTCGACGCGATTTTTTGTTTAGGTTTAGTTTACAAATGGTAGTCATTCAAAATATAGGGTGTCTATTTGTATGTTGTTATGTATGGACAGCTCTGGAAGCAGAGGAGTCAACACTCAGATTTTGATGAAACTTGACGGTAGGTTCATACAGGATCTAGTTCTATGCTTTATGCGTCAACGTTGCTATGGACGACCACCGTTGCCTAGCAACGGGGACTTGCAATTTTTTGAAAAATCCTATAAAAAAAAATTTTTTACGAAATCAAGCTTTCGCGCTGTATGAGCAACTATAAGTACCTTTTGTCAAAAAATTTGAGCTCCGATCCGTCAAAACTGTACGATAGTATGCAAATGTATATTAGCGACCACCCATGTGCACCGCTACGGCTTGTCTTTTTCCTGTATTGTTTCCACAGTGCACAAGTAAGTTAGGTGGGAAATGTTTACCCACTTGGTTTGCCGTGTGTGCCAGCGCTATTTGCTGAACGTCGCATAAATTGAAGTTTGCCGCTGAGGGCAAAGAGACCCAAGTTGACTCAGCCGTCCACAGTGAGGTACACACATCGTAAGTGGTACCCTGCTAGGTGGCAGTGCCGAATTGGCGTCGGGTTGCTTGGCAACCTTCCGGTGTGCGAGAATTATCTGTGGCCCGGCAGCCTCAGGACCAGCATTTGGGAGGGACGCGGAGTGCTCCCCTCGTGGCAAGCCCGAATACCACGATCCGTAACAATAGTTAGAAAGAAAATGTTTTTAAAAAAATTGACCTCAACGCTATTTATGGCTCAAGAGTGCTATAAATTATGATTTGTAACAGTGAAAGTCAATTCTGAAAACAAGTGGAAAGGAATGGTATATTGTTTGATGTTTTGTTGTTCGAAACAAAATTTTATGAAATGCTTGTTCTGCAGGGCAAACCGACCCCAAAAGGTTAGGTGGGAACACTAAGAAATAGGAAAGAAGCTCAGAGAATAACAGTGAGTTATAAAGACAAGCATTAGCATGGTAGAGTTTACATCAATCTTCAGAAAATGAAAAAAAATTTAGGGATTAATGGCTCTTAAACTTCCAATTAATTATACATATTATATATACAAATTAAATGGTCAAGATTATATGACACTTTCAATAAGCAATACATCTTTGAATGGTTAAAGATGTCATGGTCGTTTGTATAAGAAGGAATAATAAACTGAAAAGTTGGTATTAGATCCAAGTATACACAACACTTGAACTCAAAGTAATGAAATACCATAATAGTTTTTATTTTTTTCTAGGACAATGACTAATTATCTTAATAAATTTTCATGAAATGCGCGTTCCGACTCCTTGCAGAACCACTGTGATGCCCACCCATTGCTTCCTTTCGCTCTGGCTCTTCCAATGCCACAACAGATGTAAAATCTTTGCTGCCAAAAAGGTGATCATTCTTGATGTATGTATGCCATCGACCCCGAGCGTACTGCCCGCCTCCCTAATGCTCTCAATTACGCAGGGGTTTATTTTATTTCTCTCGCCTTACGCCTTCCACCCCCCCCTAAGTCCATGACCCACCCCACATTATATGTTTTCTTTACTTCCCTTGTTTAGTTTCCCTCGCTGGCTATAGCATTATAATGAGCGATAAGCCAATGGTTTAGTTATTGCTCCATTCTTATTTCATTTCTGCTCTCGGTATCTGCAATAAATTTTTGGTTTATAATCAGGTCGGTTACTCATGGCTTCATGGTGCAAATAGGCTATAGAATCAATTTATTTGGGAGATTTATGATGTGCCATATTCTGTGTTGCAGAGTGTCGGTGCTGTCGAGGTGTTTCTTCTTGGCAAGGATATACTGATGTGTTTTGCCATTCGCATTCCCTGCGTAGTTGGGGCAGGGGAAAAAAAAAAAATTAAATGGTTTAAAAAAATTGGTTTTTAAAAATGGTGCGGCGAATAGCTCACGACTCTCATTCAAGACCAGTCAATATCCTTTTAAACGTCACCAACTGATATGCTGGCAGACGGAGCAACTAGTTAAAACCAACGTAAAGGATGCACAACAACACATGCGATTAGATCACACAGCTGTGTAAACACGGGATGAAGTTTATAGACAGGGTTATGATTCAACACAGCTGACAATCATAGACATGAGTGTACATACTCTCAAGCCATCCTACTAACCTTTGGGTAACTTGGAAGCAAGGATGTCTCTTTGACCTTTGACTGCTGAAGATATCATTAAGGGTTCCAACCTATAAGGCAATACAAATACACCTGGAGATGCGTGACAATGTAGAATTAAAGTTTCTAGCACAGTGGGAGTGGATTTGAAATTAAAAGGTTTTATACTCAGAGGCAGTATTTAGTCTAATGCTTGAAGTTACGAAAATACAACATGAGTAAGTGGATAAATGGATTTGTTACTTCCAGTGATAAACCAACGCGAGTGCAATTTTAAATTCTACACAAGTCCATAAACGTGGTCCAAAGAAGTTCACAATCAGTTACAACCAGTGGTTAAAGAACAAAACTTCACAATTGAACCATCTGGCTGTGAAATAACATTTCAAGAAAATCAACTATATTGGATAATAAAGTAATCGAACTAAAAATGAAAATTAAAAATTCAAGCCAAGATGAAACAAGAATTCAGAGTCCATAATTCAATCTATGAGCATTAAACTAAAACATTCTCAAGGAAACAAGAAAAAGAGCAATCAAAGATTGCAGACGCCATACGCAGTTTGTTTTGTGTGGTGTTATGCAGTTTTATGTAGTGCATTTGTGTGGTGCTTGTGTACTGGTGTGTACGTAATTAATAGACGTCATAAATGCACTTTAAAACTGCTGGCAGTGGATGATCGGTACTAAGGCCTAAGTCACATTGCTCTACGCGGAGAGGATACGGCGGCCGTACGCCCTCTGAATTGACAGAAACGTGGGCCACAGAGATTTCTGCGGTGGCTCAGGGTGGCCGCTAGCCGTTTTTGGCTATATTTTACAGGCCAGTAAGGTCGCCGTGTATAAGCGGAGTTTATAACTTTTTTTTCATTTTCCGTTGCCGTAGCAAATTCGACAAGCCGAAACAAAAGAAATGGTTAAAAAAAAATTAAGCCATTGTTTACGCGCTCGCTCCCTGGCCGCACGTCGCCTTAGGGCCCCCGTGCGGTCACAGTGCGCAACAGATCAATCAAAGACGGTATCGGCAACCCCACTTATTCGGGTCTCACAATTCTAAGAACGGAAGGCTAAGTACATATTTGCTCTACAAGCGAGGCTACGGCGGCCAGGTAGCCTCTGAATTGAGCAGGAAACGTGTGGCGGCCGACAGAGTTTCATGGAGACGTGGCATCAGGGTTGGCCTTACGCCGTATGGCTATAATTTTACAGCCGTTCACGGGGAGGTCGCGTGGAATTATAACGCGGAGTTATAACTTTTTCTCTTTCTACGTGCCGTAGCAATTCGACAAGGCCGATAAAAAAAAACATGGTAAAAAGAAAAACTAAAATATTACCCAATCGTTACCGTACGTCTGGCCGGCACGTGCGCTCTAGGCCCCCCTGCGTAACTTGCTCTGGCTTGAAAATTCATATGGCCGCCGCAGGAAACCCTAGTCACGTGAGAACATCAATAAGGACCGTACGGCAACCCCACGTTTTCGGTCTCCAATTTATAAAATCACCGTGCAGCTCCACCGAAAAATAAAACTATGTGACTGCTACATTGTGTGACCGTCGGAATACTTGCGCCGGCTCTATAATTGACTAATGGCATCGATTTTTGGAGACCGCACGGCGCCGTGGCAAATGTGATTTAGGCTAAATTAGCCGTGGCGGCTCCTCAAAAATAAAAACATATGTGACTGCTACATTGTGTGAACGTGGAAAATAACTGCGGAACCCGGACGTTGAAGTTGCTAATGGCGTGAGATTTGGAGACGCGAACGGAGCCGTAGCAAATGGACTAGGCTAAGACATCCCATTTGATGCAACCCGTGCACTTTAGATCGGACCACCTGCCTGAAGCATGACGATTATTATTATTATTCAAATGAATTCAAAATGAGATTCAAAATAAATTTCAATTCAATTCAAATGGAAGCAAAAAAAAATACTGGAGGTACATACGACATTGGAGTAATCAGAAGGAAACTGTTTTATAGATTTGGGTTCCAACTGCTACTGACTCTACCCTTAAAACTATCTAGGAGCAGCCAATAGAGCACAAGTCAAAGAAAAAAAAAAATAAAAAAAGAACCAAAAATAATTATTATGGGCTGCCAGACCATGTGTCGATCAGGTAAATTTGAAAACATATATATATATTAGATATTCCCCACGACGACTTGATCATAATTGTGAAGTTTCATGTCGATAATGAAGGGTTCAAAAGAAAGGAATTAAGATTTTCGTTCAATCAAATAAGGTGCCAAACTATGTGACGAATCAATTATTCGTCAACAGCGCTTGGTATCCCAACGCTTTTGGGAAATGTGTGTGAAGTTTCCCTTAATATGTCAGCCATTCTGAAGCCGATGAACTTCAAGGTTTTAAGGTATCAATATGGCTGAGAACGCGATGTGATCTGATTGGTGGAATGTTTTGTCCTCATGTATCGGTCTTACTGTGTGAAGATTTTCACCCTCTATCCACATTTCAGGGCCTGGGGCAACGTCTCTCCATCTCCAGCAGATGAGAATATGAACGGTCTCTTAACCATATAATAATAGTGACAAGATCATACCTCATGAAACCGATGACATTGGATCAATTTTTTTCTGGTCGACACCCAGAGCATACGATAGGCAGTTATTTGATGTAACCACGGATGACCACCCTGACGGCGGCAATTTACCGGTTCTCGAATCGGAATGGAAGTTTTCTCCGTATGCAATTTCGTTGACGGTTCGTATATGCAGTACCGACAGCCAACATAATGAATACCACATATAAAATAATATAATAATATATTTAATATATATATATCGCCACCAATGAAAGAAAAAGATTAAACTAAAAAACATCTTCGAATCCAAATGTGTGGACATTAAATCACTAGCAATCACTGTAACGCTAGACAACAGAAGCTGGATGCGGCACTACGTAAGTTATCACACCCAAATTATTTATTTTGTGTTTTTTTTTTTTATTTCTTTTTTTTTTCGTTTTTTTTTTTTTTATTTTTTTTTTTTTTTTTTTTTTTTTTTTCATTTTTTTTTTTCTTTTAATTTATTTTATCATTTTTTTTCATTCATTAGTTATTTTTTTTTTTTTTTTTTTTTTTCCTTTATTTTTTTTTTTTTTTTTTTTTTTTTTTATTTTTTATCTATTTTCATTTTTTTTTTTTTTTCAATTTTCTTTGCGCTTTTTTTTTTTTTTTTCATCTTTTTTATTTTTTTTTTTTTCTATATCTTTTTCTTTTTATTAGAGTTCTTTTTTTTATGTGTTTTTCTTTTTTTTTGCTTTTTTTTGTTCAATCATTTTTTCTGTTTTTTTTTTCTTTTTTTTTTCTTGTGTTTTTTTTTTTTTTTATTTTTTATTGTTTTTGTTTCCTTTTTTTTTTTTCTATCCTTTTTATTCTGTTATAGTATTCACTTTTTTTGAGTTTTAATTGATTTTTGGGCTGTTTGTTTTTTTTTCGTTTTTTTTTCTGTTTTTTTTTTTTTTCTTTATTCTTTTTTACCAATTTTCTTATCTTTTTTTTTTTTTTTTTTTTTGTTCATCCTTTTTTTATTTTTTTATTTTATTTTTTCCCTTTTTTTGAATTTTTTTTTTGTTTATTTCCATCATTGTTCTTTACTATTTTTATTTGTTTGCTTTCTTTTTTTATTCTCTTTTTGATTTGTTTTTTTTTTTTTCTTATTTCCAGTTATTTTTTTTTCTTATTTTTTTT
>CM068966.1:10133131-10144359 GCA_035128595.1 Eptatretus atami | reverse complement strand
ACGACAACTTTTTGCACTTTCTTCAGGGGAATTCCACATAAACACCGTTCTCTGTGCATGTGCTTATCGTGCCATGCCGTGAACTAGGCTGAAGTCACACTTTGCACGGCGCCCGTCCGCAGGGTCTCCACACAGAGTCTACGGCCATAGCAATGAGTACGCAACGACCGTTGCCCACTACCGCTAAACGCGGCACAGTTACTCACTGGGTGCACCACCCAATGGGCCCTTGGCCTACCACGGCCGAATAGCCCGGATGCCGCGGTACCCACTCAGCGATACTCACCTTTCGCAGCCACGCTCCCAGCCCGTCAACAGGGCTCCTGCACCCCTCTGAACGGGTTTCGAGCCTACACTCCCACCAACAGCAAAACGACTTCCATTTTTGTTAAATTAACTAACCCAGCTAACTCACTCTACACTGACCCCGGGGCCCCTTGGGCGGGAGTCACTCCTCCCCCCAAATCACTCATCGGCACATGCATTCAATATCGCATCCATACACACAGCGACCCGCTGGCCTCACTCAATCAGATTCAAAACACGTTTCCACACAACTCAACGCAAACACACATCGCTGAATCAATCTCATGTCAGTCACTATGCTTCACTAATCCTCTCTTTCGAGAACTGAGACTGTGATCGCCACGGTCATCGCTCATACTATATAGGAACATGTTCTGGCATGAACCCTACGTAGACTAGCTACGTCAACCACTAGCGAGCGAGTCCTAGCAGATCAGTTCACTGTCATCCCTTATAGATATCTTCGATGCCACAATCGGCTAGAACCTCATCAATAAAGGGGCCACTGCGCCTCTCAGGCATTTACGCACACATTCTCACAGGCGAGACGCAAGCATGTGAGCGCTCAAGGGCCGCACAGGCCATGCGCGAGAGGGAGCGGCGGTCATAGCCTATAGAGCTAGAACGTCCTGCGCGGCCACCATAGTACGGTCAAACGGCTGATAGGACCTGGTGAAGGGGGATGGGTTCTACTCACTTTCTCGTGCTGCATGGAATTGTTTCCTGTTTACAGCCGAGAAGCGAGTCTTGCTCTTTTCGTTATCTTGTCGAATTTGCTTTATCTTCCAAATTCTGTGTGAACACGCAGCAAACTGAGAAAAGAGAGACAACTTCCAGCTTAGCTATCGATTTGCCACTGCGACCCCTAGCGCCGTCCTGAGACAATCTAATAAGAGCACGACCACTACAACGCCGTCCATAGCGTCCCTTCTGGAGGTAAGCACCCTGAGGCCATCACCCGACGGAGATAACCCCTCCTGCCGATTCAAACCTCTGAGCGTGCACGCCAAATGACGTCGCGCACGTTTCTGTCAATTCACTGAGGGTTCACGCGGCCTAACAGTAATACTCGAGTCATGCACGCAGAGGAGGTCGTGACTCGTACGGCCTATAAAATACTGTGCTAGTCTGGGTATGGAGCTCACAGTAAGTTCACATGGGAACGATCGCGTGGTAGTCTGTGAGAAGTGAATCGCATGGAGTATCCAATTCCTTGAGAACTAACGTATCTGGTACCTACATTTGGTACTCAGGTCAGATTGTGCGTTGTGGCTAATGTTTGAGAGTCTGTGAACTCCTAGGGAACCCACGCACCAATGCCCACAACGCAGTTTTCTCAAGAGTTGTCTCAAATTCCTGGCCGAGGTCATACCTTAAACTGCATTGTGGGTATATGACGATTATACTCCCGCACACCGATCAGGAGCACGGAAAGAAAGGCTCCTTGTGGCTGAGCACGTCCGAGTGCGCTAGATCAAGTTCGGCAGCACGGCTACCCCTCTGTGGGCTCACATGCTCTCAGCAATTGCTCCGCTTGCTCCGGGTGACTCGAGGGTCCACGGCCGCGTCAGCCCAACACTAGCATCGAATCAAAGGCTTCGTGAGTTAGACGATGCCGGCCTGTTGTCTCCAGTCTCGTCGCTTGGCGTCATCACACTGTTCTATATGTTTCCACATGCCCTCCACTCATCTTCATCAGGCGCTAGTATAAAGCAAACGCACTGACTGTGGGACGTAATTGCGTCACCTGTATCCCACATCGTGTGTCATCCGTCAATCTCAGGAATCCGTATATATTGTTATAGCTCTTACCCTTGAGCTAGATTGCATGCTGCAACCGCAGCCTTTGGCACTCCATGGCCTTTGACAGCCAGCGCCCCCTAAAAGGTAGTAATGCTATAGCACTGCAGGAGTACAGACTTCAGCTTCTGCATAGTACTCCGCACGATCACCTCTCGATCAATGTAGGCCTTTACACATAACCAAGAAGAACCGTTTACATGGACAAATTGTTTCTAACTCCTGACAACAACGGTCTTCTCTACACTGATCTCTTATCATCTGGGCACCATTGCCGATTATCCACAAGCCTTTAGCAAGCTATGCACAGGGTCGTCACATACACGTTGCAAATTGTGCAACTTGCTAGACGCACTATGGCGTGCGGACAGATAACACGACTTATCCCTCTCTGACACACAAACATCTAAAACTACAGCACTGATTGCACCATCAACCATCGAGAGGTAACGTCGTCACCCCACAAGGGTTCCGGGGCTATATATGGTCATCTGCATTATGCGCCGCTGAGAGTACAGCTGACGCTACTCCATCATCGCACATACAAGGACGATTGAATCGAGCCAGCTTAGAGATGTTCAGACGACGACTAATGCTATCAGACACAGGCTCAGTGTCAGAGTACACGCACGCAAAACGGGGCATCTCCCTCCCGCTCGTTCCTTCCGAGGGGACCGGAACAGCAACTGCTTAATCTCCGCTGCTCGCAGCACTCAGGGTCGCTCTTCTGCGAATTAAGCACGCATGCGGCAGCTCAAGACTCATACATCATGATCATAGCTAATACATCTGTAGTGCGTAGTGATATCTGTGTACTTCTTTTCACAACATCACACGCCAGATGTCTCATGCTCCCATGCAGTCGACTCACTGTCAACATGTTATTGATACTGTCTCTCCACCAGCTCTCTGAAGACACTCAGACTATAAGGTTTGCTGCCAAATCTTGACCACACTCAAAGTTGCACATGTTTTTTGTTTCTTTCTGGAGTTTTGTCTCAATCTGCTCTGGACCTTGAATATGCACTTGCTCATTTTCAGCTCTTATGCAAAACAAAGCAAATACAATTATTTCCGCACTACCTCTCTTCTAATTAACTAACAAAACCATGGAAGTTCCAGAATGTCTACTTGAGAACTGACACAATCACCATCCATCACAGCAAGTAACACCATGGAGTTCACAATCAATCACCCGCCCCCGGATTCGCCATCAACACAGCATGGCCCAGAGTATCCCAAGTAAGACCATTCCACATTCTAACGTGTAATTGTCTTAAAAACACTGTCGGCATAATTGCCACCTCACTTGCACACACCCTCCATTCACTAAAAATGCTTTTTACCATCGTCCGCAAGTGTTTAAATAATCCATAATATTTCTATTCACAATTAACCTCATTCCCTCATTCAAATCATGTCAATGACTAAAAACAAAAATTTATTCTCTTCACACACACCCAGTCTTGTCCACCCCTATTTCATATGAACGAGCTGCCTCAGCTTCTTTCCCCTTTCAGTAGGCGCAAATCTCAAGCAACACAGGGCCTGACAAGGCACGCACACAATTCACAGCAAGGCAAAAATTCTTTCTCCCCGCATAACTTTTTTCCGAGATTATCTAATTATTCCCAAACAAGATTTTTAATTTTCCGTATGTCCACACAAATCTCGCTCTACATCAACTCTACAATAATCAAATTTCTCTCAGGTCGGAACACAAGTATTGTAGGGACTATGAAGACAAGCTGCCCACCCATTATAACCCTTCAGAAGAAAGTGCAAAGCGCCACACAATTCCTTCACTACCACCGTATGCGCCCCGTATTCACTTCCCCCCACCCAACTTATTTCATTGTTATTTCAAGCAGCAGTGACACTGACAACGCTTTGCTTTATTTTCACGAACCTCGCTCTCGCGGTTCATAATTTAAATTTTCCACCCAAATTCTGGTCAGACAATTGATCTCAGGTCAGTGTTCTTAAACGGTAATGATCATATTTCCACGACCAGCACGGCTTTGCCGCACTCAGACTCGCTCTCCTCTAACGTTACGCAAGCTGGTGTACTTCCCAAGCTGGCATACCTGGAACAATTTCTCACATGGGATAATAGTCTATGGGGCAGGCGGGGCATTATCCACTCCCTTGATTAATAATTTCACTTTCCCCCACATATAGTCATCAACACAATACTTACCTGGGATCTTTTGATACTATGGATCGGCCATAATGGTACTTGTTTACTCCAGTCTTGACGGTTCGACTTACAGAGTCTGTATAATTTCAACTCGTATAAGCTGTGCGATGTCCTTTCCACAGTTGACCTGAGACTACTCTGCTTCCCTAGTTGGAAATCTGGCTAATGCGTTTTCTCAATTGCTCATTTCTTCCTGGGTTGGCGAGTGTCGCTGATCGCGTACTCATTAACCCCTTGCTTGTTTTCCTCTCCTGTGCCTTCCTTCTCCGTTCATAGATGGTTCTGGTGTCTAGATGATTATGCCCTGCTAATCTCTTTCCTGAGTCTCTCCGACGATGATGCTCGGGCTGATATCTCAGATCGAACTGCTTCCATGTCTTGTGTTACCTCGTCCTCGTGCGTCTATCCTTGTTGCAGTTTCAATGGTCGTCTGCACTTCATTTGGTTAACTCTCTTCTTGTGTTTCAATTCGCTGTTGCAATTGCTCGTACATCTTTTTCACGCATCTCAGCTTGCTCATTCCTTCTCAGTTGTGATCACAAGCTGAACGGGCTTCAGTCGAGTCCTTTACTTTGTTTTCTGAATCCAACGCGATTGCTTGCTTGCGTCCTGGTGCTTTGCCTCATCTCAATCTTAGTATGTGCTCCTCCTCACTGCAGTCACCCTGATCTCTCTACATCTGCTCATATCGCTAGGCGTTTCCTGTTGTGGATGGTCTTTTATGTGCGTCTTCTGAACTCTTCCCGCAAATCTGTGCACTACTCTATCAAGCGTTCAGGTCTCCAATCGTAATTCAACTGCGATTTCTTCTTCATCCCTCTGGCCAGCGGTAGTTCATTTTCTCATAAAATCATATCTCTTTACAGTCGTTTTTATGCCATCCTGCCGGCTCCACTGCATAGTTATCTCTGTCCAGCAACTCGCTACTCATCTTCCATGTTAATTGTAAACATTTCGTATATAGCATCCTGCTCATTCCTTGTTGTGTCGTGACTGAGTGCTGCTGGGCGATGGGTAACTCTCCGAGCGAATGTGTTCGTGTTGTCTTCTCTCAATCGATTTTTCGTACTGCCTATCTGTTCTCGCCATCCACTATTGCTTGATATCTTCCATCATTAACTCTTTCTTGCATCTCATTTCTCCTTGAAGTTCTGGCTTCGCTTGGCTCAGCTGTATCTCGAGTTGACAGGTCCCGTCAGTCCATACATTTCTGCACTTCCAGCCGCCCTCTCAACGTCTCTCAGGACGCTTAAGTAGCTATCCATTGTACTACGTACATACTCAACATCACTCTAGCTCGTCTCGTCAATCCTCCTACTTCAATTCGTTTTACCGTCGTTGCGTGGTACACAACGGACGTTTCACGCTAGTATGTATACGCATGGATGGACTATCATATTCCTCTATCGCGATGCAGACTGACAGCAGAGCTATCTACACTTTCACGACTCCCAGCACTATGCTATAGGCTTCATCAACTTTGTATCTTCAATATTGGGTCACCGGACCTTTCTCTCGTCTTGCACTCAAGTGTCCATCGTTAGTCCTACTCCTCACTATCCTCATCCCACCCCTGCTCGCTTGCGTCCAATCATCGTGTCTGCGCAGGTTTCGTGAGACTCACCCTCCCTTGTCCAAGCTTAAGGCATGCAAACGTACTCGTCGCATGTTCGTGAAGTTAAGTTAGTATATACAATTAATTTATTGTTTACCTAACTCTATTCATTTCGAAATTGCTCTCTATTTCCTTCGTACAAGCGAACGGAGCAGTCCAATCAAACCAACAATATCAACCATATTCCCTCTCACGGCTAAATCTCGACGGCTCCACTCTCCTCTCCTCCGTGCAAGAGCCTGTCTGACCTGCAGCAACCATAACGTTTGAGCCGCTCCAATTCATAGTACCTTCGGCCGTTATATTATCTTATCACATACACAATTACACATTGTCCGCTTCTCCTTCAAGTGGGCTCCGAAGGACGTATAGCAGAAGCTGCTTTAGCACACACCTCGCGCTCACTCGCTCCCTCTCAACAACTCTCAGACTCGTTCGCAAGCAAGATACACAAAAAGGAGGACGTGAAAAGTTACTCCGCAGATCCACTACACAATGTTCCGTGGAATCACTCAGTTGACCATATTCCTTATGCTCTTTATAGAATGTCCCCTTGGAACGCAAAGCAGGAATGATATCACTTTTGTAGAGTGTAACGCAAGCCAGTGCTTGAGTTGGAAGAAAACGCAAAAGAATTACTAACGCAAACGCCTAGGTCTAGATATGCCCAAAAAATTTCATAGACCACCATTTGCAGTACAGGTCAGCGGTGCTCATAGCTTGTCCGTTCGCGTTGTACATGACAACAAGAAGTGCACACACAGCCACTAACCTCTCTCTTTAAATAGTCCTATTAAATAACCTTTCAATCATCGTACTCTAGTGACTGCTAACTTAATCTTTTGTCTTCCGCTCATGTGTCGGTAGTTGACACAGTATGTCGATTTATCTGTTGCTGTGCTTGCCTCTCCAATTCTTGCATTGTACGCGACCTTTCGCTTTTTCACTAATTTCGTTCCTCTCACTCTTTCAAGTCTGATGCGAGATAGAACGTACATATGTTTGACATCATCACACACATTGTGGTATTATCGTTCATAACGATAAACAGCTATAGTGTTGCGAGCATGAGATCTTGCTTGTGCATTCGAGTACACATCGTTTAGCTTCAAGAATTCCGGTTATTTTAGACTACATTTGTTCCATCCAATTCAGTTTGGGTAATATGTGTCATTGAATTAGAGACTGAGACGCAGCAACCTCGCACTGTGGTTCAAACGCTCTCTAGTCTTGAGCAATCTCACAGGCTTTGCTGAATGGGATGCTAACGCATTCAAGGATGGTGTGCTATAAGAGCGATGAGGAGGGAATGGGTTGAGCTTACTCGATATATCGAGGATACAGGCAGACGCGCTCAAACGCTCTCATCGGAGATGAGATTGCGCACACCATTTAGCACTTTGCATGATCGACGCTGTCTAGTCGCACTTAACGGGTTCGTGTAAAGATTCCGTTGGGGAGCAGGACGTAGGATATTCCTGTACAGAAACCATAGACTGAATATCTATGCATAAGACGCGACTCTCGCTCGTTATCTGTGGAACATCGATGGAGATGTCACAAATAGCATAGTAGCAGTACAACATCATACATTTGCATCTAAAAAATGTTATTTTTTTCACTCTGCCGCCTGCTCACACACTCGCCCCTCACTCCAGCTTCGCCAGGCAAATGCACATCTTGACATCACACACAAAAGGAAGGACTATGTTAACTACTCTAAGAGCTCGCAAAGTTTCTCAAATCAAAATCGTGCAAACTACTAATTAGCAGGACAGGTAGTACATCGCTGGATCGCTACGCTATTCACTCTAATGGTCGCACAGACAACAGTGAAATTCGAGAATTAACCAACAACATTGAGTGAGATGTATATTGGAACTTGGAGCCTCACGGAGAGTTTCCGTTTTCTCCTTCTACCGAGCTCTCATCAGAACAAAATTGGACTTGCGAAATTCGGCTTTGCTTCCATTCCAATAGTTTTTTTTGAAAAGGTTTACAACCTTTAAAAAGCCGGCAGAGACTGTCGCATGGTCTCCGACGCGAAAAAATTCAGAAAACCTCACAGGTCATGACTCAGAATCGTATGCGACGTCGTAGCCATCAATCGAGCAGTGATGATCTGTATCGACGCACCGCACAGGAGGTACATTGATTGCATAGATCGTCACATCTCAGAACTCGTAGAGAGGAAGCTGAATTTTCCGATAATTTTCTGATCAAGAATTCATAGATTTTGGACGAATGGTAAAAATCATAATCGTCGAAAGGTGCTGTCAAACTGTACAGTGTTGAACCTAGAGGTGGGAACTTGGGGAATGACAATAGTGTTATGAAATACCTAGCATTCACAATTATCGGGATGACGTCCAGAGAACATGACTGCGGAAATTAACAATCTGGGTACAGAAGTAAAGTCATAGAGCTAGAAATGGTAACATGTCGGACCGCTTCTTAGTGGTAATTTTCTCTTTCTGGCACCAAAAAATGCATAACGTAAATTTTAAATGACCCTGACCGCGTCTTCTGTGAAGTTGGTGATGAGCAGAAAGGGAAGCAGAAAACGTTACATCATTCCGCTGTTTTGAAACATGGGAATCTGGTTTCGCTTTTTTGAACAGGCATCCGAGGGTGAGAAAGTTAAAGAATGGGACAATTTTTGGAAAGGGGGAGGCGTATTGAGGATTTTCGGTGGGAGGGGGGCATGGGTGGTTTTGAAGGCTCAATTGCGGGAGTGGGATTGATACGCTTAGGTTTAGTGCGGGAAAACGGTGAGGGATTGGGGAGCGGGGGGGGGAGGGTGCTGAGCTTTTTATTGAAAAGTTCCAGAAGTGTGTGTGTGTGTGTGTGGTGTGGTGTGTGTGTGTCGTGTCGTGTGTGTGTGTTGTGTGTGTGTGTGTGCTGTGCTCGCTGCCTCGTGTCCGCCAAGCGGGGTGATGCATCACCCTATGGTAATTGCTGCAAGTCTATAAGTGACAAACGTAGAAGTTCCAGACAATAATTATATTGCAAGTTCTAACTTGTAAACCCTTTCTCCTCATTGCTTGTCCCACCGTGTATCGTCATCGCCTCAAACCACACGCCCTTTCTCTAGCCTGAATGTTTTGTGCTCGCCTTGCGTCCGGCTCGCACCAGCCAGGCAGAGCACGCATCAAACAAGTAACCACGGCACCCTAAATGTGAAAGTTGTTCTGGCTGGCTTGTCAAACTTTGCAAACCAATAGTCATGGAGATTAACATAATTTTCAATCATTTCAATATAAGTTTTTCTCTATGTTTCTGTAGATTATCTATGCTGCTTGGCACATCAACAGCTCTTGTCTATCTTCACTTACTATTTCACTGGCTTACGGCTGTATTGTATGTCTGGATAACGTAATGTTGAAAACTTACTGATATGAATTAACTAAAGTCGGTGGCTGATCATGGCCGACTTGCTAAACCAGAAATGCTCGGTAAAAAAAAAAAACTAATGAATACTTACCCCTCAAATTCTGATGGACTTCTGCAGCTGTTCCATTCTTCGTCTTTTCCATTAGATAGAGTATCTTTTAATCTTCTCGGGATTCGCATCCCCTTTCAACGCTTCAATTTACTCATCCCAAACTGGGAAAGCAGGCCGCGCCTCCGCTAAACGAATTATATTCCAAAGGGATGCTGCTAAATGATGCTTGAAGCAGTTGGGCCATGCCATTTCCTCTGGTCAGTTTTTACTTTGGCTGTCCAAATTTTCTTCAAGCCGAATCGTTTTGAAAAACATGCTACTCACAGCATCTTTGGTTTTAATGCGCCAACCAGCAACAGATATGCATTACAATGGCATTCCCTCAATACTCTATTTTCAGAGGTTCAGAGTTTTTCCCAGACACATCCATCGCCTAAGGCCAAGTAAACCAAATCCCTTGTAGTCACAAGTATCCTGGAGATGACGTAGTGGGCACTCACCATCGAGAATCCTCATGCACACACAACTACCACTCTTCATTTTGTCTCGCGCGCGGTCCAGGGCCAATCACGAAACGTTGTAACAAAGACACCACAACCAACACACCGCCAACACACAAACACAAAAGCATTGATAATTAATCTATACAATATTGAATCAAGGAAAAATCAACACATTAAGTGTTCAGTTGAATGCCTGATTTATTTCATTAAACACACACACAACTAATACTATCTGAGTCTGTGAACTTCAGGTTAAATATTTTTAACTGTTTACAAGTCTCGGTCTGTTTACCTGCTTCCGGTCTGAACCTCTGGGCTCATGAATGCACGAAATGCAGAGTCCAAGGTCCCTTCATACTACCTTGTATGTTTGTCCATTTTCTACAATCCCGCCCTTTCCTTAAGCATGGGGGTTTAATTTGATTGAAAGATGCTCCCAGCTGCAGCGGTAATCAAACGTAATGGCCCCCGCCCCGCAACACGTCTCAGCTTTATCAATTCAGTGCGGCTTTGTCCTCAAGGTATGTTGCTTGGCTGAGGATTGATTGAATAACCCACACAATGACATCAGGCAGTCCCACCTAGTTTAGCTTTTGAGCACTGTGAGGATAAACACACACACACACCCCACCACCACCATCACACACACACACACCACACACAACACAAAGCTGGATAACTTTTGAGACATGGGACAAGCTCCATTCCACCTTCTGAACTGCATCATGGGAGCAGAACAAACAGACACACACGCATCACACACACACACACACAGATACACACCACACAGACACACCCACACACACCACGAATGGTGGTGAAGGGAACGGAGCACTTAGCCGACTCCCACTCCGTGGGACAGGTGAAGGAGATGGTGTCGCGAAAACAACCACAGCTTCGATGGGGAGCATAGACCGTGTCGAGCATTAAGTTTTTGTTGGCAGAGGAACACACACGTTGTGTCTGGTGTCACGGCATGACATGTGTTTGTCGACGCTGCCTGGTCATGCAGCTATAGTGGCCTGAAAAAGTATCCAACACCTACCAATACATGCCACATTTAGATGAATTACAAATTTAGAAACAACCCACTTTTTCCCAAATAAACTTTTTTATTCATAACGAAAGAGATAAAACCGTGTTACAGTTGAAGGATCCCCTCTTCATGAGTTGAAGGCACTATCGTTGAAGGTATCACGATGGCAATCTCTTCCGAAAATCGCCGTCCATCAACTAAAAAATCTGCTCTGGCATAATCCTTGCCAACGATTGGGTTCATGAGCTGGTGATGAGTACTTTTTTCTGCAGATGCTCTGCTGATTGTCATTCGTCAGGTTAGGAGACCAATTAGATATGACA
>CM068966.1:10121391-10132261 GCA_035128595.1 Eptatretus atami | reverse complement strand
CCCGCATGCCGACCGACATCTCCCTTACATACCGCGACCTCACACACACGGTCTGTCTCACACGGACCCTCTCACTCACACCATGCGTGCCGGAAAGCACGCATCTCCGCACACTCGCAAACACACAAGCACACCCTTCACAATCACACTGGGATTCGTAGGTGGGATCTGTGTTTGCTCTCAGGCTCACACGCCACAACGGCTCCCGGGGCTCTATATCCCGCCGGCGCCAAGCTACACCGGCACCTAGCACAGCACTCGCCTCAATGCTAAGCCGCGAAGCAGAGCGCCACCAGTAGTTTTTTGGGCACCCTGCTCACAACTGCTACTGTCTGGTGATTCGCCTAAGGGGGCAACTCCCCCTCGTTCCTGGAGGGCAGCCATTCCAGCTGCCTCGCCACTTGATTGGTGCGGAACTACCAGCAGGCCGCACCGGTCCACGAGCTCAACCCCCATTGCAATACTGCATTCTCCTCACTACGTCGTAGTGTGTTGTGTTCATGATTCCTTTTAACCCCCGTCATTATCGTTGGCATCCTCCTCCTATTTTTTTCTGTCTCCCGCGTCTCTATACATCTATTAGTTGTTTCTTTCATCGGATGTTTTTTTTCCAGCACTCTATCTCCACCTCAATCTCACACCCTCACACAACTTCACACCGCACTCCCACTCCCTCCCTCCCCCACTAAGCATTAATCTTCCTGACGTTCTTCATTCCAATCTCGAGATTAGTTTCTTACGCCTCAACTTTGCGTCTCATATTCCTTCTGTGTTATATCGAGTCTCATCATATAGCCTCCATTCATTGCTTCCAATCCTGTCCTTCCTTCTCCAATTCGTCGTTTGGCTTCAATTTAGTGTAATCTTCTCTGTATGAGTGTTTCAGTTGCATGCTTGCGTCATCGCATTTTATGTTAACGCTCGCTTGTTTCTTTCCTGTACCTCCTTCTGCGAGTTTCATGTTTCTTCATTCGTGTTAATTTCCCTTTGTGTTTCATTCGCTTCTTTGTCTACCTCTTCCACTCCAGCCTGTTTCTCTTTTCTGCTTATCACTAAATGGTCAAGCCTCCAGGTCTTTTGCGATGTACCTGGCTTTTAGATATTTGCTCGCCATATGGTTCCTCCGGGTGCGGGCATCTGCTTAGCTCACTCCAATCCGTTGTGGTCCTTCGAACTCCTGATATTCTCCTTCTGCAGTTCAATGTCTTAGTCGTATGCTTTCTCACACATTCAACTTCTCTAGCTCGTACTTTCTCTAGCAACCTGTGATTATTTTCGTTAGTCTGTAAATCTACTTATCAGAAAATATCATTTACCCTGATTTCAATTTTCTAATTGCCAGGCTTTCTTCCGATGGTGATCCTCACGAAATCTGACAATCCATTCGTTTTTATTTCAGTTGGCTGACTTCCTTCCCTGTCTTAAATCTTTGCGGTCTACTAGTACACTAAATAAGTGTCAAAATCGTCTTGGTGATTAGTTCCCTCCATATGTCTGCAGATATATCTACTGATGTATCCCTTCCAATATGAAGATACTGATTCCTTCTTCTTCTCATTCGTAGTGCTATATGCCATCATTACTCTTTTTGCACTGCTACATTATCTTTAAATCATGGCTTCGCTTCCAACTTTTGGATCTGTAACAGTGTGGTTTCTTAACGTTTTCAATTCTCCGTTTCGTTCTAACGATTATTACTTGTTTAGCTTCCTGCAATGGCTATCTAACACTGTCCTCTTCAGTTGTCCTCATTTGTAGTTAGTCTACCCTGTCTCTACTATCAGAGTTTTGGGTGTTCTAAAGTAAACATTCAGATGTATTATATCTTTTTCTCAATTCACTGATCATCGGTGCATCTCATTCTACACACGCATCATCATTCCTTCTCTGTTTGGCTAGCTTCTAAGGCTTTGGTAGATTTATTATATTGAGTGAAGCAAAAAATTTAGGAAATGTGCGCGGACATAATTGCCCTATACGTGTTGTCTATCAGCTAGCCCTGTCTTCTTTGGTTCCCGAGCTATAATTCTGATCGCTCGATGTTTACCATTCCAGCCGCAATGTCAACTTATAGACATGCCTTCTTTCTGGTAGCCCACTGTCTGCCCCAGTCTTTTCGTCACAATCCACTATTTTTATTCCTTCGGGTGCACGTCTCCGTCACGGCCCAGGGGAAGCGCCTATTCGCATAGCATCCAATCTAATTGTCCTTTCACCGACTCTCGCTGGGGTCTCACTAAACCTGGGTCTATCTCCAATTAGTGCCGGTCATTCTCTATCGCACGCAATTATCGGCCGCAATCACGTCTCACTCGGAATTATCTAGGGTATACATCTATACAAACAATCTGGTCACCTTCCACCGGCGGCATTAGACAACGAAGCAACCGGCCCGGCCGTCAGCTTCTGAGATTAAAAAAATCGGCAGTTCCGAACATTGTGGTCTGTCGCCGAATGATTTCACGCAGCTTCGGCCATGTGTGTCGAGCAGCCTTCATACGGCCCACAACGCGTGCCAGGCCTGCCGGCCCATTTGCTTTGCGGTATTATATCACCCCAGCATTTCTTTTATTTCTTCCTTCATTCCTTGCGCATTTCGCTATCCCATATTCGTTGTTTTTCGATGCATGTCCGGTCATCAGTAGAGAAGGTTTGTTCCATTCTGTGAGCTGAGGCATAACACTCCTTTATATGGTTTTCGGTGTATTCATCTCTACTGTCCATGCATTTTATTTTTTTCTGCATTTCATTTCATGGGCAACCATTTTTGAAACTTCCGCAAATGATGTTTTTCTCCATCATCGAGTTGTATTCCCTGTCAAACATTTCCATCGCGAGTAAGGGGGGGCAGCCGATCCGGGCGGGGCGAACTTCTTGTCTTGTTACGTGGGGAGTGCGTATCGAAGTTATTTTATTTCATTAACTGCTGCGTGGGGCGTGTGTGAATGCGCACGAACCCGGCTTTAAAGTTAAAGGTATCGCTTTATGGTATGGGGCAGTGAAGAGCGCTGGCCCAAAACCGTATCGCTACTATCAACCAGCCACTGTATGCGGCCCTAATTCGGTAAAGCTCTGGAACGTTGCGGTGTCTGCATGGGAGAATGTTTTCCTCTAACACCAATGTCCCCTCTGTAAGCCCATCGGTGTGTGTCGCAACATCCGAGCCATGGGGAGAGTTCTAAATTACTAATCCACATACTAACTTCTGTCTCTACGACCCCCAGACCCTGCCGGACTCAACGCTCGCCTGTAGGTACCGCCAATCATATTCCACTAAGGGGTTAATTTAACTCACGCTCAGTAAATTAAAGGGCGCAATCCGGGGGTCGCTTCTTCTGCTCACCCCTGAACCAGATTCCCTGTGAATTTAGCTGGAGCCAGGAGAGTTCGTTTTCCCGTCTCTGACACCAGTTGTTGCGGATCGCGGCCCCGGCCGGCGTGCGAAATCGGGCACGGTGACTCGAATCGCACGAACCTCAGGCGCTCGCCCACTACGGACGGACAATCAGCATCATTCTGTCATGGACCCGCATCTCGGAACTAGGTAAGCGCCTGCGGGGTCGTAAATCCCGTCACGGGTGGAACCTTTTTCGGCTCGACCAAAACCCATCCTGCATCTACCGCAGTCCCAGTCGGCCAGCGCCCTGAGCGAGTGGTTCATGCGGATAGGGTGAATCGCGAAAAGTCGATATACCTAAAGTCACTCCCACCGCAGGTAAATACCTCAGCAGGGGTTGTGACCCTTCGCCACAGGCGCCGACAGTCGATCGGACACAGGCCGCTTAAGCCGACCGTTCCAATGCTGAACGTCGTGGGATAACCGAGCGGGGCTTGTTTCGTCGGCCTTACCGTTCACTGCACGATTCCTGATGTGACAGTATATCGGCGTTCCACCCCACTGCAATCACGCTTTATGATCTGTGAAACAAGATGGGCGTAGACCAGACCGATATGAAGGACCAGCCCGAAACGGGGGAAGGAATCAACAAACAAGCAGTTTTATATTCACAACGACACTCAGCACGGAGCACGAACATATGGTATTAGCTATCTCAAGCATTATTTACAGTCAACAAATGGCCAGCATTAACTCAAACCAGAACAAAAGAAGCAGCAGCTACAACCGATAACGCGACAACAACGGACCAACTTACACTGAAGGAGTATGGTCATTCTATCTTTGTGTTTCATCAATTCACGAGACACAATAACGGCCGTCACAAGCTATCGACTACTTCAGCTGATAATAAGCAACGGCCACGAAAAACCATAAAAAAGTAAAATGGACAAGAGACTTCCCTTATGTCGGGTCTTCGCGTGCGCCCGTCCTCATGTCTTGCGGTCAGTCAACTTGAGAGCTCTCTTATCCGGCGTTCGGTGTTTTCGACTATTACTTCCCCCGTTCGCCTTTCCAGAAACAACACGGCCTGAACCAAGAGGAAGAAGGAGCCGAGATGCGCCGGAACCCAGAGGAAAGAAGCAGAAAGCGAGAGCGTCAACCAAGAGAAGCGAGCAGAGCAGAAAGAACCTCGCCGCGCCTGTCACTTATACCCCGGACGCCACGCCCTCTTTCTCGCCGCCGCTTTGGCTCCACCCCCTCTACTAGAGGATCTTTCTTTTCTCTAGCCAGCTGCACTCCGAAGCGGGGCGTTTCATCGTTCCCGGTCTGAGCTTCCACCTGCGTCTTGTGGGGGGGCAGGACGGCGAAAGCAACGTTCTGCCGCCGGGGCAAGGCATAGATTTGAAATTATGCTGAAGAAAACCAAGTCAATGTTTGATACGCCCTCAGCATCGTAGGGTCCAATAGACTTTCCTTCGCTCTCGATACGGTGCGTACTGATCAGGATCACACTTCAAAGCGGCCCAAAGACACCGCACGTACTGGACCGCGGAGTGTATGGATTTCAGTGAATGGTGTTGGAAGTATTAGGCGGAAGATGCATGGTTGGTTGTGAGGGGTTTGTGCGGTGCGGATGGCGGTTGATTGTAGAGTGGTGGCTTGGTGGCGTGTTGTTGGTTGGCGCAGTTGGTGGCGTGAAAGCTGTGAGTGTGGCGTTGTTGGCTGATGGGCATTAGTGTGGTTGGTTCGAAAAATAAAGGTCTTATGAAGTAATTACAGCAAAGAAACTACGCCTAACTCAAAGTAGACTCGCAGCCCGATATGAATCAGCGGAGAGCGCGATCCGAACAACTGAGGATTGGGCCTGATAAATTATGTTGGCAAGACTACCAACATGGTACTATTCGAATAACTCTCACGACCCTACGGGAGCGAATGGCATGGATGGTATTGTAATTTGCGGATTTCCACACCGTAAAGTATAACCTTGAAAAGGCACATACTCAGGTCCCCAGGTGCATATATGCTGGCAAGTTTTCAATTAAGATCGGATGCAGTGGTGTTGTTCAGCGGTGCTACAGACACACCACACAGCATCACAATCGTAGTGCGATCGAATGCACTAAACATCGTAGCTACGAGCTTGTAGCTAGCTACGATCAGTGTGTGTGAGAGTCTGTGTTGATCATACACCAATCATGCTGGAATTATAAATAGCATTAAACAATTACTCTCTCTGGCTAACTCGCTCACTACTATATAATATATATATAGCCTATATAATATATATATAGTATCACACACGATATCTACCACCCCTCTCATCTATCATATATAATATATTAATAACATATCTCCATCCAAGTATAGACATTCAGAAATCGCTACATACATGAGAATTTCCACTGCTACATTCAAGATTCCAAATGCCCTGCCTCAGCTGCAGGACCGTCTCATCACTTATTGGCATACATCCTCACCTCCAGCTGCTAAATCAGGTCTCTGATGCATGCGAAAGCACACACACCACAGCTACTGGGGCAGATCTACCAGTTTGCGTACAAGTCTGAGACAGTTGTTTGTCATCACAAAGACTACACACCACTTGGGACTCCAACACGGACATCTAGCACACTACACAACATCATCCATAATCGTCTGAGGCTCCAAGCATGTAGCAGCGCACATGGAAGATGTCAAAAAAAACAGTCTGGTGGAGGAACTCTGGGAAGGCTTGTAATAGCTACAACTACGCTGAGCGCTAGACTGGGCCTTCTCGTGGTTGCTTGTTTGCATTATCTTTGTATTAGACGGCGGGATGAGATAGAAGAGCATGGGAGGGGTCGATTTATTTTATATTTCCAGCCACCTGGGTTTATTGATTAGTAGAGCTAATATAGGTATATTCCCGCCGAGTTCCAGGTGAGTATGATCGATGAAATTATCTACAAAAGTGCTATTGCATCACTATGTTATACAGAGTGGTTATTCCTCCCAACCATTGAATATTACTGTTATCTATTGAGAGGCAGTGGCAGAGTCTTTTTTTTGTTTTGTTTGTTTGGATGCTCCTCTCACATCGATTCTCAAAGGGACTCCTTTTCCTTTCATATGCAGCACAGTTATGGCCGAATATAGATTCAGGGGTAGCGATTTGTTTGCTTGGGAGCTCTGAATGTCACTGATGCAATGCAGGCTAAGAAAGTTCCAGTAGGCTTAGTGGTCATTGGAGAGTATTGGAGATTACATTGGCCAGGTCTGGCAATAGCTCACTCTTTGTCAAATAGAGAGAACCATATAAATCTTTAACATCCACCAATGGAGCAGTATGGGAGGAATTCCAATATTAACACACCGTCTATCCAAAATGACGAAACACAGGGGTCGGACTGATGCCCACAATCTGTATGCAAAACACCACTGCGGAACTAAAGTTTATCGCTGAGTCTAAAATTCAGCTAGACAAACTCACGATATGATGTGCATACCTCTCGCGATGACCTGGGCCTCGCAGCCCTCTATGGGACTCGTCTTCTCGAGCTGATAAACCTTGGTTAGATATCAACGACCCATTACGTCCTTGCTTGTGGCAGGCGTATATATGATCTGTTAGATCGCGACCGGACTACAAGTCGGCAATCTCGACCTGCCTGATGAGGAACTCACTATTGGCCCGACCCTGCCAAAACCTGCGCTGCCAACACTCTCTCAGTTCTTTCAGGCCATGATGGCCCCTCCCATCAGCTGGACCGTGAATTTCAAAATCGCACGCTCCCCCCCCCCGCGCATGACGGTGTTATTTTATAACTCAAATTCGCTTCTTCACCTCAGTTCGCTAAGCGTGACCGGCTTCCTTGGGACCTGGCTTCCAGTGACGATGCCTGGCCGCTACTGATGACTGACGATGAATAGAAACAAGTCCAAAATGAGGCGGACAGTAAACTTGACAAAGCTGAATGCAAATATGTGGCAGATTCCCGGGAGTTGAAAAAGACCATAGGTACTTGTTAAATGAGGACAATAACGCACTATAGTCACAAAATAACATATAGTGGCAGGCCACCTGACTACAACAAAATGAAAACAAAAAACAGCAGATACCAAACTAGAAAGGGGAGACACTCCGGAGAGTGCAACATCCGCCATAGCCTAATACTGCTGGTCACTTGCAGAAGCAGTAAACCATTATATCTTTATATTCAATATAAACATATTTGATGTCAATCCATAGAGCATTGACAGTATTATAGTTCTTGTCTTCCATTTTATTTTTTTGGGGGGGGGGGTGGGGGGTTGGATAAGATCACTTAAACATTGTAGAAAATGAAATGCCACAGAGTAAATAGATGAAATCGAAAGTTTTCTGATCTGAAAAAAAATAGTTCGATAAAAAATTTTTTTTTCTCTAACAATTTTCTGTCGATATATATTTGTGGTGGGTGTGGGTGGGTGGTGGGGGGTGTGGGTGTGGTGTGAAATCAGCTTAAAGACATTGTAGAGTAGAGTGCAAAAAAGATAAGTACATGTGTTCGATCTATTTTTTTTGGGGGGGCCGGTCGGGGACCAAGTCATATCTACACTAGATATACCTAACCCCCCACATATCGGGAGGAGTTTTTCCGTAATACTGTTCATGCAAACAACTAAACAAAAACAAAACAACAAACAAACAGAAAGGGGTGAAAACAGTAACCTATGATCTTCGCGGTAAATGCAGAAAAATGACCGTTGTATGAGTAGCATCACATAAAGCACCATAAGTCTGACACCCTCGTGTAATAAGTGCAAATGGAAGCAAAAAGCATAAGGGACATAACAAGTATTTTGCAAAAAATGCTTTTAGAGTGATGGATTATATTTTGGCCCTACGTACTAGCACTGTATGTATGAAGCAAACCAATAAAGATCTTTTTGGACACGGATGTCTTTAGTTCACATCAGCTGTGTAATAGATGGAGCTGTGTCATGCCGTACTGGCGAAACGTCGAGCGTACAGGTTGTCCTGAATACAATAAACTGGCACTGTTGCTTGTTATATTGACAGCGTTTTCGTGCAGGTCCTAAGTTATTAGGATAATGAAACTATCTGCAACTGCGGTGTTTTTATCTGTCTAATCAGCAGTACTTAAATGCACTCTTCTCAAGTGCTGAAAACCTAAATATCGCAAGTCAATCAACTGACTGCTCATTGATTATGACCTTTACACTCTATCAAACATCCTTGTACCAGCTGCAATGTCGCATGCGAACACTCATTTTATATTGATGCAAACGTACCATGCACTTACTCAAATATTGTTAATAAATGCCACAATTATAACCACTCATCTCATATGTATAATGTACACACACTCATAATCACATGTTATAACGTAACCCACACAGCACATCATCACAATGTTATGACATGCCACAACACTCATCTCATATGTTATAATGTACCAACACACTCAAATCTCAAATGTTATAACATGCCTCACACTCATCTCACATTTTAAACATACCCACACACTCATCTCCATGTTTAACATGCCACCAACTCCATCTCCCATGTTATACATACCACACGCTCATCTCACATGTTAGTAAACATCGCCAACACAATCACATGTTAATAACAACCCCACACACTCATCTCAATGTATAACGTACCAGCATCACGTCATCTACATGTTATAACGTACCACACACGTCACGTCACATTTAATTAACGTACCTACAACAACATACATCTCAAATGGTTATCACATACCCCACCACTCACATTACTTACCACGAGGACCAGGATTTCCCCTCAGGGGCGTGAGTCTAGTTACCTTGGCTGGATAGCACACCTGGAACCTTGGCAATAGGCTGAATGCCTAAACTCGGTGTTTGCATCAAATTCGTGTGTCCGACATACTTACGCAGCGCAACCCAGCTGTTCCTGGACTCTGTTGTCCTTTTTCTCTGACCAAGGTGGAGAGTTTGCATGTCAAAACCTGACTCAGATTCTGCAACGCGTCCATGACGGCCATCAGCCCACATGTCCTAAAACCTGCCCCTTTGCTCTTGGTCACTTCCCTCTTCTCTTGTATCTACTTAGCACATCACTCTCATTGCTCAAGGTCGTACATGCCATCTGCTTTGTAAAATCAGCAAACATTAACCGAGCTCTGCATAAAAAGTGTCAAAAAACAGAATCCCTGCACTTAGAGACCAATCAGCCTTCTCCAATCATCAGCAAGGTTAAAGAAACCCCATCGCTTCAGACATTAATCCTCTCTCTTCTCATGGCTTGATTTTGATATCTATCAACGTTGATTCAAGATCCATGGTTCACTCTATCCTGGATATGCTCGTCTGGCGCTCCCAACAATGGATGGAGGTACTATTAGCAATGCCAGATATAAAATCAGTGCCATATCCTCACAGTACATATCGCCGTGCTTTTGACATGGTCTGGCCACAGCTGCCCCTGCTTCACCAAACTCTCTTCCGATGGTATCCCATAGCCATCCTCCACTCACATGGCTAACAGACTCCTCTCCTATCGCAATGTCCACCGTCGTTAGCCTAAGCATGGAGTTAACTCTCAATCCCCTCTTCCTTCCAGGCTGGAGTTTCCTCAGGGTAGCGTTCTGGGCCTGTCTTTTTCGGGTGGCTTCATCAATGAATTGTCTCCAACTCTACTGGAACCTCATAATATCTCGTTGCTGGATGATTCCACCTTCTAATCGTGCCACCTTGTCATCTTCCCCAGAAATGGCAAGCCAACAGCTTCTTCACTCTCTGAAAGATCTGGATAAAATCACAAATGGTCCAACACACTGAACAGTGTCTTTCAATCCTGACAAAATCTCACACTTATCAGTAGTCTCTCCGCTAAAAGGACAGTTTAGAACCCCCCCCCCCCCCCTCTCTGCTTCTCTCAACAATATTCCTAGGAAAGAGGATCTTTCATTAAGCTCTCTGTGGTTCTCACTATCTGCCATGATCTTTCTGGGAAAAGCACCATTTCCACCTGGCCTCCAAAGCCATCGTCCGACTTGGAATCCTCTTCGCCATGCAAAGTCCTTCCTCGGCCACACACTGAGACTCCGAACCACATACAAGCTTTCGCACCAGCCTGAGGAGTACTGCTCCCTCCGCTGTCAGGACTTGCAGGGCGTCTTCAAATCGCGCCATTTTGTTGGTCTGAGCCGATTCCAGGTTCAAATACTGGCCCGTTTGATTTGGAAAGCACGGATCTAGCTACCTCTGCCCGACAGACTAATTAGAGTAGCAGTAATCGAGATAATATATCTGATTTGAGATCCGATTTCGTGGACTAAATAAAGTGTTGAATATCTTGGAGTGAATATGCTGAAAATTTTCACAAATAACGCGGGATTTTATACACTAATGTATTTATGTTAAGCATAGGTGGCAATAAGGCTTAATTTTTTTTTGCTCCAGTTTGGATGATTATATTATATTGAAGAACAGGAAAGCACATCGGAGGAACGCGAAAACATCATTTTAACTGTTGTTATGCAGTATTTTTACTTC
>CM068966.1:10050640-10060889 GCA_035128595.1 Eptatretus atami | reverse complement strand
CATAACTAACTTTGGGACCTGAATGTTGAGTGCTCATGGCTGCCAGATTCGTAACACTACTACTAAACAAGGCCATACTCGAACACTGTAAAACGAGAAGAACCAAATTGTCCACAGCCTGGGATGTAAAAATCCTATTGGGATGTAAAAAGCTCATGTCAGAACAGCTGTACACCCAAAGGCACAACAAGGTATGTTGAGTAATCCGCTGGCACATCTGCAAAAGTCTCAATCTCCCATTTCCACAAAACTCACAGAAACATGAACCAAAAGTGATAATTCAGAACAAGGAAGTAACGCTCACATACGACCTGATGATTCCATCGAACGTGAACATAGAAAACAAAGCATTGCGACCAGATATAGTACTCAGGTATAAAAAGGAAAGAAAGCGTTGTTAATTCCGGTGTCATCAGCCAGTGATTTTGGCCTAAATAATGCAGAAATCAAGAAAATGACCAAATATCAAGAGCTCAAGAATGAAATGAAAAGATCCTGGAATCTGAAGAGCACCGAAATTGTACCAGTGATAACTGAAGCAACGGGAATGATGAAGAAGAACATCATCGAAATTAAAAAACCCATCCCTGGGAAAATTTATACAAACGAACTGCAGTTGGAGGCTGCTACATGCTCAATGAACTGAAAAGAGCCCTCAGAACAAAACTTTGAGAAGAAGAAAACTTCACAACTTTGTCCATGAATCATGACCCCCTCACCGAAACGGAGGTGGATACTTCGAGACTCGGGAGGACTCTGTTCCCCACGTATGGAGATATAACAACCAACAGCCTTTCTCTTTCTCACAATACACACACACACACACACACCTCGTTCTTATATACTGTATATAGAGATGTTTTTTCATATTTTGTCATTGTTTGATTTCCCAACTCTCATTCAAAAAAATCTCTAACTCTTTCCCTTAGGTGGTGCAGCATGGTACCCTGCAGACCCCTCTGTGGGATGCGAAATTGTGGAACATTCTCCAAATGGCACACCTGTTAATTGCGCTGTTCCTTCGTGCAAAAACCTGTGGTTTGAACCAAACATTTTCAGATGGGATGGACGTCACATTATTGTAAACGATGAAAAACGTTTGAATCGCTCGGTAAGGGAGTTCAAAGTGCAAGTAATTCTTGTGATTTTATTTATTTTGGTTCAGCAAAGTAACTTAATATGATGAATCGCATTAAAGGACATATTTACGTCCGCCATCGAAGGTGAAGGATGTCATATTTTCACCCGTGTCTGTCTGTCTGTGTGCAGGATATCTCAAAAAGTTGTGGATGGATCTGGAAGAAATTTTGTGGACAGGTTCGCTGTGTGACAAGAACGAACTGATTAGATTTTGGTGAAGATCCAGATCCGGATCCGACGACTAGAATTTTTTAAAGTGATTCTTCACCATTGAGAGATTGGGCTATAAACGATATATAGCACGATATCTCAAAAAGTTGTGGACGAATTCGGACGAAACTTGGTGGACACGTTGGGTTGAAAATATACACACACATGGAGGGAAATCCAATATGGCTGCCAAACTATATTGGATTTACCCTATGTGTGTGTATATTTTGCTACTCTCCAATCGAATAGTAATCTATTGTGAGTACAAACATCATGGAATCTACTCACCCAACAATAGATGGAGGCCCTCACTGTCAGACGTAAGATCAGGGCCGTCTCTCCAGACATACATATCTTGAGCTTTTGATGCAGTCTGGCATCCCACCCTTTTCTCCAAACTCTGTGCCTATGGCCTCCAAGGCCAACTCCATATGCGGCTTACTGACTTCCTCGACTCTTGTAACCAACCTGCGGCACTCAACGGAATCCTTTCCTCTCCTCTCCCTATCAAGGTTGGATTGCCCTAAGGCAGTGTCCTGGGCTGAGTCCTATTCCTGATCTTCATCAATGATCTCTCTGACTCTCTGGAAAATCCTCTTTATCGATTTGCTGATGACTCCTCCCTCTGTCGTGTCATCCCTCATCCTTCTTACAGACAGGCCACAACCTCTTCCCTCTCTTCAGACCTTGGAAAAATATCACATGTTCATCAAACACTTGCAATACCGTATGTCTTTCAATTTTGACAAATCTCACACTCTCACTATTAATCCATGACCTGGGGGGGTCCCCGTGTGCAAGTGATGTGCCCTAAGTTTTCTCTCATTCTTAAAACTAGGCACCTAGGCACATCGGAAAAATGAGGGTGGACATTCTGAATCCTGGCACTAACTCCACAATTGACGTTTGAAATTTGGTCTGAGCGCCAAATCTGAGGCTGTAATTTGGGGTAGGGGAAACATAAAAGCTGATTTCTCCGGCAATATTGAAGATATCAAAACAAATTACCAATCAAAATGTTTGTTTTTAATTGCTCTTTCAGATCCAATACAGTAATTTGACAATTTTTGGCTAATTGGGTCACCAGAGATCAAAAGGTCACGAAAAATGACCTATGCTTAAAATTTGACCTTGGCTACAGAAAATGCCATTTGAAGCTATGTGGATCAATTTTTTTGGAATAAATTGGCAGATTCTGATAGCCAAGGGACTCAGCATCAAAATGATATGCATATATTGTGTATTAACCCTTAGGGACCATGATGATATAAATGGTATGTAACACTATTTTCGATAGTGACAATTTTCATGATTTTCATAGCCTGTAAATATAGGATGCAGTCAGGTAATACCTGCATGTACATGTACATCAATGAAAAAGGTTATAGGGCTCACACATGCACTTTTCATTTATTTTCAGATTATCCCTCAGGGCTCGAAATGCAAGGCCAAGGTGTACAATCCAGTGAAACGTTCAAGTTCTGGGACACATTCATCAATTTGGCTTCAAATGTGGAGACTTGATCAGAAGCGACCGTGAGGCCAATTGGGGCTACATCTGCAGGCAGTGCAGGCATTGCTACCAATGTTTGCTGCGTTTGACTCTACCAACTATTTGAGATGGTCCAGCTTGTATCTAGAGGACATGAGAAAACTCCCTGAAAACTACCCACAAGTTCACCAAGCATTCAAAGATGGGAATTTGCAATGAAGCGATCGGTTGGTAATTTCAAAGCTGTTGGGGCAGACATGGCGCTGGAGCAAACTATCAATAGGTCAAAGAAGAGTAGCTCAGGGATAATTGGTAGCACACAGAAGAAACAGTATGTAGCAATGTGGGACATCATCTATCATGAAAGTTAGGTGTTAGTAATCTCCATCGTGATCTGAGTGGAGTGACATCAGGATACTATCAGCAGGATGTCAACTCTTCCTTCAGCAAATCAGAGACTGAATTGGGGGAAAGAACATCCAAGCTATTCTCACTGTGATCGAGAACAAGGAGAACCCTTTCAGAACTGACGTTCCTGAACAAGCTCCACAACATCATGACCCAGGAAGTTATGACGGACGTGATTCGTGACCAGTTGCTCCATGTGGAAACAACAGGGACAGAACGCTATGAAAAGTTCCGGCAAGAACGTCTGGTTGAGAAGTCTGTCAGGTTCTTCAAAACCATTCACCGAATGAACCTGAAGACTTTTTCAAGCATTCATGAGAAATCGGTGGCAAGGAAAGGTGGCAAGGTTCCCAAAAAACAAAGCCTGAAGATAAGCTCAAGAATCGAGTGGCGGAAATTTCAAGGGCACGGGCAGGTCTATGAGAGAGTTAATAGAGTATGATTTGTCAGCTTCTTACTATCTATTTGATGAAGAAGGTCTGATGTCCAAGTCGATCAAGAGTGGATTGATGAATGAACTGGAAAGTAATCTAAAGGATGAAGACCAAAAGGAGCCGAATTTCACCGAACCCTCAGTAAGAACAGCCTACATTGTAGATGCCATGGCAAATGTCAGGAAGATCAGTCCAAAGAACACAACACCTTTGGAGAATACTGCAGTGCCATTCTGGACTATGTTTCCAATTCATCAAAGCATGCCCAGAGAATTGATTTAGTCTTTGACTCATATATAGATCTGTCAGTAAAGGACTCTGAAAGAAAGAGGCGGGAAGGACATCAGCCCATTGAATTGAATCTAGTCAGCGAGGACACCCCTTTGCCAGTGGAGATGGATAGATTCTGGCCAAGCAATGAGAACAAGCACAAGCTTCAACTCTTGCTTGCCCAGCAAGCCATATCAAGGGCAAAGGGAAAACCAACTGATCAGGAGATAGTAGTGAGCGGGTTTTCTGATGAACCTTGCATGTCTTTGTGTCTGGCTCTTCTGATGAGGTTTCTGAGCTCTGCCTTGACATTGAAGAGGCTGACAGTCGCATCATACCTCATGCACTGCATGCTGTAAAGCATGGAGTAGAGAAATAGTTGTGCTTTCGGCAGACACTGATATCTCTCGTCCTCCTTCTGTACTATTGGCAAACTCTCCAAGTCCAAGGTTTACTTGAGTTATGGATGAAAGCCGGTGTCCGTGATTCGACAAGACACATTCCCATTCATTTGCTGGCCTCGCGCATAGGTCTTGATCTTTGCAAGGTGCTTCCTGCAGTTCACACCCTGACAGGATGTGACTACACTAGTAAAGTTGGCACCAAACCTGCAGCAATCAAAGCCAATCTTTGGTTTTGGAACACTTTGGGATCAGCAGAAATGGGCCAACTGAGGAGGATATGGTAAAGGCGGAAAGCTATCTGGTCCAAGTGATGAAAAAGGGGACAACGCTAACCAGTATGGACAGCCTCCGTGACCAGCAATACCATCATAGCAAGGGGCTATCCCTGCACGATTTGCCCCCTACTAGTCACGCCAGTCAGTATCATATCAAAAGGGCATATTATGCCACACATGAGATGACGAATTATCTCAGTCTCAATGAAGACCCACTCAATCCTCTCTCCTATGGCTTTGAGGAAGATGATGAAACGCTAGTGCCGGTTAGAGGTGTCAGGCCAATACCAGAGGAATTCGCTATCCATTGTAATTGTGGCAAATGTGCGACTGAAAGATGGTGTTCTTGTCGCCAAAATAAATTGCCCTGTTGCACATTTTGCAAGTGTCACGTTACAGATGGTGAAATATGTTGCAAAAATCCAATTGGGTTCATGTAATTCTTAGATTGTAATATTTTTGACCATTTTTGGACTGATTCAGAAATATCTCAGTGTTTTGGCGAAGCACACTCTATTCTGAAATTTAGGACTTGATTTACCATGTTTGCATGAGGTAACTGTGAAGTCACTCAAGGTAGAATGGTCCAAAAAAGTTCAGATGCAATGTTACCAATTTGCGGCATTAGAAAACGCATTTTGAAGTAACAGTCATTTTCCGTTTGTTTTTACTGAGATTGTATATGGTTAATTCATAATATATGCATATCATTTTGATGCTGAGTCCCTTGGCTATCAGAATCTGCCAATTTATTCCAAAAAAATTGATCCACGTAGCTTCAAATGGCATTTCTGTAGCCAAGGTCAAATTTTAAGCATAGGTCATTTTTTGTGACCTTTTGACCTCTGGTGACCTAATTAGCCAAAAATTGTCAAATTACTGTATTGGATCTGAAATAGCAATTAAAAACAAACATTTTGATTGGTAATTTGTTGTGATATCTTCAATATTGCCGGAGAAATCAGCTTTTATGTTTCCCCGACCCCCAATTACAGCCTCAGATTTGGCGCTCAGGACCAAATTTCAAACGTCAATTGTGGAGTTAGTGCCAGGATTCAGAATGTCCACCCTCATTTTTCCGATGTGCCTAGGTGCCTAGTTTGAAGAAATGAAGAGAAACTTAGGGCACATCACTTGCACACGGGGACCCCCCCAGGCAATAGACTATATCTCTCTCCGAAAGAACCATCTGGAAAACCCTCCTATCTATTTTCTTACCAATCCTGTTGAGGAAGTTCAGTCATTCAAACTCCTGGGTCTCAGTGTCAGCCATGATCTCTCTTGGATAAACCACAATTCAAAGTTGGACTCCAAAGCTAGCTGCCAACTGGGCATCCTCCATCGTACAAAGTCTTTCCTTGTCACACCGGGACTCATATCCACCTAAGGCTTTCATCTGCAGCTTGATGGAGTACTGCTCTCCCCTCTGGGTTGACTCCCCCGCTTCACATCTTGTTTATCTTGACACCGTGGAAACCAACGCCTTCAAGATTATTTTAATCTCCCGCAATGAAGCTGAATTTATGGGCATATCACTCCACCATCGCAGATATGTCGGTGGTCTCTCTATTTTCTACCTCTTTTCTGGTTTTGCACCCCCTTGCGCTTTCCATGCTTTGTCCCCTCACCTCCCTCAAACCCCCCCCCCCCCCAGGTTCTGCCAGGGCTGACACAGTCTACCATCACTCACCTTCTGGGTGAAACTACCTAAATCCAGAACCACTGCTCACCTCCACTCATTTGTTCTTTTTTTTCCCCCACCTGTGGAATCAACTTCCACGTCCTCTTCAATTTCATTCTTCACTCCAGGTTTTCAAGACGGCTGTTCATCGCCATCTCAGATCTCCCCCAATCCAAAACCACGATCTTTTCTACCCTCATTAACCACATCCATATCCCTTCTCACAATTTTCCAGTTTTCCCTCCTTGTATTTTCCTTCCCTATCCATATTGTCCACCCCATGCAACCTCTGTGTTTATCTTGTTCATCACATTCACGCATATTTTGCATCCTGTTATCCGTTACATCCTAATCCGCAAAGTGTACCAGCTTTTCTAGGAGCCTCGACTATGTATACAAAAATAAAAAAACACCCATTGCTCTGCAATTAGAGCACGTATCAGCCAAATTAGTTGTGCATACCAATCAATCATGTAAAACACTTGAGAGGTAAAATTTTACCAAATTGCTGTTTCCATGCCAACTGTTGTTTAATTGGATCTCACAAGAATTGTGCTATCACAAGGAAATTAGATACAGGTGGAGGTCATTCAGCCCATCATATCTGCGCCAAATCAACCCCACACTAATTTATCAACACAAGATCAAATAAGAAAATGCAAAATGTTTTTTTATTTTTTTGTTAAGTGTTTTTTGTGGGTTTTTTTGGTAGTTTCTTTATTTTCTTTCCTTCTTATCAGGGGAGGGGGCATGGACTTGGGTAAAAACAACACACATCAACCAGGCAACACTCCTTGATGAGACCCCCAAAAACAGCACTCCATACACATGCACACAATCACCCATCAATGCTCAAACTACCGAAAAGTCCTGCCAACATCCCGAGACCCCCTATCTCCAGAACTTCCAGGTACCTATCTGATTCCAATTTAAACTTATCTACTGTCTCTGCTGCCACTACCTTTAAAGGGAAACCATTCCATGCATTAAGTACTCTCTGAGTAAAAGTCCCGAACCTTACTACCGTCTTCACTCTTTTCTTTGCTCTCAGGCTGTGGCCCCTGGTCCTATCACTGTCTATTCGGTTGAATAATTATTCTGCACTTAAGTCTATACCCTTCATTATCTAAAACATCTCTATCATATCTCCTCGTAACCGCCTCCTTTCTAGTGTATAAAGCTCTGTCTCCTTCAGCCGCTCCTCAGAGCTGAGTCGAGCTGGGCCCAGAATCAATCTCGTAGCCCTGTGCTGAACCCTCTTCGTGGTAGCTATTTCCTTCCTGAGTTGGGGTGACCATAACTGCACACAATATTCTAGATGTGGCCCTCACTGAATTCCTATACAATGTTAACACCACTTCTTTTGATTTATAAATGATCCCCCTCTGAATACAACCTAAACCCCCTATTTGCTTTACCGAGAGCTGCCTGGCATTGTGCTGTCTGCTTAAGGCCCAGTCACACCTTGACGTTTTAGCCAACGTATGCCGATTTTTGAAAAAATTGTCTAAAACGTGGTACACGTCGAATACGTTATGGGTAAGTTTTGATAACATTGAGAGCACGCTGAAAAACACTGCCATACGTCGTTGCACGCTGGCTTTAAACGTTGTACTTTCGATTGTCTCCAAAGCTTTCCATGCTTGAAATTTTACGACTTATGCCAGCGTATGACTCACACGTTCCACATAACGCTCGCCATAAGTTGTAGGCACGTCACGCGATCGTTGACACACGTTACTTGTAAGTTACTCATAAGTCGAAACACGTCGAGTAATGTTTAGCGTACCCGAAACTTATTTCTAAGCTATGAGTTACGTGTTGTACTAACGTTACGCGATCGTTGACACACATCGACACACTTTACTTGTAAGGTGCTCATAAGTCGAAACACGTCAAGGTAATGGTTAGCGTCAGTGTTCCAGACTCCCTGGTTTTATTTTTTTTTAATTTTTTTTCTTCCTTCCTTCGGTATGATGGTGATGTTGACACTTCGATTTCTAGTGCGGTTGTAATATAATATAATTAATAGACTGCCGCTCAACGATTTAAATCATAACCGCACTGTACACTGAACACCGTCATACCGAAGAAAAAAAAAAAACCGGGAGTCTGGAACACTGACGCTAACCATTACCTTGACGTGTTTCGACTTATGAGCACCTTACAAGTAACGTGTGTCGATGTGTGTCAACGATCGCATATCGTGCGTACAACTTATTCCCATCGCATGCGGAGCGTGTGTCATACGGCAAGTACGTCGTAAAATTTTCAACATGCTTAAAATTACAAGACGTACTCCACTTAATAGGACGTATGATAGCGTACTTTAGCGTTCTATTCACGCAAACCAAACTTACCCATACCGTATTCGACGTGCGCCAGCGTTTTAGACGCATTTTTCAGAGGTCGGCATACGCTGGCAAGATCGCCAAGGTGTGACTGCGATGTTGACACTTCCATTTCTGCGGCGGTTATGATTTGAATCGTTGTGCGGCAGCCTTTTCATAACCTACGCCACGTCATCGTCGGCGATGCGTGCAGCGTGCTATGCATGAGTTAGACTATCGTTGGGCATAGGTTGTGAAGGCCGACAACAGGTTCAGCATTCGTTGGTATAAGTTATCTATAACACAACGAAACGTTCTGTGTCCATTACTAATACGTTATGTATAAGACCAAGTCGTTATGAATACGTCCGAATCTTTAAAAAAAACATCGAAAGTTCAACGTAAGCCAGCGTTATTACATACATTTTAATACGTTGCCATCGCTGGCTAAAACGTCAAAGTGTGACTGGGCCTTTACCTCCTGTATCTATTACCACCCCCAGATCTTTATCCTGTGTGACACGCTCCAAAATTACCCCTTGTATCATATAATCTCCATTTTCATTGTTCTTTCCCATCCCTAACACCTTACACTGGCTCAGGTTAAATTACATCTGCCAGTCTTTTGCCCAGTCTATGGAAGCATCAATACTTTCCTGAATCTGATCACCACCCCCTCTGCTATCCTCCTTACCTCCAAGCTTTGCATCATCTGTAAATTTGGAAAGCTTACTTTTTTACCCCATTATCCAAATCGTTGATGTAAATAATGAATAGTAATGGTCCGAGTACCGATCCCTGAGGTAGCCCACTACCTACTTCCTCCCAGCAAAACATCCTCCCACTCACAGCCACTCTTTGCTTCCTATCACTTAGCCAGTTTGCAATCCAATTAGCCACCTGACCAGCCTCTCCACAAGCCCTCAACTTGGCTACCAACCTCTGATGTGGTACCTTATCAAATGTTTCTTTAAGTCTAGATATACGATGTCCATGGCCATTCCCTCATCCACTCAATCAGACACTGCTTCATAGAACTCTAAAAAAATTGTTGGACAGGAACTACCTTTGGTAAACCCATCCTGACTGCCTTTAATTGGTTTGTATTTTTATAAATGATTCCTCATCTAGTCCCCAATTAATATCTCCAACACCTTCCCCACAACTGAAGTCAAACTAACAGGTCTGTAGTTCCCCAATTCTTTTCTGGATCCTTTCTTAAATGATGGTGTTACATTTGCGACTCTCCAATCCTCCAGTACCTGTCCTGACTCCAGTGAGCTATTGAAAATATCCGCTAACATCTCGCTTTCCTGCTCAGACACCTCCCTCAATACCAATACTCTCGGGTGTATATTATCTGGACCCGGAGCCTTATCTACTCTTACATTACCTAGCTGTTCCTTTACTTCCTCCACTCAAACCTGATCTTCTGAAAACCCCTCCTCACCTCCTCGATCGATACTCTCAGCTATTGGAAATTCTCCTGACTGTTCTTGTGTAAAAGTTGAAGCATAATACCTGTTTAATAAGCCTGCCATCTCACTTTCATCACTAACCACTCTCTCGGTGCTATTCCTCAGTGGGCCCAAACTGGTCCTAACC
>CM068966.1:10006350-10019462 GCA_035128595.1 Eptatretus atami | reverse complement strand
AAGAGAGAGATTATGCAAATTTTGATCAAACTGTCTATCCAATATTTTTGCCATCAATTTTGACATTTAACGAACAACCTTTTGAGGTTGTAACTTAAATTGTTCATTTTGATATCTTCACTGACTTTCAAATCCATGGCTGTTACTTTCGAAGAGAGACACAAACATTAAAATCAAAGCAAGAGGAATTGGATGATGAATGACGATTCGAAAGAAACATAGACAGCAAACCGCTTGAGCAAAACGTTCAAAATCATCCAATATATATATATATATATATATATATATATATATATATATATATGTTACGGATCTGGAAACATTTGCATTCAACATACAGTCTCAAAAGTCAGTTATCCCTTAAAGTACTGTGAGACAAGGTCCCTTCCTTTTGCTAATGGGAGAATCAAAACGTGCGTTGCGACTCTTTTCAGTTAGTTATTAAACTTTACATTCCAAGCGAACCCTCCATAGACAACCAACACATTCCATTCCCCATCAAGACCCACATAAACCTGCTCCTACACGAGCGCTTCGCTACCCAACCCGAAAGCCTATGAGGTACACCTCTGAGGCGGAATTCGAGGATGTTCGAGGCAGTTCATCAGCCGACACCATTTCTCGAAACACGTTGTGGCGTGGCGGGCTTTCGGTATGGACGAACACCCGCCCAGAAAGGGCGGACCATGGAAGCCTGTCCAATCTGGGCGAACAGTGAGTCAGTTTCACAAGGCTCCTCCCGCTGAGGAGGTCATAAAAGTACGACACCATCCTCAGCGGAGAAGTTCTGACAGGAGGAGTGTCGAGAGTTCTGAGGGGGTTCGGTTCGTGTTTTTTGGGGTTTTTTTTTTTTTTTGCGCTGGAGTTCTTGAGTGTGTTACGAGCAGTGGTTCACGAGGGCTGTTACGAGTCTTAGTTGGTTTTTGCTGTCACGAGGGTTGAGCAGAGGGTCATGAGGCAGGAACGCAATCTCTGCTGGCCGTCCACAAGGAAGGGCAGACGACCCCGACTCCCCGTGGACCCGACTATTCACACCCAAGCCCGCCACGAACAGAGTCCCCCACGTCGACTGGGACGCAGCCGACGACCATGGCAGGTGCCGCAGCACGGAGTATCCCTTTCTCCGAGGCCAGGTACCATCCGACCTGACCCCAGCTGTCTCTCTCTCTCACGTGAGGGTCAATAAAGAACTCTGGTTTCTTTTCTTTTGTGTGTGTCTGCGTGTGGGCCCGTCTTGTAAGTGAACTGTGTAAGTGCTCTGAATCCTTGTAAATATTCTTGCATATTCGCGTTAAGTCTTGCCTGTTGTTTCCGAGTCAGTAAGTGACCACTATATTCGTTATGGGTGTGTTGTCTGTCTGTCTGTCTGTCTCCGAGATAGTCTCCCGTGGGTTTTGATCGATCTTGATAAATTTGGTGGGAGTTTGTATCATGATCTAGTTGTGTTTTGCCGGAGAAATGGGCATGCTGCGCCATTATGGGCAGAGCCCACGCCCAAAAACGTGTTTTTAAGGGGGTAGCCGATTTCAAGTTAACCTTCTCCGAGGGGGTTTGTCGAATCTGGCAGGTGGTTTTGGTATTTGGTTAGCCCATGGCACCTGCATAGCCCACGAGCTCGATTTTTCATTTTCATCCCAAGGTCAAGGTCAAAGGTCACGAACCTAGAAAAATGGTCAAAAAATCAATAAATTGGCATTGCGAGCATCCAGGGTTTTCAACTATTTCGAATGAAAGTTGGTAGCAAGTAGTGGCTCTTCGAGTACTACAACTTTCATCATTTACGTTTTCCCTCGATTCCAGCCAGTTTGCCGTGGCGTCCTGAAGGTCAAAAAAATAAAAAGGCGAACCGTACATTGCCTCGTGAAACCATCGCCGTCTCCAGACTTGGTGTCTTTTTACTGTTATAATTTATTAGAAATGGTTCCCGTCGTTTCTGTCCCTTCTTACATTGGTAGCATGGTGCGGGTTCAAGTATAAGCGGGGTTTCATCCCGATAATCCGTTCATTCGGTCCGAGTAATTCCTGTTGGCAAATGGCCTTTGGCAGTTTCCGCTCGGCTGCACCACGAGACCGGAGTTGGTAGTCGGTGGTTGGAACTCTACCGCAGTCGTTAGAAGTGACCCGGTTTCGAGCCAAGACGTGCCGAGGGCGGGGTTTCCCGGAATTTCGAAAGCATAGATACTTAGGTAAATGGTTTTAGACAAATAGACCTACGCTACGCGGTTTGGATATTGGCGTCCACGGTAGGTTATCATCGACCCCGCCAGCTCACGGAATTATCCGGAGCGACGGCCTAACAATTCCGGGGAGTCTGGTGGGAGACGGCGTACCTCCTACACCTAAGCAGTCCGTTCTTGCCACTACCCTGCCCACAACTATTATACATATATATATATATATAATAATATTTATACGTTAGGTTCTCGAACGTGGTGCATTCAACAATACCAAGTGTCCCAAAGTTAGTTATCCATTAGGTATATGTGCAGATAGAACCCTCCTTCGTGTGTCATGGAAAGCAACAGGGGGTGCGTTGCGAATGTTTTTTTAAGTAGTTAATAAATCTTTTATACTCCCTCCATTGCGATCCAGGTACCCGAGTGCTTGGCAGGCTTTCGGTCGCCTGGCACAACGTACACGGTCCACTGTTGTCTCTGGAGGCATCGTTTTTTCCCGGAGAGAATCTTCACATACCGCTGTTCCTTCTTCTCAGCTTCCCCAAATGTAGCAGTGTGGCTGCACGGTCATTCACCTTCCCAAATCGCCGTGGAGTGGGCGGGCCTCACCAGTGCTGGCCGAGGCCCCCAGAAAGGGCGGACCCATGAAGCCCGTCAATCAAGGCGGAAGTGACGTCAGCCTTCACCAAGGCCCCTCCGTTGAGGAGATGGATAATTAACGACACATCCTCAAGTCTTGAGTTCTTGGGGGTCGCTCGTCAGTTCTTTGGGGTGCTCGTTTCTGCGCTTGGAGGTCGGAGAATTTGTTTCGTTCTGATGCTTGGAAGGGCCGGAGTCTGGTGGAAAACGAAGGGGTTACCGCTGATTGGCTCCGCTCAACAGTTCGCCCGACGGCCCGACTACTGGTCCCGGCCCACTCGAGCTCCTCCAACGGACCCGAACTTCACACGGGCGGCTGCGGACCTACCTGCACGACTGTTGGCAGGTGCCAACACGGAGCATTCCTTTTCCTGAGACTCAGGTCTCGAAAGAACTGCGACTCAGCCCGCCCCTCCCTGGTGGCAAAAGTCTGCCTTCAACTGGGTTTATTTTGTCCGAGTGGTGTCTGAGTGTGTGGCGCCAGTCTAATAAGTAGAAACTGTATAAAGTTGTTTTTCGATCAATTGTAAATCTATGCCTGTGTATTCCGCGCAAGTCTGCTCTTGTCTTCTTTTGTAAATATGCTGTAAATTGTTGCACTACATCTTCTTCTTTTTCTCCTACATAACACCCAATATAAACACTGTTTTTGTGCCAATAATTTCCTCATTTTATAAATAAATTGTTGCAAGAAATGTTTCCCGCAGTTCGTTTCTTGTACTTTCTTTCATTTCATTCTAGCATGGTCGGACTGAAGTTTTAGCAGGTCTTTGTTTCCGTTAATTGCTCATCCCTACCGGCAGGCTTTGGCAGTTCCGCTCGACTGCACCCGAACCAGGAGTTGGTAGTCAGTAGTTGGAACTCTACCAGTCGGTAGAGTGACCCGGTTTCAAGCAAGATGTGCAAGGGCGTGGTTCCATGGTATTCGGACAATCGCAATAGATACTTAGGTAAATTGGTTTCTCGACAAAAAGACCTAACGCTAACGCGGGTGGACGGTTGGCATCCACGTCGGTTAAGCGACCTGCACCTCACGGAGTTATCCGTGAGCGACGGCCAACAATTCCGGGAGTCTGGTGGGAGACGAACGTAACTTTCCCCCACCTAGCGGTCGTTTCCGCCACCGTCCCAGGCCCACAACAGTTTGGTAGTCAGGAAGTGAGATTCGAACCCCTCATCGCCCCACAAAATTTACAGGATACCAACGCAACAGTTTTGGTGTCAGGAGTTCGGATCTCGAACCCCTCCGCTCTCATAGAAATATATATTATGGTTATACTGTCATACAGATACAATGACAAATTAAATTATTGTAAGTACTGTAATATAAAACTGTATATTAAAAGAGTTTCAAGCAACAATGCTTCACTGGGAGGGGTAAAGGGATTTTCAGGCACCCTGTATATATATATATACTATAATAAAACGGATTTCCATACCGATCGGTCGAGGCCGGGTTACCAACGACCGCCACCGGTACCATTGGGTCAGCAGGGTACCGGTGGAATTGTGCTACTGCTGGGCGAGGAGGAGAAGGAGAACGGGGAAGGCGGGTCCAGAGCAGTGGGAGAGGGGGAAGGGTAGAAGTGTGGAGTGAGAGTTGGAACTCTGAATGTTGGGACGATGACTGGCAAAGGGCGAGAGTTGGCTGATATGATGGAGAGAAGAAAGGTGGACATACTGTCGTGTACAAGAGAACCAAGTGGATGGGGAGTAAGGCTAGGAGCATTGGAGGTGGTTTCAACACTGTTCTACCATGGTGTGGATGGGGGAGAAATGGTTCGACGGGTAATCCTGAAGGAGGATTATGTAAGAGGTATTGGAGGTGAGGAGAGTGTCGGACCGATGATGAGTGTGAAGTTGGAAATTGAAGGGGTGATGATGAAATGTCATCAGTGCATATTGCCCCGCATATGGGGTGTGAGATGGAGTATAAAGAAGATTTCTGGAGTGAGTTCGATGAAGTGGTGGAGAGTGTTACCGGCATGAAAGAGTGGAGAATGGAGCAGATTTCATGGGCATGTTGGGGAAGGGAATACAGAGGAATGAGGAGGTGATGGGTAGGTACGGTCTCAACGAGGAATGTGGAAGGGCAAATGGTGGTAAGATTTTGCAAGAAGAATGGAAATGGCAGTGGTTAAATTACGTATTTCAAGAAGAAGGAGGACACAGGGTGACGTACAAGAGTGGAGGAAAGTGCACAAGGTGGATTACATCTTAAGCAGGAGAAGCAACTGAAAGAGATTAGAGACTGTAAGGTGGTGGCAGGGGAGAGTGTAGCTCGACAGCACGATTGGTGGTCTGTAGATGATTTTGGAGGTGAGGTTGAGGAAGAGAGTGAGGGCTGAACCAAGGACCGATGGTGGAAGCTGAAGGAGGAAGACTGTTGCATGGATTTAAGGGAGGAGGTGAGACAGGTGTTGAGATGGTGGTAAAAGAGGGTGGGATGATTGGGCAACTACAGCAGAAGTGGTGAGGGAGATAGCTAGGAAGGTACTTGTGTGACATCTGGACGAGGAAGGAACATAAGGAGACTTGGTGGGCAGACGAAGGAAGTACAGGAAAGTATAAGAAGAAGAGGTTGGCGAAAAAGAAGTGGGATAGCCAGCGAGATGAACAAAGTAGGCAGGAGTAAGAAGGAGTGGCGGCGCAGGCAAAGATAGAGGTGGCAAAGGCTAAGGAAAAGGCATATGACGAGCTGTATGAGAAAGTTGGATACAAAAGAAGGAGAAAAGGATTTGTACCGATTGGCAAGACAGAGGGACCGAGCTGGAAGGATGTGCTGCAGGTCAGCGTGATAAAGGACGCAAAGGGAATGTGCTGACAAGCGAGGAGAGGTTGAGAAGATGGATGGAGTACTTGAGGAGCTGAATGAATGAAGAAAATGAGAGAGAAGGTTGGAGAGGTGGAGATAGTGAATCGGAGTGGGGTGGATCAGTAGGGATGAAGTGAGGACTGCTATGAAGAGGATGAAGAGTGGAAAAGGCGGTTGGCCCAGAAGATATACCAGTGGAGGCATGGAAGTGCTTAGGAGAGATGCAGTGGGGTTGTTAGCCACATTGTTTAATAAAATCTTGGAAAGTGAGAGGAATGCCGGAGGAGTGGAGAGTAAGTGTACTGGTTCCGATTTCAAGAACAAGGGTGATGTGCAGAGCTGTGGTAATTACAGAGGGATAAAGTTGTTAAGCTACACCATGAAGTTGTGGGAAAGAGTAGGGAAGCGAGGTTGAGAGGAGAGGTGAATGATTGTGAGCAGCAATATGGGTTTATGCCAGGAAGAGCACCACTGATGCGATGTTTGCTTTGAGAATGTTGATGGAGAAGTATAGGGAAGCCAGAAGGAGTTACAATTGTGTGTTTGTGGATTTAGAGAAAGCTTATGAAAGGGTGCCAAGAGAGGAGTTGTTGTATGTATGAGAGTCGGGAGTGGTAGAGAAGTATGTGAGGGGTGCAGGATATGTATGAGGACAGTGTGACAGCAGTGAGGTGTGCGGTAGGAATGACGGACCGGTTTAAGGTAAAAGTGGGATTGCACCAAGGATCAGCTCTGAGCCCTTTCCTGTTTGCAATGGTGATGGACAGGTTGACGGACGAGATCAGACTGGAGTCTCCATGGACTATTGATGTTCGCGGATGACATCATGATTGTAGGGAGAGTAGGGAGCAGGCTGAGGCGAGCCTCGAGAGGTGGAGTATGCACTGGAGAGAAGGGGAATGATAGTCAGTAGGAGTAAGACGGAGTACATGTGCGTAAATGAGAGGGAGGTGGTGGTATGGTGCAGTTCAAGGAGTTGAGGTGGGGAAGGTGGATGGTTTAAATACTTGGGATCAACTGTCCAAAGTAACGGAGAGTGTGGGAGAGAAGTGAAAAAGAGAGTGCAGGCAGGATGGAGTGGGTTGGAGAAGAGTTGCAGGAGTGATTTGTGACAGAAAGGTAGCTGCAAGAGTGAAGGGGAAGTATATAAGACGGTAGTGGAGACCAGCTATGTTGTATGGTTTGGAGGCGGTGGCGCTGAACAAAAAGACAGGAAGCGGAAGCTGAGGTGGCAGAGTTAAAGATGCTGCGATTCTCGTTGGGGAGTGATGAGGATGGACAGGATAAGGATGGATATATAGAGGGACAGCGCAGGTAGGACGGTTGGAGACAAAGTGAGAGAGCGAGATTGAGATGGTTTTTCATGTGCACAGGAGGGAAGCGGAGTATATCGGGAGAAGGATGCTGAGGATGAGCCGCCAGGTAGGAGGAGAAGAGGAAGGCCAAAGAAGAGGTTCATGGATGCGGGAGGGCGGCATGCGGGTGGTTGGAGTGTCAATGCAAGATGTGGAGGATAGAGCGAAATGGAGACGGATGATCCGCTGGGTGACCCATAACGGGAGCAGCCGAAGAAGAAGAAGATATATATATAATAATATATATATATATATATACACATATACATATACATATCCAGATATATATATATATATATACATATACATATACACGGGCGTAGTGGCGTGGCGCTTGTAATCCGGCTACTCGGGGCTTGGGTTGGAGGATCGTCGAGGACGGGAGCTCTGCGCTGGCGGCGCTATGAGAGGGTGTCGGGCAGCCCGGATCATGACGAAACCCAATCCTTATCCCTGTGTCGTAAGAGGCAACCAGGGTTGCGTCAGAAGGGAATCCGGCGTAAAACCTATGCCAAATCAGTATGCGGATCATAACGGATGACCGCTCTCAATCTCGCCTCTCTCACTTTGTCTCCAAACCGTCCTACCTGCGCTGTCCCTCTAATATACTCATCCTTATCCTGTCCATCCTCATCACTCCCCAACGAGAATCGCAGCATCTTTAACTCTGCCACCTCCAGCTCCGCTTCCTGTCTTTTTGTCAGCGCCTAGCCGCAGTTGACGCTCTCAAATCGCATACACAGTAGCTGGTCCTCACTACGCGTCTTTTATACTTTCCCTTACCCCTTGAGCTAGCTTACCGCTTTCTGTCACAATCAACTCCTTTCCCCTTGCAACTCTTCTCTTGCATATTCCTCCACCCTGCGCGCCTGCACTCTCGTTTTTTCACTTCTCTCCGCACAGCTCTCCGTTACTTTGACAGACTTGATTCCCCCAAGTATTTAAACCGCATCCACCTTCCCACTACACACTCCTTGGAACCCCGCACCCATACGACCACACATCACCCTCTCAGATTTACTTTTGCACATGTACTCCGTCTTACGCTCCCTACTCAGAATCAATTCATATCCCCTTTTCTCCAGTGCGTACGCTTCCGACCTCTTGAGGCTCGCTCATTGTTGCTCCCCTTACTCTCATTCTACAGACTCTTCGATGGATGTCATTTCCCTCCTTCGCGCGAACACATAGGTCCCATTGGAGTAATTCTGACCATCCTGATCATCGTCCGTTGCAACGCTTGCTCCTGCACCATTGCAAACAGGGAAAGGGCTCAGGAAGTTGACTCCTTGGTGCATATCGCCACTCCACTTCTTAACCGGGTTCCGTTCTCATTCCTACTGCACACCTGCACCGCTGTCACAACTGTCCTCATACGATATCCTGCAACGTCCTCAAGATACGTTCTTCTCACACGGATCCCCGGACCTCCTGCATACAATGCCCATGACTCCTCTCTTGGCAGCCCTATCATAAAGCTTTCTCTGGAAATCCCAATTACACACTTACTGTAACTCCTTCTGGCTTCCTATACTTCTGCCCATGCAACATTCTCAAAGCAAACATCGCATCAGTGTGCTCTTGTCCTGGCAATGATGAAACAGCCATATTGCTGCTCACAATCTGTCCACCTCTGCTCTCCCCTAGCTTCACTATCCTCCTTTCTCACAACTTATGGTCCGTTGGCTAGATACTCAACTTTCATGCCTCTAGTAATTTCCACAGCTCTTCAGCATCACCTCTTGTTCTTAGAATATCGAACCAGGTAGGCACTATGATTGACTGCCTCCGGCATTCTCTCTGCTCACTTCCAAGATTTTATTCAACAACCTCTGGTTAACAAATTCCACTGGCACTCTTTTCTCCTAAGCAACCCTTCATAGGCCTCCACATGGTATGGCCCAGGAAGATGTGCATAACGTGGGCCAACATAGACTCTTCCAATCGCTTGTTAGTTTCGAAATCCGCTTCATAGCATCCTTCACTTCAACTGCCTTAGGTAACTGGTAGTCAGTCTCCACTTTCGCTGGAATTCAGCTATCCTCCACACTGTTCCAACCTTCTCTCTCCTCGTCATTTTCTTCATTTCATGCTTCGTCAGTTCCTCACAGTATCTCCCATCCCCCCTTCTCACCAGCACTCTCTCTCGCCTCTGTGCATGCACATTCCCATTTGCGGTCTTTAATCAACCCCTACAACCGTGCAGCACTCTTCACCACGCCTCGGTCCCCTTTCTGGTCTTGCCAAATCGGTGATAGGTATGCATCCTTGTATCCCCTTTCCTGTGGTGACCATATGCTCTCATCACCAGCTCGTGCATAATATGCAACTTTTTCTTAGCCTTTGCTGCACCTCGCTCTTTTGGGCTTTTCCGCGCCACGCCTACTTCCTTGTTAAAGACGCATTCCCGCCTGCCTACAGTGTCTCAGTCTCTCTGATCATATGCGTACGATGCGTCCTTTATATCGGCCCTAAACCCCCCATTCTTCCTTATTTACTTATATCCGTGTCTACTTCCTTGTCGTCTTTGCTCCACCCACCGGAAAGAGTTCTCCGTTATCTTCCTTCCGTCCTGTCCAGATGTAGAACCTAGGTACGATGCAGGTTCCTAGCTATCGTCCCCACAGACACTTCTGCATGTAGTCTGCCCCCATCTCAGTGCCCCCACCCGCGCTCTGTCTTACCTGACCGATCCAATCACTGTCTGCGGCCTCCTCCCCTTAAATTCACGCAGACAGTCTTGCGCCTCTTCAGCTTACAACCAATGCGTGGTATGCCTTGGTTTTCAGCTCGCCTCTCAACATTTCGCGTTCTTGGCCGTCAACCTCACCTCCTCACAATCATCCTACACAGACAGCCATTAGCTGGATGGGCTGTTGTCGAGCTATATACCTGCTCAGTCACCCATGCCACCCCCAGAGACCCTTAACAGCTCTCTAATCTTCTTTCAGGTTGCAAATTCTCTGCCTTAAGATGTAATCCACTGTGTCTCGCACTTTTCCTCCTCTTTCGTATGTCACTGGCGACCGCGGCCTGTCGGCCTCCTCTGTCCTTGTCTTAAAATAACGTATTTAACCTACTGCCATCTTACCATTCTTCTTTGCAAACTCTACCACCATTTTTGTCCACTTCACATTCTTCTTGTTGAGACCGTACCTAACCCATCGGATCACGCCTCCTCATACCTCTTTATCCCTTCCCAACATTGCCGCATACCTGCGCTCGCTGGTTCCAGTCGCATACGCTTCGCGTCGCCTGTCGTTCGGGCCGGTCCACACCAACCATTCATCCCTCTTCAAGAAATTCTGCTCACAATCATTTCCACTCGCTCTTTCATTCCTCCTTGGATATTTGCACTCTCCAACCTTCACTCTCATCTCACTCATGCCAGAAATACTTCTTTATACTCTCTCACACCCATACTGCGGGGCAATATCATCTGATGACATTGAATTCATCACCACGCCTTCAATTATCCAGCTTCAGACCTCATCATCGGTAGTAGCAACACTCTCTTGACCGTGGTCAATACCTCTTATAAAATCTTCCTTCAGGTTTATCCGTCGAACCCGATCTCGTCTACCTCCCAGTCCAGACCTTGGTAATACTGGTGTGAACACGCACTCCAAATGGCTACAGCCTTGCTCCCTCAATCCGACTTGGTCCCTCTTGTAGCACGACAGTATGTCCACTTGTTCGTTTCCATCCAATCATATCAGACCACTCTCGCCCTGTGCAGTGCCAGTCATTCGTGGTCCGTGAACTATTCCAGAGCTTCGCAACTCACTCTACCCTGCTAACATGCTGTCTACTCTTACCCGCTCTCTCCCACTGCTTTTCCGGAAGGCAGGGCCTTCCTCCATCTCCTCTCTCTTCTTCGCTTGCGCCAGCAGTAGCACAATTTCCACCGGTACCCGTCCTTGCTCTCGTGCTGACTGAGACCACATTCCGTACCCGGTGGCGGTCGCTCGTGTGGTATTACCGTCCGGGCCTTCAACCTTCGGATCGCGTATGGAAATTCGGTAGTTTGTGTCGCGCATAAGATGATGTTGGGCATAGGCTTTTTACGTCGCCGGATTGCCCTTGCTGGACGCACCCTGGGTTCGCGCTCTTGACGACACAACAGGGGATCATGGTCCACAGCTAAGCTTCTAGCCGGGGCATAACCGGGCCCAGTAACAACGTGTACTGACCATTTCGCGCGACCTCGGGAAGGATGACAGGCTGAGTCAACAGCCCCCTTGGTGTTATCGACTTGGTATATATTGCGTAGTATAGTTATAAGTATAGTATAGGTCTATTATAGTATAGTAGTATATATAGTGGAATATATTATACTATAGCTACATGTATAACATATATATGATCCATACGATTACGATGACAGGTATATAGTAATGTAGTCATATAGTATATATAATATATAATATATAGTACAGCTACATATACATATACCATATATAGTTAATTCAGCTTGGACCAACGGGCTTGAACTCGAAGGACATTGTTGGCGTGCCCAAAAGCCGTTGGCCCCTAATACCACGTGCGGCCAACAAGCAGGGGCCTGTGCGGCACATCAACAAGGATGGGTGGTCTTAAAGGCAATCCAACAACTCTTCAGGATTTCCCAAAGCACCCAGACCCCCACATCCACCACTCAGCCCTCTGTTTGCAGACTCCCTCAGTTCTGCCCTCTTTTTCATTCTCTGAGCTTGTGGCCCACGATTTCCGCCAAGGGCTCGTGGAGTCGGTACCATTCTCCGGATAAGCTGCAACTCTTTCTTAAGAGTTGCATACAGACCAAGCCTATGGTCGGCTTATTGTGTGAGGAAACTCGAAGCACTCCGGTACGACCCTTGCAGTTCTTGGCATTCATCCTCCAGTGAACATCAATGAGCACATGGTCAACTCTCGCTTTACTAACACCACCATCGTTGGAATAGACAAATCGCAGCAATGAGCCGTGGGCGAGTGAAACATGAAGCTCAGCCACCTAAGAGACTTCTTGCAAAATCAAGGAACTTAGTGCTATTCTGGCATCAGCAGTTCAGACCATGGGGGCACCCAACAACAATGTTCTTATAACAGCCCTATTCAGTGCCAGTCGATGCAATGAATCCCGCACGACTAGAAGAGTATCTCTCTGGGCACTGATCAATCCACAGACTCAGCACGGCATATGAATGCTCGATCCTCACCGGTGGAGTCCAGCCTCGCCTCGGTCCAGCAGCAATACGACAGAGAACAGGGAAAACAACCGGCCAAGGAGTGATGAATCTTCATCTTGCCTAATATGCTCGTTGCCGGTGTTCCCTTTTCATTATCATGGGTAGTCAGCTTATATAGGGTACACATGCTACACCATGCACTCCTTGGGAATGGTACCATCATAGCGATCAGAACCAACAGTAGGTTGTAACCACCGCGTAACCGCCATGATTCTTACCACTATCCCCGGTTCCCACCATCAGAGAGCGTGCTGCAATGCCCTGATGTTCAATGCTTGAGCTCAGATGATACCAGTTAGATAGTGTGTTGTGATTTCATCCGTTCTTTGGGATAGGAACTAATTCCAGGAACCTCACACGAAGGCCTCGACCTCAGTTGTTATACACAAGTGGACCAACTCGCGGTCTGGTGGAATGACATCCTCGAGCACCATGTTCTGCCCACGTAATTTAATCGACTCACTTACATACTGACCAAGGAAGTTCTTATCCCTCGGTCTTTTCACTTCACTATCAGACAGGGATTGTGGGAGGTCAACTGAAGAGGGCTTGTGCCCCAATTTCCAAGTCCATCCATGCCGTGAGCTGGATGGTACTCCACCACTTGAGCTGGGTTTCAGTTTTCTTTCTGCATTTGTCCGGGCTTTTGCGGAATGGCTCATTCCCTTTACGGTGGCTAGAGTGCAATACTGCCCACCAGCCTCTTTAAAAAAAAAAAAAAAAGTATTCCCAACTGCAGAGGACTCCATGTTGCAGACACAGTTGGGATCACTCAGATATACCTGGATTAGGCTGTCTGGACCGTCACAAAGGAGCTCCTTGTTCACGCCTTTGGAAGATTTTTGTTTTTCATCTGCTGGGTGTCCATAAAATCCATTCACGAGCCCGCCTCTCTCAC
>CM068966.1:9920479-9932633 GCA_035128595.1 Eptatretus atami | reverse complement strand
GTGTCGCTGATGCAGTGCCCCTCTACCAGTACACACACTGGAACTGGTGCTCATTTCACCGACCTCGGAATGATGACAGGCTGAGTCAACCCCCTGGTGTATTAATTCAGTGGCCGACGGGGCTTGAACTCGGGACCCTAGGATCCCAAGCCGCCACCCTAACCACTGAGCCAACACCAGGCACTCCACCAGATATGTTGGTCTATCTTTCCAGTGGCAACTGTAATGGAAAGATCTGAGGTTTGAGCAAGGCACCGGATAATTTGAGGTCCACACTTTTCAATGAAGAGGTAGGGGAGGAGGCTTTGGGGGTGCAGGAAGTGGAGGGGGAGGGGGGAGGTAGGACAAGGGACGAGGGGGGCGGTAAGGAGGGTTGTTGAAAGAGTGTGGGGTATTGCAGAATAGCGAGGGGAGAGGGGGCGCGAATGAGGAGGAGAAAAGGCTCTGTGGTGCTGGGGGAGCAGGGGGACAAGAGACAAGGAAGAAGGCAGTTGAGGATTTGAGGAGGTGGAGTGAAGAGATGGAGGTGAGAGGGCAGTGGAGGGAGGCAGCTTGGTGGAAGAGAGGGGGGAACTTTGAGAAGGATGAGTGAGGGGGATGAAAGGTGGGAGAAAGGTGAGGGGGGATTTTTGAGAGAGGTGAGAGGGAAGCTTGGGAGGGAGAAGAGTGGGATGGTTGCTTTGAGAGTGAGAGTGAGGGGTGAGGGGGTGAGTTGGCACTGAAGTTGGAAAAAAAGAATGGTTGATGGAAAACGAACATCATTGCAAACTGTGGTTTTTAAAAGATTTAGGTCAGAGATGCGATTAACACAATTCTTGATGGATGCAATTGAAGGCGAATTCAGAGAATGGAGAGAAGAAGCGCTGTAATAGTTGGATTTTTAGGCAAGGAATGAAGGAGAGGTCGAATGAGAGCAGTCTGTTAAAAATAGCAGAAGAGTAGTGCATTATGAAACAGTAAAAGAGTACCACATGTGTGAGAGAGGAAGATGAAGCATTATAAGATAGTTTTTGTTGTTAATATTAATGTTTGAGAGAGTTCAACAGATTAGGTCATGAAGTGTAGAAAAAAATCGAGGAAAAAGAACGAGGAAGTTAAGAGGAAGAAGAAGAAGCAGAATCCGGAGAAGGTGACGCGTGTTGTTGTTGTTGGGTATTTTTTTTAATTTTTTTTTTTGAGATAAGAAAAGGATTAGTTGGGAGAATGGGGGATGTTTGGAAAGTGGGGAGGATGAAATTGAAGGTAATGGGGAGGATAAAATTGAAGCAATGGGAGAAAAAACAAAAAAACACAAACAACACAAAAAAAAGATCGAACACCGAGTGGAACCGGTAGGCCTCAAGCCCGGCCAAGGCCTAGGCCCTAAACACCAGGTAAGAACGTGCCAAAATACTCACAAAATAGCACGATTTTTGAAACAAAACCGAACTAGGACACACAGTAACATGTAGGTGAGAAAATTAACAGTTAAAACGGGACAATAACGACCGGACTTAACTTTGAGAACGTCAGCAGGGAGCCCGAAGGAGACCTCTCGTCGCTCCAAACCGGAACCGTCGCTGAAAGACATGTTCTTTTTTTTTTAATCTTTTTAATTGATGAGGCATTTTACACACTTGCTTGTGTGTGCGTTTTCAGTGATTTGGTTCGTTTATGGGGCATTTTAAATCTGCCATTCCTGGTGGCAAAATCTTAATTCAAATAGTCTTTTTCACATGATTTTCAGCATTTAGACGAAAGAGTGTTAATTTCAAAAATTGTTAACCATAATTGTTCTTTTTCCTGAATGCAAATCGGACTCACGGAAATGTAGGGACAACGAGAAATATCCGTCGATAGACGTGTCGCCTTGCAGTGGCAGTGGATAATTATAATGTATCCACACACACACACGTTTCTTTTACCAAACGATGTAAAAATCTAGTATTTCTTCTGTATACCAGAACCAAACACTAAATATATATTTATAATGGCCGCGCGCCCATACAGTTCCCACTCCCACCGGCATCATTTTAAACTTATCCTGTGCATTGACAAGCCTCAGATTGACTTTCCCCATCGGCGTTGAGAAGCAACAAACCAGATACGGTGTCTCCCTCTCGGAAGTCTACTGAGTGTGGTAATGATGTCTACCTGAGTGTCGGCTTTTCAATTGAAGACGTCATTTAAATAAATCACCAAGCCTGCCATGTTCACGAGGTAATCCCGTAAGGTTAAAAGTCAGCTATTTGGCCAGCAGTGGTCGAAGGTTTGCGTAGAACACACCTGCCTACAACCTTTTGACCTTGCAACCGATCGACGCTTCCTTTGGAGGAAGGGGAGTTGGCAAAGAACAGCCTTTTTGGGCGAGTTCAGTAACTTATACAAATATTTTTTTGTGCAGAGGCACACCCCTTTCTCGTAGATACATTTCCAAGTATTTCTCTGCTTCTTTTAGTTGCTTTCTGAGACATTTTAGGTTGCAATCCTTATCTGGCACACCACGATATACTTTATGGTGCTCTGAACACCGCCGTTTCGCTGGGGTTTTCTGCGCATGCGTGCTGAGCATTCTGGGGTGGATTACATGATTTTGAAAGTCGTGTATTGATGGGACATACCAAGATTACATACTTTTGGTTATCACATTCCTTTCTCTGAAACAGGTCTGCGCTGTCGGTCGACTTCACAAGTTTGGCAATGTCAAATTCCATGGGACTTGCTCAACAGTGCTGCAAATTCCATGGGACTTGCTACACAAGTGCTGCTCGACGTCTCCTCTGCCAGTGTTTAACCACCCTGACCATTGTCCTCCCTCCTCCACTGAACTACGTGTTTAGGCGTTGACCACCATGGCACAGAGGCGATCAAATGAAGCTCCAGAACACTACCAAAGTGGACGTCATAGCAGTTTTGGGACCATGAACCATCCGAATGTTGCTTCATTTATGGTCCCTGCGACAAACCCGACCCAGCACCCAGAATGACCCAGCGGTTAACCACGTAAGCTAAGCGAAACCAGGTCAGGAATCTGAGGTTGCAGTGGAATCAAGAATCAACGAATCCCAAAGACTCTCCTGAAAGGGCCATGCCCACGCAGTGAGTCAAAAGCATCGTGGAGATCTTCTTGGGGAGGGGGAGTAAGTTCGTGTCTTTCAGACACCTCCTTCTAAGACATTGTGGTTGTACCAAATGTCTCATAGGAGGACCCTTCCCAGGCCCGACTGTACCATGGACCAACCGGTCGCAGCTGCAGTAGACCGGTCCATGGGAGGCGGGACGCCGCTCAAGAGACTATATGGCATCATCCTTAAGTAGAGCCTGCCACAAGGGCATTGTACATTGTGAATCGATCACTTTGTGAATGAGTACTCTTGATGTTCTGTTAAGGAAAAACAAATGTATTGCAACACTTAAAGCAGATCTTCGTTCTACTGGTCAGTTGGTACTCTGTGGTTTAAGCTAAGCCCTGTTAAGGACGTGCAAATAAGCATTTGCTCACCAAGTATGTCAATGCCCAAATATCAACATAAAAAACTGATTTAAAGATAGTGTTCCAGTTGTCTGCATTTCTGTTCTTCAGTCCCAAATCTTTCCCACCCAAATCTGATCCTGGTTTCCTGAATATGGGAAAGAGGACTGCAACACCAATGGCAACCCACTTACTTCTTACCCACTCAAGAAGGCCAAAGGGAAAGTTGCTAGGGAAGGCTGACTGAGGAAAGTTCAAACACATCGTGTTGAAATGGCAAACCCAAATTCCAGCCTCTCTCCTTTGAAAACCAACGGAGATGATGTGTCTGCTGGAATAAAAAAAACATTCTTCAATTTATTCAGGGAAACCCCAATCAAAAAGTCCGTCAAGTGTCTTCTGCAATCTAAAAGTGTAGATGGGCCAGTTCCACCCAACTTATCCACATTGCAGAGATGTCTGTCAGATGCTGCGTCAGTAATGTATGGGGAGAGCATGGAACCAGTGCCTAAAGACTAGACTGAGAAGCTTTCTGAAGAACAACATGCTGGAAGCCCTGTTCCATCTTGCCCGTCAATGGGCCATGTTCCACTGGGTGCCACAATATTGCAAGCTGCTGTTAAAAGCTAGAAAACCACCAAAACAAGGAGAAAACTTCCATTTCAATTCAGTACTTGTGCCAAAAATTGCAGAATTGCAGCTTACTGTTGCAGAAAATTGTTCATGCTGGGGTGCAGTGTTACAGTGAGGATACCATTGCCCTGGAGATTGCTGCTGCAGTTGGCTTTTTGTGCCGGCAGTTTAGTTCTGAATCAGGATTTTGACAGAGATGGAGGATTCTAGCAGTTCATGAGGATGTTTAATCATGGATGCCTCAACCGCAATTTACTTCGATTTCCCAATAGCCTAAATTACAGGCTTTTAATTAATTCGCTAAAAGGCAATGTCAGTGCCTTGCAATAGGATTTGTGGATCTGTCAAGCATATGGAAGTGTAAAATGAAAAACAGTTTGTAGCCTGTTTTTGAATTAGTGTGCATTTTCTACAATGCTTCATTTGGGTTGGTTTGGGATGTGATTCTGGATAGAATTGGAAAGGTAAGCAGCACCGACTTGAATCAGAATCGAGGGAAAAATAAACTTACATTGCATAGTATATGCACAACAGACATCCGATATCTTGAAAATATTGTAACATTGGACTGCTGGGTGGTTCTGTGGTCAAATTTACCACCCACACAACCCCAATTTATGGACAGACTGTCGAAAGAGACTATACGCCATCTGCTAGATAGCTGAACGGAGCTTTGGCTTCGGTTTTTAGGGTACAGAAAATTCTCACAAGAATCTGTCGCTGCGAAAGGCCTAATTCAGGGGGAGCACTACATCTTTTACTGGCGGAGCACAGAGCCATATCACCGGAAACCATATCACGCTTGTTTTTGTGACACCTAATGAGGGTTCATGCCAAATCTCATCGCCCGTGAGGTTTTACTCACGTCACAGGTTGTCATGCCAAATTTACAAACCGTGTACCGCACCAAGGTAAGCAGCACCGATTGAATACCAGACCAACACACAAAGGTGAGAACGCTTTTAATAAATAATGGGAAGAATGGGATAACAGGGAAAGCACATATCACAATCACAACGGAACTCGGTAGGGCGCATACCCGCCTAGGCCAAGCAGTTTATGTTTTGTATCCCACTGTTAGGCCAAATCTGAAATCCAGACTTGAACTAAAAGCTAACTGGCTTTTCTTTGTCACCTAACCAGCTCATCCACCTAGTTTTGTCATAACTCGTCCACAATTTTTTGAAATATGTTATATATTGTTTTTGACCCATCTCTCAATGGTGAAGAATCCCTTTACAAAGAAATTTTATTCTCGTACAACCGGATTTGGGTCTTCCCCAAAATCGAATCGATTGGGCCTTATCACACACCCAACCTGTCAACCAGGTTTTGTCCGATCGAATCCTCCATTACTTTTTGAGATATCCTGCTCACAGACAGACAGGTGAAAACTTACCTCCGTCCACCTTCGATGAATGTACAATGAACTATAAATTCCCTCGTGCCCATGATAACTTGTTTGGCTTGTTGTGTTACCTATCTCTTCGTGGCAACAGATATTCGGACAGGCAGGGGTCACAAAACATGAGAAACCTCTTTTTGTGTGGCATGTCCTTGGGATGTTGGTCTACGACACAAGTTAGCTGGTTTCAGCCAGCCTTGGGCCCTTGTGATCAGGTGCTCAGTTCTTGCCATCCTCCCTCTATTCAGCGCGATGGATGGGGCTGTCTTGCACAAGATGATCTTCAGTCTGGGGAGGCCCCACTCAGTCGGATGAGTCAGCAAGGTCCCAGGAGAACATGTGATGATCTGCCAACAACGTTCGGGCCTGTTAAGGTGACACAATTCCTCCCTTGGCAGATCACAACCAGGGGGCTTGGTGGAACAGGGAAGGTGTTGTCGATGGCCGCTTCTGTTGGTAGGTACGCCATTGTTACCTCCGCCACCTGAAGGTGGAAGGAGGTATGTTTTCCACGTCTGTCTGTTTGTTTGTTTGTTTGTCTGTGTGCAGGATATTCTCAAAAAGATTTATGGATGGATTCAAATGAAACTTGGTGGACAAGGTTGGTTTTGCGATAAGGAAGAATTGATTTGAATTTGTGAAGATCAGAATCCGAATCTGGATATGAGACTTATTTAATTTTTAAAGTGATTCTTCACCATTGAGAGATAGGGCCAAAAACGATATGGTACTGTATAGCACGATATTTCAAAAATGTATTGGGCCCGATATGTTCTCATGGATCAGGTATTACATGGCGAGGTATGCGCGCGCTTCCTACTTTCATCTGCCAGTTTCATCAGTGCCCTTCTAGTTTCATCTGCCACATGTGTTTACTCAGGCCATCATCTGCTGTGATATCGGTTTGTTGCTATTCGAGTGAAGGGCTTGCGGCTCTCCAATCTTTAGTGGGTGGAGGGGGTAGATCTTCTCTTGTTGCGCGGGGTGGTTGGGGTTCTGAGAATGTTTTGAGGGGTGCTTGTCTAGTGAAGGCTGCTCGTCTAAGGTGATGGGGATGGATGCCTGCAATGGACTGCGAGGTGATGGGTGAGAAGTCGGGGAGGCATACACCGATCACCTTATGGAAGAGTTGAGATGCAACATCTACCCTCTTTGTGGTGTGGCCCTTCTCCATGCAGACGCGTGTATTCTGCAGGGGTATGCACCAGGGAAGTGTTGAATGCGTAAGCAGTGAAATAATCTCCCCAGTCGTGGCCAGCTTAGTCCTGGCGATATGATTAACTGTAGCAGCTGTTTTCCCTGCTACCTTTCGGCATGCTTCCTTGAAGGTCAGGGACTGGTCCATTTGCATGTCAAGTAGGTAGGAGCATGTGTGAAGGGAAGCTGGATCTTATTTAGCTGAACTTCAAGCTGCCTGATGACATTAACTGTTCTGAAGGTGGAAAACAGACCGTTGAGATGTTGAGACATTGGTGCCATTGCTGACATCACTCTCGTCGTCAGCCGCAACTTCTTCCCTCTTCAGACCTCGACAAAATCACAAACCGATCAAACACTTTGAATGTCTTTTAATCCTGAGACACACACACACACACACACACACACACACGATCACACACGATCAGTCACTCAAACTCTTGGGTCCCACTCTCAACCATGATATTTCTTGGACAAACCACACCGCTCTCCTCGTCTGGGTTGGCACGGTTGCCTCTCACCTTGCTCAGCTTGACACCATGGAGATCAAGACTGTCAAGATCATTGGAATCTCCCGCGATGAACGTTGAGTATATGGGCCTATCACTTTCCCTATCTCACAAGTCGGTGGTCTCTTTGTCGTCTTCTTCCTCCTTTTTGGTCTTGCAACCATCTGCCCTCTCCATGCTTGTCTCCTCCCCAGGTAACTGCATGATACACACGGTCCACAGCAACCCCCTTCCAGTGAAACTCCCAAAATCCAGTCTTACTTGCTCACCGCCATTCATTTGTTCCTCTTTTCTTTTGCCTTTGGAACCATCCTCCCGAGTGTATCCCATTCTTCATTTCTTTTGGTATGCAAAGCCAAAGCTCATAGAGGAGCTAGAACATGGAATGGATCAGATGTAACAAAACCACTACCTCAGGTCTACCCTCATCTCTAGTCATGGTCTCTTCTACCCCATTCCAAACACTCCCCTTTTCCAAGTTATTGTGATCTTTTTTCCCCTCCCCCTCCTTATCACCTCTTCTTGGGTTGTTCATTGTTAATTGGTTTGTTCCTTTTAATCTCTGCTTTCCCGTTCCTCTTTAACTGTTTTACCTTGTTCACCAACATGTTATCCTCACTTGATCTCACTTTCACATCGACTCTGTTGTTTGGTGTTTCTCCTTTCCATTTTTTATTTTCCTTGGGCTTTTGACCATTTATACAAAATGGTGTTTTTAAAATCCAGATTTTCACATTCAAGCCATCATTTTGACCATTATATTTCAGAATTGCACCCATACATATGTTATGGTTGTGGAAATTCACAGAACACCATTCAGGTTCCTCAGAGATCATTATGTCGATAAGTGTGTGTTCCAGGTTAGATTTCCCCACGATGTCTAACGGAATTATTCGTGTGCTGGGCTGTGCATCTTTTGAGTTAGCCGTTATTCTTTTTCTCTCTTTATTTTAAAACAAACAACAACAATCCTCACAATCATCTCCACAAACAACAACATTCAACAAACAAACAACATCTCCTCACCATCATCTCCACGGCACCGCGCATCTTTTCACCAGCAACAACATCCAAACAACATCATCTCCTCACCATCTTCACCCCGCCCACGTGAAGATGGTGATTCAAACCAGGGCCGCGTTCTGACCGGTGATTCCAACACAGGCCGTGTTTAGATGTGCAAAACGACAAAAAGGGGCGGAGCTAGCCGGGGGTGAATGGTCGAAGGTGAAAGACCAAGCACCCCCCCCCCTTGAACCCGATAAAAGCCGGGCTGAAACGCCGAGAAGTGTGTGTGTGTGGTGTGTGTGGGCTGGGCCGTTACAGTCCAGAGAGTCGAGCCTGCAGTGGAGTTTGGAGACAAGTGAGTTTGGAGTCCGGGGAGTGGGGGTCCAGTTCAGAGGAGTTGGTGTGGAGAGCGCCAGAGTTGGTCGGAGTTGGTCGAGTTGCAGCGGAGAGAAGTCGCCAGCCAGCTACATAACGGTCCGAGCGACACTTAGGAGTGAACGGGCTCTTAAAGAGCATCAACTCCAAAAAGAGCAAGGCCCGTTCGCTCCTCTGAAGCGTCATCGGTCAGGCCCGATCGACCAGGCCGGATTTCTAGGATCTGGACCAACCGAACCGCGTTACAACAGCTGCTGCTTTGACCACAGGGACATACGGAGGGTCGCCGCCAAAGAGACCATCGAGTCGCTTCAAGGGCGACGAAGGTAACCTGCACGGCCTCTCGGAGCCCCTGCGGTCATCCCGCTCCGAGCAATCATAAAGGCTTACGAGCCCGGTGCTTTTCTTCTTTCTTTCTTTCCTGGGGTTTTTTGCATGAAAGTCTGTGGCGCCTTGTCTACCAAGTAAACTGATTAAGTGCATGTACATAATAATAGACATTGGCTGTAGGTTTTCTTGCTCGTCTCTTGCCCCATTCCCCATTCATTGCCTTGCTTGCATATGTGCATTGGAAATAAATGTTCCCATTGTTTGAATATTCACCTGCTCGTTGCGTCCTTTCCTCCATTGAACTGCCGTAATTGCGTTCAGAATAAATAGCTGGCTGATTAATAGCCGATAAAACGTACATCTGGTCCGACGGGGCCTGGCGATATAACACCGCTCAGCAATGGCAAACGGAACGAGCTGCTTAAGCGGCTCGTTTTCGTGGCAGGTCCGTTGAGGTGTAGATCCCGGCGTTTCTGTCTGCGCGAATAATTAGGTACATCAACAATTCGGCGATCACCCTGCAGTGCGTGGACAGAAGAGTTGGCTGATCTATGATGTAGTTAAACAACACCTCAGCTGGGTTTCGGCGTTGATCCGAAAAGCTGCGACTGGATTGCCCGTCGGTGGGCATGCGGCCGCAATTGGGCTAAGGCGGTCGTCCGCACGCCGAACAGGTGGGAACCACAACAATATCAAGGATTAGCGACTTGTATTTTGTAGCCTAAATGGCCGAGAATGCACCAGAAAGCAGCAATAAACTTGTAGCGATTGTGGCCAAGGCAGCCCTCAAGCCCACAGCTTTGAAGCTTCACCTTGCTGTGCTCGACCTTCACTTACACCTAAAGTTTGAGAACCCCTGCTCATGTCATTGTTCTTTCTTTCTTTCTTCCATCATGCAAGGTACTGTTATAATCTACCTGAGTAGTTGGTGCATTGCTGCTTTACATGGGCTTCTGATGGTCATCGACCCTCTGATCGCAGCAAGGGGTGGTCACACAAGCACCGATTACAGAGGTAATGCACGGAGTACTCCCTCTCTCTCTCTCTCTCTCTCTCTCTCTCTCTCTCTCTCTCTCTCTCTCTCTCTCTCTCTCTCTTCTCTCTCTCTCTCTCGTGCACTCTCTCTCTCTTTCTCGTGTCTCTCTCTTTCTCGTGTCTCTTCTTTTCTCGTGTCTCTCTTTCTCGTGTCTCTCTTTCTCGTGTCTCTCTCTGGCTCTGGCTCTCTCTGGCTGGCTCTCTCTGCTCTGGCTCTGTCTGTTTCTCTCTCTGGCTCTCTCTCTGGCTCTCTCTGTGCTCTCTCTGGTCTGTCTCTGGCTCTCTCTGGCTCTCTCTGGCTCTCTCTCTGGCTCTCTCTTGGCTCTCTCTGGCTCTCTCTGGCTCTCTCTCTGGCTCTCTCTGGCTCTGTCTCTCTCTGTCTCTCTCTGTCTCTCTTCTGGCTTCTCTTCTGGCTCTCTCTTCTGGCTCTCTCTCTGGCTCTCTCTCTCTCTGGCTCTCTCTCTTTCTCTGGCTCTCTCTCTCTTTCTCTGGCTCTCTCTCTCTTTCTCTGGCTCTCTCTCTCTTTCTCTGGTCTCTCTCTCTTCTTTCTCTGCTCTCTCTCTCGGCTCTCTCTCTGGCTCTCTCTCTTTCTGGCTCTCTCTCTGTGTCTTTCTCTCTGGTCTCTCTCTCTGGCTCTTCTCTCTCTCTGGCTCTCTCTCTTTCTGGCTCTCTTCTCTGTGTGTCTTCTCTCTCTCTGGCTCTCTCTCTGGCTCTCTCTCTCTCTGGCTCTCTCTCTCTCTGGCTCTTCTCTGCTCTCTCTTTCTCTGCTCTCTTCTCTTCTGGCTCTCTCTCTCTGCTCTCTCTCTTTCTGGCTCTCTCTCTGTGGCTCTCTCTCTCTGGCTCTCTCTCTCTGGCTCTCTCTCTCTCTCTGCTCTCTCTCTTTCTCTCTCTCATCTCTGGCTCTCTCTCTCTCTCTCTCTCTCTCTCTCTCTCTCTCTCTCTCTCTCTCTCTCTCGTATATTCCCGTCAGCGAAGTGATGGGTTGTATTTGCCACTTTAAAATAAAAAGTTGGTCCCATCAGGTCATTGTTACAACAAATAATCGAGGAATCCTGAGAGATTTATTGTCACCAACATTTTTAGGCCTCTTCTGATGAAGTCGCCGGTGGCATTATTTTCAGGTGTTTCCGTCCATCCTAATTTTCTCTGTAACCCCCTGTCCAATGGATTCAAAATTTTCACCATAGGTTGTGACGACTTTTGTTGAATGTTTTAATGATAATTATGAGGTCATAGGTCATGTGGTGTGGCAGTCATGTTAGAAAAAAGAAAAAACTTTTGGACCTCTATCTCTGAACCCGCTTTGGTTCTCTCACTCTCTCACCGCAGGCAGGTCGATGTACTATCCTCTTTATCTCTTTGGCTGATGACTCCAGCCTCAGCCGTATCATCTGTCATCCCTCAGATCGGCAAGCAGCAGTCTCTTCACTCTCTGCGATCTGGATATCATCACAAGCTTGTCCAACATGTGGAACATGTCTTTCAATCCTGACATCTCACAACACCTCATTGTGTCTCTCTGGTGGTCGTATGGCAGCTTAGCTGCCGGGGTAGCTATCATTTCTTGAAGCGCGACTGTGTCGCTGATGCAGTGCCCCTCTACCAGTACACACACTGGAACTGGTGCTCATTTCACCGACCTCGGAATGATGACAGGCTGAGTCAACCCCCTGGTGTATTAATTCAGTGGCCGACGGGGCTTGAACTCGGGACCCTAGGATCCCAAGCCGCCACCCTAACCACTGAGCCAACACCAGGCTATGTGTCTCTCTGAAAGGACTGTCTGGAAACTCCCCCCTCCCCCCCCATCTTCTTTCTCCACAATCCTCTTGAAGAAGTCCTTTCATTCAAGCTTCTGGTCTCACTATCTGCATGATGTTTCCTGGGAAAGCCACATTTCCAACCTGGCTCCTAAAGCCAGTCGCCAACTGGGAATCCTCTGTCGTGCAGAGTCCTTCTGGCCCACCTGGGCTCCTGACCACATACAAAGCTTTCGTCTGCAGCCTGATGGAGTACTACTGCTCTCCTCTTGGGCTGGTGCTTCCTGCCTCTCCCTACACGCTGTGGAACCAAGGCATTTAGGATCATGGGTATCTCCCACGATGAGGCTGAAGTCTTTGGGTCTCTCACTCTCTCACTGCAGGCAAGTCGGTGGTCTTTCTGTCTTCTACTTGTCTCTCTCCGGTCTGCCACCCCCCTCCCCCGCTTTGT
>CM068966.1:9896635-9907165 GCA_035128595.1 Eptatretus atami | reverse complement strand
TGCAAGCATTGTGACCACAATATGACTCTAAGCATCAAAAATAAAATCCTTGAAGTGTTTGGGCTGGTAACATACACGGTTGGAGTGTCTTGGTGTCCAGACGGTTGGGGACACCGTTGGATGTTCCTCACAGGTGTCGCCTGATGGCTTTGGAGTAACCAGGTCTACAGGTGTCAAGCTCGGGGATGCATCAGAACCTAGATCTGGTACCTGGCTACTAGGGATTGGGATGGGAAGGATTCAGCACTGTCGGCAGGTGAAGACAGCTCATAGGGGATGAATGGGGGGTCTGGTGGTTTAGTTGCTGGTTGGAAGCATACGTCCTCGGTTTGTTGTGCAACACCATATCCCCGATTGCGAGGGAGTGGAAGCGTATCCTTCCAGTAGTCTAGGACTTTGTAGCATTCAGACTTTTTCACCCGATAAGCTGCACTCCTCAATTGGGACCCCACAAATTTACGTATGTTGCACCAGGGTCCATCGGTGGCAGAGACAGAGGTAGCGGTTTCTTGCGCATGACTTGTTACGATCAGAGTACAAATAATCAAATCACCGACTTCCACTGACACAATTGGGCTTGACGGACCCCATGGGTGCCTTCGACTTCTCACTATGGGGTGGTTAATGGAACGAAAGATGGTGTTACAGCGCTTGTATCATTTGTAAGTCCGAGAAAGGGATTTGTTGATTTGTGAACTGATCCCGCTGGCACCACATCTCTCAGGCCGAGAGTCCCTGTGCACAAACTCGTGAGTTCATACTGGCGGTGGCCGGTGCGAGGGTTAGTGGAGTTACTGGTCCTCACATAGGCTCCTGTCGTAGAAGTTTGTCTTCACATTCACGAACTGCCTTCTCGGCGATGGGATTCTTGTTGGGATTTTTAATGCGACCAATCTCGATCCTCGATGCACATCCGGTGATTGTTTTAAGAAGCTCATCGTGGGACCAGACGTGTGAAGCCAGGAGCCGGATCGGGTGCGGATGACAGCAAGTGGTCCATCCAATGGTCCGGAGCTCTATGCATAAGCGGATCAAGTTGGTCGTGGAGAGTGATTGTTGTTCATTCTCCCACAATTGCATGAATTAGTGTAGGAATGTGGAAACATTCTCGCAATTAGCAACTAGCTGGTGATTGGCGTTAATGTTATGATTTATCCAGCTTGCCATGAAGGAATCGCAGCCACAGCACCAGGGGGTTCTCACAGTGGAACAGCTTGGTAATGGTATGAGGAATGTTGCGCAAGCAGCACACTGGTGACACCGTCGAGGTTACCTGATCGTTGTCTGTCCAAGTCAAGAGCAATAAAATAGCGGTGAATCACAGAACTGAGTTGATGACGATTCGGGTTGATCCAGTTGATGTGTAATGCTGTTAGTAAGCCATTGAACTACCTGACGTGGACAATAATGCACTCACATGCCGAGGACAAGGGCTTGTCCCGACGGACTACAAACTAGCCATCTTTGGAAAGTGACGCAAACCTGAAGGTAACGTTTGACATCCTTGATGTGGTTGTTTTCTTCGATGGGCGGGTGCCCTGAATCAGGTGGGCATGAGTCCGCCTTAAGTCTGCGCACTCTGCCTGAACTGCTATCCAGGCAGTTCTGTTGGTGAAGGCAGTTTGGTTGGCCGGAAATAATGTCTTGGGCTGACACCTGCGGAACTTATGGCCTCGCTCCTACAGCGTCTATGAATGCACAACAATTTGAACAGGAGGGTCGCGGTAAGTCTGGTCATTGCGGCATGGCAAAAATCAGATGGGGCATTGCGCGATCCTAGCGAGGGCGCGTAGAGGATCGCCTTGAGTAACGCTGAACGGTGGACAGAATGTGAATAGACGAGGGCCCTGAAAACTCGCCACACAAGCTTCTCAAACGCTTGTACGCTACGCTTTCTATCAGTGAGGGGAATGCATGATGTATAGATAGTATATGAGGCACTGAAGTGTTTTACTGGAGTACGCAATGAAACGCCTCCACTTACATGGTACGCAGGGTAGGTGGGTCCGCGTAAACTTTGCGCTATAAACAAACCCGCAGTTGAGGTCTTCCATTGCGCTAGATGTACAAGTGGATCCATGCCGGTGTTTTTTGACAGAACCATCCTGTCACTGATCCATAGCTAGCACATTGACGAGTGAAGCGTAATTGGTAACAAGCTGACTGAAAGAGCAGCTTGGCTCCTGTGGAACGGCAGAATGTAACTCATCATGTCCAACAAAACTCATGTCTCAGATGATTGGCACTCCAGCCACAACATTCATCCAAGGGGATAAGAGAGCGGAGCAGTTGGATAACACGAGCGAGAACCTTATAGCCCGTTCAATGAGATCTCATTCCACGCTGAACTTCATATCAGGAGTAATGTGGGAGCGCGAACAAAGTAGAGGAGTGTAGCACTACGGTGTGGCTCCTGATATGTACCGAGCAACCAGATCCATCCTAAGATGGTTGTGCTGCTTGGAAATAACTGTTCGTAGCAGAGAGGCGAAGTCTGACATTTAACGCATGAGCCTGCAAACACCATCTCCAGTTCTGGAGAAGTCGTCCAATGTGTCACCACCATGCAATAGAGTGTCAGCGAGTTTGGTCGACGGTCCCCCTTCTGCTAAGAGATATCACCAAAGACCGCGACACGATGAGTTCTTCGATGCCTCTCTATCCAGGATACCCATAACGGATCTGGTAATACACACGTATTCCCCCGGAAGGAGTGTCGCTACAGCCGCAGTCGTCATGGACTGGGCCGGATAATGGGATTTGGTAGCAAAGAGCACTCGTAAGGTCGGTTAAATAAATTCGAATACTTTCCACTGAGGCACTTTTTGCGGAGGATGGAATCTACGTTTGGCATAAGAGAGGGTTTGGGGCTTGCTGTACGGCCCACATCAGCAAAAGGCTGTGATAAGCGGAACCCGCCACTGGGCTTCTTTTGATCAAGAATGAAGGGATTCAGGTATTCCACAGTAATCCCATGTCCCTCAGGGGCGAGCAAAGACTCCAAGCTTTTCTAGTTCATCAAATTTGTGTTTTGTAGTTTCACAGCAATTTGTTTTATCTTGCGAATACTGTGAGTAGACGGCCTTTGCGTTGTGGAGGCTGAAAGGGCCGCTGTTAACAACACGCCCTCAAAGGGCCTGCATCACTCATTGTAGCCTTGGAACACTGGTCAAACACTTCATCATACTCTTCAAGGGAAGGGCACAAAAACTTTGATCATGTGTCAGAAGCGAACATGTTTGTCAGGGTACGAGGGTGACAGTCGAAGCGTGTCCTGAGAGTGAAGTGAGTGTGGCATTTTTATTTGGGGGGCTGGTTCTCGGTATAGTCATGCTGGTGTTCCTTCGGGTATGTTAACAGGGCGGATTTGGCAAATTGCTCATGTCATTTGAGACACTCGTGATTTCGTTAGTTAAATCGGGGATACCGAAACCTTTCCCGCTGATCGCTACGGATGAACACTCCCCGGTGGGGCATTACTCAATGGGTCGCAGGCGACCTCGCACTGGGGGCATCCGTGCGAGTTGAGTGCGAACGCTGAGTCGATACTCGACAAATGTCACATGGGAAAGGACCATTTCCCGGATGAACTCAACCGGGCCACAAGAGTAGTTGTGTGGGGTGGGGCACGTACGACATGAGCTCAAGCGTACTGGCAATGGCGATTAAGGCTCCACTTCCTGAGAAACCATAAACGTATGTGGTCCGTCACCCAGGATAACTTGATGCTTCGCAGGGCGGATTGAGATGTCAATTACACTCCATGAAAGGTGGTCCTGCCTAGTACTTAACGTCCAAGATTTTCCGGACAACCAAGCCCATCAACAAGCTGAACATTCCCTTCCCGTCGCGAGTCAGTGTCAGTCTGTCTGCCACCAACACTTGAAGAGGGAGAAGACCCATCAAGCTGACGAGCGGAACTGTGCACTCTTCTGAAATCCTTGGCTCCAACCTCCTTACATGTTGTCTCAATCACGAATCAGGTTACACCGTGGCCCCCACTGATTCGATGGTAACTCGGGTTGTGTGGTGGCCGTGGAGGTTCGAGATAATGGAGACTGGCGAGTCTGGACACAGTCGAGATAGTGGACGGTTCTGTATAGTCTATGTTTCTACGACCTTGTCCATATGGGCATATGTTATGTTCTCCAGACTCGTCGTCTGACCTCTTCAAGTTATGTCAGCCACATGGCCGTGCTATGGCGATGTACCGACGATCTCGTTCGGGGAGGAAAGGACACTCACTGAGGAAATGACCATAATCAGTGTGGCGTCCTTGTTTGCAGAGGGGACAGGACTTTCGTAAAGTTGTTGGAACGAGTCCCCGAAAAGAGTTGACGAGGTTTTGACGATGTGGAACGATGCCGGGCGGGGGACCTGTGGTCGAGACGTTGAAGTGCGCAAGGATGTTGTAAAATCTTCGAGCATGGAGCTCATCTTATTGTGAGTCAAAGCGCCTGGGGATATCTCCGTTTGATGGAGGCTAAAGGCGGGACCTGAGTTCAGTATCCATAGCGTTGTTTGAAGTCCGGGGAGTCCACTGTGGACAAAGGCGAAGCCATGTGAGCACAATAAAGTTCTCCACGAGGGAGATAATTTCGCTCATCTTCCGTGATCGCCTGTTAATGGTGAGAAGATGCGTGCCATCTTGTCTGAAAGCAAGTTATCCTCCGCACAACGCATCAGGCGTTGGTATAAGTCTTCAATGGCGCTCTTCGGGGATAAGCGGCGTATCGCTGCGCAAAAAGTCAATGAGTTGTGCGCCTGTCGACTGAATCCAAAATGTTTGTCGAATCGATTGGCCATATGTTGAAATACAGAAATCGTGGGGTTTTTGGAGTTTCGGACCTATGGTGTGCGGGAATATCACAGCAGTAAGTTTTTGCAATCTGACCAGCATAAGTCCGTACGGTGACTTTCTGTTGGGCGTGTGACGCCGCAACAACGGGGACATCCTCACCATCATCCACAAGTCCACACGAAGAGGATGAACGCTCTGCTCTTCTTCTCCCAGGTGTCGCCCCTCAGCGAGGAAGGGGCGCAAAGTTGGGGTCGAGTGATAAATAATAAAGAAATTGTGTCTCCATATTTTCAAACGAGTCACCGTTTCACTTTGCTAAGGTACCCTGCTTCGTGCAATTGGTGTGTGGTGGCCATTTTGAACGAACGGGCACGTTGTACACGACGATGTTTATGCACACAGCTACACGAGTGAGCTGGTTGGCCGGCTCACCACTTCTTGTAGAGGTGCGATTGGGGGTTTCGAAGATGGCTCTCGTAACAGTGACGTTCTGCCGATCGCCGTCTCCGGGGTGGAAGAGTGGGCGTGGAAATCGTAAATAATCCCGGACGCTGCACCACGAGCCACAACGGTGAAAATGGAATCCCCAATGGAGCACCGAGAACCAAACACCAGTTCTTGGTGAGGTGAGTCAAACTTTAAATAACACACACGATACAACGTGCCCGACTTGGCCAAACTTCCACGATACAGCACCCCTGCACGGTAACGCCCGTGCACCCACGCTCGCACGACGGATTAAACCACGTACTCCACTGGCGTTGGCTTTTTTATTCCGGTTGGTACTTGCCTCTCAGGAGGTGTTTGGCTCTTTATTCAGGCTGCTATTGTGGCTCTGCATGCTTGGTACATCAGATGGGGTTAACCTTTCAGTCTGTCATCCTTCCGTGTTGCGAAAATGAGCGATCAGAAACACTGGTTTTCCGGGGGCATCCCATCAGCGGCAGAGTCACACTCTCAGCCCAATGGAGGATGAGGACGACACACGCTCCACGTGCATCACGTCTGGCCCAGCCCCAAACAGACTCTCGCGCCATGTCACGTCCATACAGCAAGCACAAGGACCAAATCCGAAACAGGTGAGGGGGACATTGGCAGGTTTGGTAGATCTTGAAATTGCAAATGAAAAGCAGAGTAATTTCGGTTTACTGCCCGGTTTACACTCAATGTAACCACATTTTACACCACATGTAACCACAAACGTGATATAACAATAAAAGTATTAAATGCACCGTTTCAATAATAACATGAGTTTCGTAGAACAAGGGACACGGGGGGAGTGCATTGGTCCGGAACATTTCCTTGGTTGGAGTAATTGTTTTGTATCCGACTACGGGCGGCATCTTTGTGAAACGTGACGAAGCACGTCGAAATCGCTTTCTCCTCTTTCCTGGCGGGCATGGAACAGCGGTTGATACGGAACGAAGTCGCCTGTGCAAGCGATGGCAAGCCGCTATGAGCCCCGCAGTTTTCGTGTGAGGTAACACGATGCCGGTGATGAAAGCTGCGACACTGAAGTGATGTTTCACCAGTAAAGTGACCCACGACACCCGATGAGCAAATTTAATAACGCATGTGAAACGTGTTTTTCCTCACACCCTTCCGTACATCAATTGGACCTGGTGTAGGTGTTTGCCTGCACAAAAAACGGCATTTTCACAGAGCATTCCGTGGTGAGATTCGTTCAAAACAACGAGATCCGCTTTTCCAGTGAACTCGACTTGTGCTAACCAAGATGGCGGCCCGCGGCGACACGTCACGCGGGTTTGTGCTTCTTCGACGTCTTTTAAGCAAGTCAGTGGAGAAACAGAATCGTGACAAGAAGTAAACTGCTGAGATACTCTATTCTGGCAGTTGTACTTTTTATATTCGCCTCAATCCGATATCACATCGACCGTACCTTGGTAACTGTTTGCTTGGTAAACCGTTGCGCGTGCTTGATGGCCCCTGCCAGGCTTCTGACGTTGAAGTCGTTCGAAGGAAACTGGTGTTTAATTTAATCTATTTATTTTTTTTTACCTTCTCGGATGTTCCATGGATTATTTAATGGAAAGGATAATTCCTGAAGGAATTAATGAGATAAATTTAAAATACTCTCCAGAAATAACATTCAATGGAGGTTAGTTGTGACGTCACACAACCAAACGAATTAAAATGTATTAATTATGGACAAGTAATTAGTTAAAAAATGTGGGACTCTCAGCCGTGGAGAGTTGTAAGCTATGACAGGTGTTTTGCGACTGCAATCATCGCGCAAGGTCAGTCAGGGCCGATGCCTCATCAATGTTCAACAGCCATTTGCGAAAACGTTGGCGGGATGCGAACCCTCCCGACCCACGGGACCCACATCGCTTTTGTAGAAATGTGGCCGTGGAAATTGCGCCCGCTCAGAACCATCTCGTTCCACCCAACCCACAAGGCTTTAAATAGAGTGTTTTAATCCGCTCTTAACCTTTAGCGATTGGGGATTCCACTCGTACACAACTTCATCACGTCATGTACCACAATTTTCACCCCCAGGGGATGTGGATTTCACACTAGTACACCACTCATCACGTCATGTAACCAACATTTTTCACGACCCAGGGGATGTGGATTTCAACAGTACACCACTCTCACGTCATGTAACCAATTTTTCACCCCCAGGGGATTGTGGATTTCCAGCACTAGTACACGCATCATCACGTCTATACCACAATTATTAAAACACAAGGAATGTGTTAATTTCACCCCCGTAACACCACTCATCACGTCATGTAACCACATTTTTAAAACCAGAAAATGTGGATTTCACCCTCGTACACCACTCATAAACGTCATTTTAAACACTTTTAAACCATCAGGGGATGAGTGGACTTCACACTCGCACACCACTCATCACAATTGTATAACCACATATTTAACCATTTTACCCCCATGGGATGTGGATATTCACCTGAAGTCCATTAATTAAAGAGTATTCAAAGGTAATAAACTGCAGCAATAAAGACAGGTAATAGTTAATATAATCCTCCAATCTAAACCAAACCTGTTGTGAGATGATGCTCTTGGAAGAGGATTGGTTTGGGGTTCAAACCTTCCTATGTTAAACATCAAGTGTACCCAGGCAAGCCCGATCATGGGGAGTACAGTATTGTTACAAGGGTTTGGTGAGTCAGTCATATTCTGTGAAGCCACCGCTACGCGCGCATGCGCAGTGTGCGCCTCCCCTGGGAATAAACGGGGAGCCATCGGGACTTTTTGTGGTGGGATCGGCCTTTCACCGCCACAATTCCTTCGGATACGCCCAACAGTCCTGAAATCAGCAGGATAAAACAGGTGCCATTCGTCTGATACGCAAATATGTTCAACAACCACGAGTTTGAAACACATCCATGGAGGAAATTAACAAATTGTTGTTTTTGGTATAACATTGTCGAGGCTAGTATGAGGGCTAACACACAACGAACAACAAGGGTGGGGGGGGAGGGGGGGGCAGAAATCAAAGAGGGCGGGAGAGGGAAGGACAAAAACAGTTGGGGAAGAGAGACATTAGGAGATCTGTGGAAAGTGGAGAGGGATGGGGCAGGGTACAGCGGGGTAATAAACGGATGGACACCACAGGGACTTTCCAGGCACCTACACGACAGGGAACTTTCAACAAGAAGACAGTTGCTTTGATTGATGTTCAATTTGAGGTCAAAATTCCTAATTGCACTAAACAATTAGAGAGAAGCATCAACCTGCGCAAAAGCATTCATACCATAAACTGGGACGCTGCATAATCTGCACGCCATCTCTGCACAAGGTTTGGAGCAGGTAATTCCGAAGGATGCAATATAGTGGTAGGAGGATTCTTTGTATTCCATTTTGACAAAGGCATTACACGGATGTACAAACGTCGATGTCCTTTCACAAATTCGGCCCACCAGAAAATACTGAGCTAAACCCCTTTCATGCGTCCCACTCCCAGGGATGAAGTCCTCAAAATGTAAATTCCTCCGACAACCGAGCCCCGACCTGGTTTGGGTTAGAATCATCCCATTTTCTTGACATAACACACTCCACTTTTGTGTCAATGATATTGCTCTGTTCGTAAATTGCAGAAAAAACGATAACAACTCCTTAAAAATGGTGATTTATCTGGCCAATCCCATCTGGACATAACAGATTCACCTGATACAACCAAAGGGGTCCAAATCCAGGTCCAGTCTCATAATTTGTGATGCTGTGATTGGATATATCTGAAATGTATTTCCTATCTAACTGCCGTTAACCACTTCCTGGGGGGTAGACCTTGCCAAGTTATTCTGGATCATCCTCCAGCAACCAATCAACGAGCACAATGGTCAATCTCCTTTGCCACCACCATCATCCCCCGCCTCTCTCTCGCGTTGGAATACCAGTACTCAGGCGATGAGCCTGTGGGCGCTTAAACCACGAACCAGCCACCTAGTCATGACCTTCTTGCAAAGTCAAGGAACCCTTCGTGCTATTCTGGTTTTTAAGTTTCCAGACACCATGTGGGGACCAACACATGTCTCATAGCTCCCTATCAAATTAACAGTCGATGCATTGAAATCCCCAAAAACTGGAAGAATATCTCGCCTGGGGCACTTGATCAACCACCTATTTGAGCGTGGCACAGAATGCGTCCTTCAAGCGGTAGATCACTGCGCCCCGCAGTTGGAGAGCATACAGAGACCAGGGAAACGACACCCAAGGAGGCAAAATCCTTGTGTCACTCATAATACGCTCGTTGACCGGTGTTACTCAAAGTATCATTGGAGTCAGCTTATTGGAGCACAGCTACAGGAACTCCATTGGGCATGGTAACCATCAGAAGCCGACCAAAACCAACGTGGTGGTACCCCTGATGTCAGCCTCGATTCTGAACTTCAGAGAGTGCTGCAATACAGTTGTTGCAAACGCTTGAGAATCAGACGATAATGGAGACAGGTGATATCCTCTTCTTATGGAGATAAGACTTCCAGGCATCCACCCAAAATGGACCGCCTCAGAGTTAACCCAAGGAGAGCTCGTCTGGTGGACGACATCTCAGCACCACGCACGGAACCCAACACATTACTGCATTCTGAACCTGGGAAGGTTATCCAACGTGGTTTCACCTCTATCATCAAATAATGGGGTCCCGAAGGCTTGCCCAATCTACGTCATCAGGTGAGCTGCCCTTCATATTGTCTTCACAGATTCCCAATGGGATCAATTCTGGGTTTTTGGTTTGTATGCTTTCAGAAATCTCAGAGTGCATTTGGTGTCACAATAACGTATTCTCCTTGGTATTTGTTCACTTTTCTCTGGAAGGGAGGCGGTCAATTACAGGATGGGGGGAAAAGGGCTTGGTTGCACCATCGGGTGGATGTTGGTGTACGTGAAATGGGGTTGGTGTTACCAGAGGAGGGAGTGGGGGGTGTATGTTCCGGAGGGAAGTGAGGGGGGGGGGTAACAGAATGAGGGACAGGTTGGGTGTACCAGGCGTGGCTGAGGGTAGGTATAATTCCAGGAAGTGGGTGGGGGTTAGGTGTGTCTGAGGCGAGTGGAAGAGATGTGGGGTATTTGGGGAGGGAGTGGTGTGTACCAGAAAGTGGTTATTCAGACTGGTCTTGCACCACTGGTATAAAGGATCCCACGGGCACCGAGGCCAACACTCAGTCTTGGTGAGGTTGATCAAACTTTAATACACCTCGATACACGTGCCGACTAGGCCACCTTCCACGATAACAGCATCC
>CM068966.1:9866879-9882290 GCA_035128595.1 Eptatretus atami | reverse complement strand
GTTGATTTCACACTCACCAAGTACTGGTGTTGGCTCGGTGCTTGCCGTTGGGGATTCCCTTCAACCATTCTGGCGTGGTGGCACGTCGGGATAACGATTCCACGCACTGCCTTTCACCCGGAGACGGTCGATTCGCTAGAACGTCAACTGCTAAGAGAGCCATCTTCGACCCCACTATTCGCTACCTCACAAAAGGTGAGCGGCAACCAGCTCATCCTGTAGCTGTTCATAACACGCGTACAACTGCCCTGTCTCAAAAATGAGCACCACATCACGCGTGCACGCGAACATGGGCATTAGCACAGAGTGAAAGTAACTCGTTTGAAAATTGGAAATTTCTTATATTTTATTCACTCGATCCCACTTTGCGCCCTCCTCACTGAGGGTGTCACCTGGAGAGAAGAGCAGAGGCCTCTTCCGTGACTTGGGTGATGGGGAGGAGTCCCGTTGTGCACGTCACTATGCCCAACAGAAAGTCACCGTACTCGGAGACTTATGCTGGGTCAGATTGCTAACTACTGGCCTGTGACATCCCACACATAAGTCCGAAACTACACCTCTGAAGTGCACATATGCAATCGATTCGATACAACATTTTGATCCAGTGACAGGGCGCACACTCTTGACTTGCAGGCATACGCCACAACCCCGAAGAGCGTCATGAAATTCTATACAACGCCTGAAATGGCGTTGTGGAGGATACTTGCCTTCGAGCAAAGATGCAGCACTTCCGACCATAACAGCGACTCACTCGAAGATGATGAATTATTCCCTCGTTGAAGAACTTTAATTGTGCTCAAATTGGCTTCGCCTTGTCCCAGTGACTCCCCCGCTCGTCAAACAACGCTATGGAACTGAACTCAGGTCCGCACTTTACCTTCCATCGAAACCGAGATATTCCCAGGCCGCTTGACTCATAAATGACTCACGCTGCGAAGAACAAACGTCTTGCATCACTCAACGTCTCGACCAATTAGTCCCCCCGCCCGGCATCGTCAATCATAGTCAAACCTCGTCAAGTCTTTCGGTCTCGTTCATATACAACCTTACGAAGTCCGTCCCTCTGCAAACAGTAACGGCCGCACTGATACAGTCATTCCTCAAGTGAGTGCCCTTTCTCCCGCCACGACGATGTCGGTAAGTCGCCAGAGACGCCTGTGGCTGACATAACTGAAAGAGTCAGCGACAGAGTCTAGAGACATAACATATGCCATATGACAAGGTAAGTTAATACATAGAATAACAGAACATCCACTATCTCGGTGTCCAGACTCGCCAGTCCCCATATCAGACACCTCACGGCCCACCACATAACCCGAGTTACATCGAGTGGGCCAACGGGTAAACCTGATTCTGAGATAAACTGTAAGGAGGTTTGAGCCAGATTCCAGAAAGTGACAGTCGTCTCGTCACGATGGGTCTTCCCTCTTCAAAGTGTTGGTGAGACCCGACAGACACTGACCTCGCGACGAAGGAATTTTCCAAGTTTGAGGGCCTGGTTGTCGAAAAACTTGATTAGAATACCGCAGGACACCTTTATGGATTAATGACAGTCGTTCAATCTGCCGCTCGAAGCATCAACTATCCTGGTGACGGCACCAATACGTTTATGGTTCAGGAAGGGACCTAATCGCATGCAAGTAGCCGAGCTCATCGTCACTGCCCACCCCACACAACTACTCTTGGCCCGTGAGTTCACGAAAATGGTCCTTCCATTGACATGTCGAGTATAGACTCAGTGTCGCCTCGAACCTCGCACAATGCCCCCAGTGCGAGGTCGCTGTCGACCATTGAGTACTGGCCCCACCGAGTGTCATCCGTACAATCAGCGGGAGGTTCGGATCCCAATTTTAACACGAACGCACGAGTCTCAAACGACATGAGCATTTTGCCAATCCGCCCTGTCGCAATACCTGAAGAACACCCAGATGAACTATACCTGAACCAGCCCCCCCCAATAAAACGCACACTCACTCACTCTCAGAGACACATCTTCGATCTGTCACTCTCCGACCCGACAATGTTCGCGTCCTACACACGATCAACAGTTTTGTCCCTTCTTGAAGAAGTTGAAGAAGTGTGACCCAGTTCCAACGGCACAAATGGGTGCTGCAGGCCCTTTGACGGCTGTTGTTAACATGGGGCCCCGTCAGCCCCACAATGGCAAAGGCCGACTACCACGTATCGCGCAAGATAACTGTTGTGAACTAACAATAATTTGATACTAGAAAAGCTTGGAGTCTTGCTCGCCCGAGGACATGGGGATTACTCGTGAATACTGAATTCTTTGAATACATTTCTTGATCAAGAAGCCCATGGGGGTCGCTGTAGTCAATGCCTTTGCTGATGTGGTATACAGCAAGCCCCAACGACCTCTATGCCAAACAATCAGCTCCGCAAAATCGCTCAGTGGAGTACTATTACACCAGACCTTCGAAGCCCTTAACCAAATCCATATCTCTGCCAGTCATGAAGTACGCCGTGTATGCCACACCTCGGGGAATATGTGTGTAACCAGATCCGTATGTGTATGCCTGGATCGAGACGGCACTGCGAAGAACTCATGTGTCGCGTCCTGCGGTGAGTCTAGAGAAGGGGACCGTCGCCAAACTCTCTGCTGCCGACCTCTATTGCGGGTGGTGACCACATAGACGACGCGAACTCGAACTTGGAAAACAAACAAACCCCAAGGAAAACCTGAAACAAAAGACCACAACAAAAGAAATGAGAGAGAAAAACGAACCCGAAAAAAAAACGAAATGAGAAGAACCAAAGAAAGAAATACTAACAAAGACGAAAAGAAGAACCAAACAAAGCAAAAAAGAAAAATAAAAACCGAAGAGAAAAAAGAAACGAACAAAAGAAAAAAACACTAAAGAAGAACATAAGAAAACGATAAGAAGAAAAAAAAATGAAAAACGAAAACCGAAAAAAAACCGAAGAAAGAAAGAAACAAACAAAAAGAAGAGAAGAAAGGAAACCGAAAGACAAACAAGCAGAAAAAGAAACCAAGAAGAAAATAACCCAAACTAAGAAACCCGAAGAAGACAAAGAAAAGAAGAAAAACCTTACACAAGAAAGAAAAGAGAACGAAGAAATAGAAAAAGAACTGACGAAAACAGAACTGAAGAAAACGAACGAAAGAGAACCAAAGACAAACTAAACTGAATAACCGAAAGAAGAAACCAAAGAAAAAAAAAGGAAAGAGGAAGAGAAAAACAAAACCATGAAAGAAAAATGAAATACAAAAAAAGAAAAAAAAAAGACGAAACTCGAACTTCCTCCCACCCAAGAACAAAATAACTGAAAGGTGAAAGAAGAAGTAAAAAAAACTTAGAAAGAAAACCAAGAATAAAAGAACAAAAAAAGAGAAGAAAAAAAAAACTGAAAGAAAGAGAGAAAAGAAAAGAGAAGAAACAAACGAAAGAGAAAAAAACCGAAAGAAAAAAAAAGAAAAAAAGAAGCCCCCGGAAAGAGAATGAAAAAACCAACCAAGAGAAGGAACCTACTAGAAACCACAAACAAAAGAAGAACCACTACGAAAAAACTTCTCCAGAACTGGAGAATGGGTGCCGGTCTGCGTAAATGTCACTTCGCCTCTCTGCTACGAGACAGTGTATTCCAAAGAGCCCACCATCTTGGATGGACGCAGTGTACTATTCAGCACCACAACCGTGTGCTAACACCTCTACTGTTCGCTCTGAAAGGTCAGAATGAACGCTTATCGGCACTATAAGGTTCTCGCGCTCGTGTATCCCTAACTGCTCCGCTCTCTATCCCCCTTGGATATTGCGATGCAACACTGGACAAGTTTCGTGGACCTGATAGTCTCTGCTCCACAAGCCAACTCTCTTCGTACAGCACTCGTACAAAACTCTCCTCGCCAACGTATCAGCTATGGATCCGGAGGATGTTCTTCAAACAAACACACATTGGATCAACTGTACAATCACGCGCATGAGACCTCACCTTGCGGGTTTTTTAGCGCAAAGTTAACGCGACCCACTACGGGCATGTGAATGGAAGGCCCTTCATTGTAGTATCAGTAACAACATTCAGTCCATCATATCCTTCTAAACATCAGCTCCATCTCAATGATAGCAAGTCGGCGTACAAGCGTAAAGACTCTGTCGTGGCGAGTTTCAGCGAGCCCGTTATCCACATTCCTGTCCACCATACACACCGTTATCAAGCGAAACCGTACGAACACTCGCAGGATCGCCAAGGGCCCATCTGATTAGCCAGCGCAAATGCACAGACTGTAATGACACCTCCTGTAATTTGTGCATTCAAGACGGAGAGAGCCATAGCGCAGGTCAGCCAAGACATTATTTCCGGCCGAACAAACTGCCCTTCACCAACAGAACTGCCTGGATACAGTTTGAGTGCAAAGAGGCGCAACTTAAGAAGCGACTCATGCCCACCTGATTCAGGGCACCCGCCCATCGAAGAACAACCAATCATCACGATTCAAACGTTACCAGGTTTGCGTCACTTTCCAAAGATGCCTCGTTGTAAGCTCGGGACAAGCCCTTGTCCTGGCATGTATGCCATATTGTCCATGTGCGCAAGTAGTTCAAGGTTACTCACACATTACACATCAACTGGATCACCCAGGCATCAACCAGTTGTGATTCACCGTAAGTTTAGCTCTGACTGACAGAGCAATCATCAGTAACTCCGAGGTGTCACAGTGTGCCGCATGCGCAACAGTCCTCAACATTCCCACAGTCACTGGAAACCCCTGCGTGTGTATCCTGCAGCAGATATCACAACCATCACCACTAGTCTTTATATTGCGAGAATGTCCAACTCCTACTACATCGGCATTGTGCGAGAAAACAACACATCACTCTCCGCGCAACTTGAATCCTTAGCTAGCAGCTCGCCATTGGAGGACCACTGCTGTCTCCGCCATCCGCTCCGGCTTCACACGTCTGGTCCACGATAGCTTCTAAACATCACCAGATGTGCATCGAGATGTCGCATAAAAATCCCAAACAAGACCCATCGCCCGAAAGCAGTTCGTGAAGGGAAGCAACTTCTCGACAGGAGCCATGTAGGACATAACTCCACTAACCCTCGCACCGGCCACGCAGTATGACTCACGAGTTGTTGCACAGGACTCCGGCCCGAGAGATGTGCCAGCGGAATCAGTCACAATCAACAAATCCTTCTCAGACTTACAAATGAATAACAAGCCAACCCAACTTCGTTCCATTAACCATCACCCTATAAAGTGAAGAATCGAAGGCACCCTGGTCCGTCAAGCCAATGTGTCATGGAGTCCGGTGATTGATCCTATTGTACCTCTGATCATAAATCAGCGCAAGAAACCGCTACCCTCGCTCTGCCAGATGGACCTGGCAACATACTAATTTGTGGGGTCCCAATGAGGATGCAGCTTATCGGGTAAAAAGTCTGAAGCTACCAAGTCTAGACTCTGAAGATACGCTTCCACTCCCTCCGCAATCGGCGATATGTGTTGCCAACACAACCGAGGCGTATCTTCCACTCACAACGAACCAACCAGACCCCCATTTCATACCCCTATGAGCCTGTCCACCTCCGAAGTGCTGGGGGGGGGGGGGGAATCCTTCCCAATCTCGTACAGTACCAGATCTAGGTTCTGATTGCATCCCGAGCTGACACCTGTACCTGTTTCCAAAGCCATCGGCGACACCTTGAGAACATCCAACGGTGTCCAAGCCGTCGGACACAGACACTCCAACCGTGTAATCGTTACAGCCCAAACACTGCAAGGATTTTTTCGATCTTAGAGCATAATGGGTCACAATGCTGCAGAAACTGTATGGGCAGAATAATCCCGAGACGGAGGACAGTCTCCCTTGAGGTCCATAATATACTGACGGTACATATTTATGTGACCTCCTCAGGTTAAGTGACATTATCTTGTTTCAGACTGTATCTGCTCAGTATTTGAAGCCATGTACTGTCATCCTACTCCTTCATATATTACACCAGCATGATAGGAAAAATGACCTCAGATTAAAAAAAAAAAAGAAAAAGAGTGTTACGCATAGAAGTACAGGTTCAATCCGTCGGCGAGCCTGGTTGCACGGCTACCGTGCAGGGTGCTTGTATCGACGGAAGGTTTCAGGCCGGCACTTGTAATATTGTATAAAGGATTCAAACCTCAACCCAAGATGTGTTGGCCCTGGTGCCGTTGGATTCCCTTCAACCATTCTGCGCTGTCGTTCTTGTAACCATTGCGATTTTGCAATCAACAATGAACAACGTTCGAAAGACAAAGATAAACAGATCATTAAAATGATTAAGAATCCTCTCTTATCACTTTGCTATAACAAAACACATTCGAAGGAGCACAACCCAGTGAACGTGTGCCGCTGGCACCGCATCTTGTTAGCACAACTCGACTTTATGTTTGACATTCTATCGTGAAATCGAAAGATTAATGAATCTGTCCAAAACTTTTGAGAACTCCTGTCACAGACAGCATGAAACATAACCGCCCACCCCACCTCTCATGGGAAGTCATGAGCAGCCTGAAAAAAAACAACAGAAAATACATTAAATATTTAGCTGCCCTCTATAGTGTATGTTGTTTATGTTAGCAATTAACAATGTCAACTTTTCCATAATGAATGGAAACTGTGTTTTCACTCCTTAGATCAAATAGGACTACAATCAGCTGTTACCAATTTCCAAAATTGTTATTACAAAAATCCAAGATGGCGCCAGCGATGACAAAAATCGATAAAAAATGGATGACAAATTTCGTTTTGATTTTCAGACACAGTGTATCAGTAAAGACTATAATAGACACATAATCATAACCAAACTCATCATAAATAATCCTACACTCATCACCGATATCTTGCTGATTCCTGCATATTTAGACAATACCGTGTAGTGCTTTCACATAAAAATACAATTAGTGGTTTTTTCTCTATTTGCAGAATCATGCACAGAGCGAGAACACCCGGAGAAAGGCAGCGCACAGAAAAACTATAAACATGCATAAAGTGTCGGCTCAAAACAAGAGCATTGAAAAGAACCACCATCAATCTGAGGAACATTCAACGTACGACAAATTCTTGAACAGCGTTCGTTTGAAAGCGCGAGTTTTTGGGAAAGTGAGTTCATTAAACCAGTGAAAAAAACTCGGGGACTTGACAGCCGTGATCTACGTACAAGCATGTTGTTGTGGCACGAACTGCTACGCGCAGCACCAATAAAAGAACATAAAACGTGATAACAAGCGATATAAACGACCTGTGCTACATCCGAGTTGGTCTCTCAACGAACCATAGGAGAGACCAGCTACCCTCATACACCAGAGAACCGAAGAACTGTCAGTATCAGGAAGGCACACTCGTTCAATCCTTAACTACGATTAAAAGTAAGTGCTTTTTCCTGGCAAGGCAAAAGTCAAGATGTGATTGCCGAGATGCCGGTCAGGAAATATGGAACTCTGATACATGATTAGTGCAACACTCCAACAACCCAGAGTGGAAAGTGAACTATGCTAATGTCATTCGAAAGATGCACCGTCACAGGACATGTGGTGCATCACAAGCAGTGTATAACCTGAACGGTGCCAACTTCTGAAGCGTGAGCTGAGTGTCTGGAGACTGTCTAACCCCCACAATTCTACCGGTGCAATACCGAGTTAGTGAAACAAACTGTTCACTATATACACCGAAATACGAGTCTTGTGAAATACAGGCATATCGAACAAGGTGAATCATAACCAGATGAAGCAGAAAGAACTAGGTATTGAAGATGAACAACAGATATGAATATTGTCAAAGATTCAAATGCCCAAACAGCACGAAGGTTGCGAAAGAAATCGAAAGAAATTCAAACCGTTCAGTAACACTATTGCCAAATAGCCACGCTGAACTTCCAAAGCCAAACAAAACGCAAGCAGTCGGAGAAGCAGTACCAGACCTGACCCACAATCGAAGAAGACTTCAAGCTCGATGGTGCTCACGTAACACGATTGGCAGGTCAAAAGGACCCCATGGGTTTTCAATGGAACGCTTGGACAAATCCAGACAGAGTAGTTCCGCATGAACTACATAGCATGATTCCTATGGATTTGAAGGGCATTACACATAAAACTGAAGCCGAACACATGATTGAATCAGTCAGGCACGTCATCTCTCAAGCAAAATACTGCAACACATAGAGCCGCAAGTGTGAAGTAAGTGTTTTTACGCTAAAGTAAGGTCTACACAGAGCCTCTGCATGTGCAGGAGCGAGGACACAGCACAATGCACAAATTGAGAGAATTCAGCGATGACAGGAAAATAGAATTGGATGACTAAATAATAAATACTAAGCACTTGTGTTTTTGTAATTTGCACATTCCATCAAATGTATGTTCTCAAGTACCTACCAAACGCCTCTTGTCATACTTTGCTTGCATCTTTTGGGTTCGTAAATAATGCCTAACTGGTTAAAATTTAGCTGAACGATATTTTTATACTCGAATTGCATAATGGTAATAATAGGCGATTCTCTCAAATTTTTGGATTTTGTGACTGCTAGAATAAAAAATTGGAAACAGCTGTTTTGTGTTCACTGTAACATACGAAGTGAAATTTACAAGTTTCAGATTCTACTGAAAAGGTACCAATTACACAATGACATAAACATAGCGTGGTGGAGTTGTTTTCCAGAGGGGGAAGCTTTTGTTAGATGGACCGTGTGTTATAAAAGAGGCGGGGGCGGGCCCTCAGACAGGTCTGAGGTTTTAGGGACTAAATGAATAGAAGGTTGAATATCTTACAAATTCTTAAAGTGGCAAGGCTCTTAATGGTTGTTATATAACTTTACAGCCTTACACCTTATAAAGCTAAAGAAAGTACACGACAAGTAATGACACATCCACTTTCACACAATGATTACCTCCAGCTTGTGTTGGCCACATCCACCAACACCTGGTGTTGCTTCAGTAGGGTGACGTTTGGATCCTGACTGAATTCAATCCACTCAAAAGCTGTTGAATAATACCAGGTGGGGTTAACACAGCCTGTCATCCTTCCGAGGTCCGGCAAACATGAGTGCCAGCATGCTAAATACTGTGTCAAGTGACGACCTGCAGGATTGTGCCCAGAAGCCAGAGACTGCTTAGGCAGCACCAAAAACGCTCTGCACAGAGTATGTGCAGATGATGGATTGTGTTGCATAATGGTTGACGTGCGCTAAGATCTTAGGGTCTTGAGTAACACAGTGGTTGACCAGCGGTCATCCTTCAGAGTCAGCAACATGAGTAAACTTACTGGCTAGCAGTGCATTGCATCAGCAGCAACAGCTTTGGCTCCAGCAAGTGATGCAGCCGAAGGTTGCATACAAATAAATAACTCCAGCATCACCTCGATGTTTATTAGATTTAAAAACTAAAACATCTTGAAAACGAAACACAGCACTTTCATTAGAACGAAAGTCATGATTAATATTGAAGTCTTCAATTTAAAAAAAGAAACTCATTTTAAGTATTGTATTTGTTGAATGTGCAAGGTGTGTCAAGTAAAGCCCTTCACACCTTGACAACTAGCCAGCGAGGCTTGACGTATGAAAAAATTTGTCTAAACGCTGCACACGTCGAATAGTATGGGTAATTTGTAATACGTTAATAGCACGCTGAAGCACGCTGGCAATAGTCGTATAACGCACAGCTCGTTGAACAAATTATAGCTGCTCAAAATTTTTCGACGTAGCACAAGAATCACACGTTCCGAACTGCCATAAGTTGTAGGCACTTACGCCGTCGTTGCACACGCGACACCGTACTTGTAGTTACTCCATAAGTCAACACGTGATGGTAATCTTTTGCGTACCCAGACTTTTCTAACCTATAGGGCCCGTCACATGCGTTTTAGCCCAAGCAGTACTGAAAGTATCAAATGTATGAAACGCTGGCTGACGCTGACTATTGATGTTTTTTTTCAGTTGGGCGTATTCATAAATGATTGATGAAGCAACGTAAGTAACTACACAGAACGTTCGATAACTCATACCACGATGCTTAGCTGTTTGTCGGCGTCACAAACCTATGCCAACGATAGTCTAATATCCAGCGCGGACAGCGTATCGCCGACGATCACGTGGCATAGCCAATAAACAGGCGCCGCGCTCGACGATCAAATCATAACCGCACTAGAATCGAAGTGTCAACATCACCGTCATGACCGAGAAAAAACTTCGAGCAATGCGCAAAGAAGTCTCCTGTCCGTGTCCTGACCGCGACCGCAAGGAAGGATTCATCATCACCCACACACTCATCTAACATCTAAACATCTACTACGAAACTACTGACACTGGACATAATACTCACCAGGAGTCCGGCTGACGGGTTTTCCTCCTGGAACCCATTTTTATATACCAATCCCTAAATGCCGCCCATCACGCCCATATACGGAAGCGTAGTTAGAAACACGTTCAGTAAGCTGTGGTCATCCGGCAACGAAATACTTCAATATGCGTTGAGGTCCGTACACATAGGTCCAAAAGCCACAGTTACTGCATAGTTAGAATAATTTTGGTAAGCTAAACATTACTGACGGTTTCGCTGTACTACAAGTAACAGTGTGTCAACGATCGCATCAGGCCTACAACTATGGCCAGCGTAGCGGAACGTGTGAGTCATATCTGCAAGTCGAAAAATCTTGGCATGCTAAATTTGTCGATGAGCTCGGGTACTACGACGTGTGCAGCGTGCTCAGCAATCCTAACGTATACAAAATTACCATATACGACTAGTTGCACGTATTCGCCCAATTTTTCATAGTCGGATACGCGCTAAAACGTCAGGGTGACGGACAAGAGGTGATGTTGACACTTCAATGTCATGCGGTTATGATTTGAATCGCGAGCGGCAGCCTTTTAATAGGATACGCACGGAGTCGGCGATACGCTGCCAGCGTCGCTATGCATAAGTTAGACTATCGTTGGGCAAAGTTGAACCGACAACACGCAAGATGCGTTGGTATAAGTATCGAAACGTTCTGGTACATTACTAAACGTTAGCATACGCATCTCGTTATGAATACGCCAAACTGAAAAAAACATCAATAGTCAGCGTACCCGCGTTTACATACATTTGATACGTTACCATAACGCGGCTAAAATCAAGGTGTGACAGGCCTTACCAAGCACTAAGCCGCCTTCAAGCGTTTCAAAGAGTGTGTGCTTATGAGTGCTTAAGCCACTTGGCGACACTCCACACAGAAACGATAACAGAACACACCATATCATTACATGATGAGAGGAAAAACCCATCGATACCCTGTATCTGCATTGACCATGCCCACGAGCCAATGCAGCCCATGGTAGCCTAAGTGTGCGATAATACACACATGTGAAAAACCCCCATCATCATCACACCATAAACTATCCAAAAAAAAACCAATTCCCCCCACCTTTGAGCCTAGTAACCAACAACAAAGACGAGTGTGTGGGGGTGGGGCCTAATAACGGCCATTATGGAAGTTGGCAGGTGGTTGTGGTGGTTCTCTTCAGTGATGTTCGCCTCCCCTCAAAACATGGCAAAAGTGCCTCCCCCCCCTCTAAAACAATCGTGCTTCACTGATCGATACCATGATTCTTTCAAACAATAAGCAAGGAGTCGCCTTGGGAAGGAAAGTTGGGTTCGAGGGTCTTTGGCACCACATGGAAAAAACAATGCAACATTGTCTATCCTGTAAGCTCCGCAAGGAATTTAAAAAAAAAAATAAGTCAACGATTAGAGAGAGCAGATCAAAGAGAAAGGCAGGACAGGAAGACAGAAGTAGACAAATAAGAATTAAAAATAGGTGAAATACCCTGGTGTCACTTGGTGAATAATGATACTAAGACTGAAGAGGAAGTCAACGTGAGACAGAATCAAGCAAATGAATCGAACATGTATACACAAAATACCTCTTTTGTGGGGGAACTCCCATCGTCCCAGCCACAGGGCCCTGATTTTTAGCTGTCTGGCATTTACATTCAGATTACGGTACGTCATCGCGCACGCGCCGTCTCCTACTTCAAATTCTCCGCCAAACTGGTGGGCCGATCCGGCGAAATTTGACAGCAATTTTCCTCCTATTGGAACAGGATTGCAAAAAACTTTCTTTAGTCACATGACTGTATGTGAAAATGCCAACTTGGTAAATTTCTTCAAATCTGTGCTCTCCAAACACACCATAAAAAATGCTGTGCAATGTTGGTTACAACTTAGGACAGGACCCGCTAACTACAGGTCTAATGGTACTTTTAAACCAGAGTGGGTTCAAAGCCACAAATGCCGCCTGTAAACATTTTATCGTTTTAAGGACTCGTCTATTAATAACTATTTTTAATAAAGCATTGCGTGTCTGATCCAAAATAATTTTAAAGCAATATATGTATTTGTATATTGTAATCATAACAGATGCAAGTGAGCACAATATACCCCGATCACAAGACAGTTATACGTAATTGTGCTACTCCAGAAACACATCCTGGTTCCATGGTACAACCATTTAGATGACTAACATGTCGCGACCAACCGTCTCCACAGTCTGTACCTATATACAGATAATGAAACCGTGAAAGTTTGAAAACTTGGAGTTAGAAGTGTGGAACAGGAACGGACGGACAGACCAGACAGACCAACAGACAGACACGGCAACGGACAGACAGGACAACACAAATACGCCCCGATATTATTATATCTATTATAACTATTATTAATTTATATGATATATACTTATATATAATAATCGGACGTATAAATAAAGTGTGGTCGTCTAAAAACATTAGAAAGGAAAAAATACTTCAACCAAAAATTTTAACATTTTCACGAACTACGCTCACAGCTGACGCTCACGCCGGGGGTATCGTTATAGCTCTCGTTCTTCGAAAGCAGCTAAATGATAATGTCAGTACAAACTTGATACTCTGGTGATGAAGGTTGTGGTCAAGTTTCATGTAAATTGTTGTTGGTAGTTCAAGAAGTTGCAAGTGTTATGGATGGACAGACACGCCCATCCCATAAGCTACGCAACGTCTTCCAGGTGAGCTAAAAACAAGGTAATAAAAAATCAGAGCAAGCAGAAACTCAAGAAGCAAGACGAGAAGGAAACAGCAGCATGCTGCATCGCCCTCACATACCTGTGATCTCCCAGTCTTTGCGATTGTACTTCATCCGATTGTCTGTGCATCTGATTCAGGAAGACCAGTCAAGCGTATGAACATTTGTTGCTCCGTGTCGAACAGGCATAAACCGTAACAAAACCAGACAGGAACTGTCCTCTGTGTTGAGGCAAGGGAGGTTATGAATCATGTTAAACCCTCGACGCAGTTAAAGACCCCAGAGGGCTAATACACAGGCAAGGTCAGGTTGTCTATCTTATCCTCCCCCTTCCTTCTCATTATGCCTGGTGTTGGCTTAATGGTAGGTGGGGGCTTTGGATCCAGGGTCCTGGTCAATATCCCACTCAGCTGTTGAATTAAATACCAGTGGGGTTACTCAGCCTGTCCATCCTTCCGAGGTCGCAAAGAGTGCCGGTTGTTGGTATCCTGTTGGAGTTGCGACCATCCAGATTGTGCCCAAGAGCCAAGAGACTGCTCTCAAGCAGACCAACGCTCTGCACAGAGTATGGTCCCAATCTTCCTCTCTCTCTTCATCCTGAACAGTGTATTTGCTCTGTCACTAATGTTAAAAATTAAAACAGTAAAAGTGATTGAAAACTGAATTAACTTGCAAGAAATTTTGAAACTTTCTTTCCGCAATAAAAAGCAAGAAAATAAATCATGACTCTTTATTTAACTGTTTAATAATTATACATCTTAATAAACTAAAGAACCTGAAAGAATATAATTCACATTTACATATATAGTACTATCAACACAGGCCGGAATCTTTGAGATCAGTTAGTGATTATGAAGAATAAGCGCTTGGAGGCGAAGGGAAAAAGATTAGCCGCAATGGCAATCATCCATGCCACAAGTCAAAACCAGACAATGAGTCACATTTCAATAGGGTTGGGGGGCTGGGGGGGGAGATGTCATGTCAAGTAAAGCATGAACACTTGAGGCAGACGATAAACGCAAATTGGTCTTTGTGTGGGGGGAAGCAGAGGACAGTGATGTTCCAAAGATCATCGAAATATGACTGCCTTTAATAACACACACGATACAACGTGCCCGGCTAGGCCAAACCTTCCACGATACAGCACCCCTGCACGGTCACCCCGTGCACCACGGATTGAACCATGTACTCTACTGGCGCAGTTTTATTTATGAACACGGTCTTAAGTGGCAACCCAAGGTTAGCAGACGAATACGGATGTGAGACTGACTGCAGCACGTACTCCAACTGCCGCCTCTTCCAAAACGTACTCAGGTCGCCTCCACCAGCCGCCTACTCCTGCACGTAGTCCAACCACCTCCTGCAGAATGTACTAAGGTCGCCTCCTCCAGCCGTTCCATCGATTATTTTACCGAAAAGATAATTCCTGAAGCATTTATGAGATAATTTAAACACTCTCCAGAAATCACATTTAAAAGACACGTGATTTGTGATGTCACCACAGGACGAATTAAAATGTATTAATTAGGGATATTGTAATTAATGAAATATGTGGGAACCTCAGCGTGGAAGGGGGTTAGCGTTATCGTTGCGACTGGACAATTATTCACAAGCCCACGGGCCACGGTTCCTCATGTATAACAGTCATGGGTAACGGGGGGATTGAACCCCACACGGAACCACATTCGCTTCGTTAGAACCTGGCCGTGTAACTGTCCGCTCAGACCACTCGGCCACTGGTCCCCAACCTGGCCGTGTAACTGTGTCCGCTAGACACTCGGTGCCCACTGGTATCCCCAACCTGGCCGTGTAACCCCGCTCAGACACTCGGCCTGGTCCCAACCTGGCCGTGACTGTCCGCTCAGACCACTCGGCTCACTGGTCCCCACCTGGCCGTGCTAACTACCGTCAGACCACTCGGCACTGTCCCCAACTGGCCTGCAACTGTCGCTCAGACCACTCGTCCACTGGTCCCAAACCTGGCCGGCGTAACTGTCTGCTCAGACACTCGGCCACTGGTCCCAACCGTGGCCGGCCAACTGCCCGCTCAGACCACAGGCCACTGGCCCCAACCTGGCGTGCTAACTGTCCGCTCAGACCACTCGCACTGGTCCCCAACCTGGCGTGCAACTGTCCGCTCAGACACTCGGCATGGTCCCCAACCTGGCCGCGTAATGTCTGCAGACCACTCGCACTGGTCCCAACCTGGCGTGCAACTGCCCGCTCAGACCACTAGGCCACTGGACCCCAACCTGGCCGTGCAACTGTCCGCTCAGACCACTCGGCCTCTGGTCCCCAACCTGGTCGTGTAACTGTCTGCTCGGACATTGGTCCCCAACCTGGCAGTGCAACTGTCCACTCAG
>CM068966.1:9844327-9854387 GCA_035128595.1 Eptatretus atami | reverse complement strand
AACATGTCTGAGTGGGCAGTCACATTGAAATTTCACTGAAGTTTAAGATCAAGTAAATCTGAAAACAATGATGGGAATTATATTATGGAATAAAGAGAGAGTGATGCAGCAAAAAAATATCCACACAATTTTCAATGGGATGTGTTTCGCCAAAACTTGAGGTCATATTTCATTTTATAGATCAGCTTACTGATGATGTGGAGATTCGTTTCACAAGTACCTTGTTATAAAGAAAATCTTGGGGGGGGGGGGGGCGGGGGGGGGGAGAATAATATTTCCCCTTTTATACAGTTGTTAGGTTTTGATGAATTGTTTTGTTTTAGCAAGACCACATCACTTGATTATGACCCAAAATCTGTGTGTACCTTTTGCAGTGAAGTCACAAAAAAGCGTTCTTTCCTAAATCGTTTGAGAAAGAGGATGTTGAAACTGTTCAGCAAACGCCGTTCATCATCAGAGAAAGATGAAGAAGTTAAGAGTGATTAGACTGGAGGAAGTCTTTAATTCATCATCATCAGAAGACGAAAAAGTGAGAGTGATAATTCACATTAACAGCGGCACAGCAGTGTTCCCGACAATATGCAACCAGCATTCCACAGACTCCATCCGAAACGATGATTCACTTTAAGAAAGGTGGGTATTGAGGCCAACATATGATAAAATTCCCGTTTTATTAATCTGTCTGACATGCCATTTCACCAACACAAGAATGTTTTCTGTGACTGCTTTCCAGTGGAGGATGCCTTTTTTCCTCTGCTCTGAATGACACTTCCAAAGCAATGGATATAGATGTGGATTTCTTTTGTTATCACTCTTGGTGTCCCCTTTTGACCATGTCGATTTTAATGTTGTGTGCCCAGTGCCATGTTTTCTTGAGTACCTGTTTGCTGATTTTGATCTCAGATGCTTTACCTCTGCTGTTTTGACCTACAAAGAGACGTGGTAGGGTTAGAAACATTTATCCCACTGCGCCTACTCCTCTTTCCCATTTAACCATCAACTCGTATCCTCTTCATTGTTTTAAGGGATTGATACTGCTTTTAATTACGGGTTGATATTGATAAGTATGATGACAATCTTTAAAATATGTCAGGATAATTTTGGAGAAATGTTTTGCAGATTCCCACCCCAAACATAAGATCATTCTCTGTTATCCTCATTTAAGAATTTAAATTTGAGAGATTGTGCAGTTTGAAGCCTTGCTCAGTTTCAGAATTTTTTTTCTTCAGATTTCTGTTTCATGATTTATACAAGGATTGTTGTCTTTATCGTGTGGTCATTTGGCACAGGGAACATGACATATAAGTACGATCCAAAGTTTGTTTTTTTTACATTGTATTTCATGGCTGGAACCGCAAGGCCACAGAAGTTGAAATGGCATTGAACTGATTGTGGGCAACAGTTTGACACAATAATCAAGGGAAGTAATGAACTGGAAAGAGGAGTAGAGGAAACACAATACCTACAAAAAATAGACTTGCATCAGTGAGATGGGACTACTTGTTTAAATATCGGAAAATGTTGATCAAACGATCACAAAACACAATCCCAAAATAAAACAGAGCGAAAAAGAACATAGTCACTTTGTCAAATTTGACCAAACAGCTGTCAGCTGTAGCGGATTTCAGTTCATCTGAGACGGGAGACGACGCGATATGGGAGTGCACCAACACCTTGAATCCCTGGAGGAAAAGTGGCATTGAACTGCATCAGGAAGAGATTCTACGAATGCGAGAAAATGGAACGAAAAGGTAAGTCTGGAATTCACTTTAACTAGGATGATTTAACTGGAATAACATGTGTATACTAGAGATTCTGGGGAAGGTTGGAAGACTTGGCGAGATAGAGTCGGAGAGGTGGTTAAAAAAAAAAAATTTAGGGCCATTGACCAGTCTGCTTGTGAGCGAGACAAGTTCTGCTTCTGCCTCATTGCAGGAAATGCGTTAATGTTAAAAGCTTCTGATCTCACACACTCAACACACACACACACACACACACACACACACACACACACACACACACACACACACACACACACACACACACGATGCAGGTGTCCTCAGGCTCACCATAGGTGAGAGCAACACTCTGTTGAAAGATGCACAAAGGCCTTGTGGGGTGTGAGTACAGGAAGCCCTCCAAAATCTCACAGATCAGGTTCCTGGAAAATGCCATGATATAGTAGAGTCAAAAATATGATCCGTATCACCTCACCCCCAAAAAATTGCAACAAAACGTTTATTGTTTTAAATGTTTAATAGGTCATGCTGCGTGCCAGAAAAAAAAGTCTCGGGTAATCTGACCCCGGTAAAGGGTTAATTTGCATATTTTCAAGATGGCCGCCAGTGAAAATTTCAATGTACTACAAACTTTTTTATGGTTGATTTTAGACCCTATAAATGTATTAGCAACATATAGGAACATGGGTTTCTGAATCAAATGAACATAGTTTCTCCCGCCTATGACGTAACTATGACGTTATGACGTCATAGCGAAACCCGAAAGCCAACCCCTTTCTTAGGATGAAAGAGCACAGACAAAAAGCCCCACCAAGAAGATCACAAGGTGATTATGAATAACTGCCTTTAGGCCTCCCATATGCACTTGTACGGTGCTGCCATCTGTGACTTTCAACTGAAACAATAGAATTTCTGGAACTGCTGATATTCACCTTTCAATGTCCTTCAAAAGCATGTCATGATGATAATCAATTAGAACCTAGCAAGACTACAAAGACCAGGTAGGGATTAACACACATGTATAATTTCAACATGTAGATCATGTGGAAGTAATTGGAACCCACATGTAGCCACGCCCTAGAGCATAAGTATATATGGGCAGCCAATTGTAGAAAAATTCACATGTTTTTTTAAAATGAGTGCACCATTGGGGGGGGGGGAGGGTGGGGGGTCATCCATTTGGAGACAAGCAATCCGGCAGTATATAGCAAGTAAAGGAAGCTACCATGTGGTTCGCCGGAGTGATCAGTTCTGGGCTGGACTTTGGTCCGATCTTGTTATCGAACAGACACTTATGCGATCACTCAAGTCGACTGGTGGTTGACCAGGGCAGTGGCATGATGGAGGAGCAATGTGCCCTGTGGGACACTGTCGTCCCCCATATGTTCGAATATAATGTAGCCATGCAAGAATTCAATGATTGCACTTACACGTCGAGTGAACAGCACAAGGAGGCACCAAGTCCAGGATGGAGAGGGACCAGTCAGATCTAGCAAAAATCCAAGAAAAAACTTCAGTCATGCAATCCGTTCTCTGATGATCCAGCCTTGATAAATGTTGTCACTGGTGTTGTGGCCAAGGATGAAGTGAATGTCGACACTTGCAGGTTGTGGGGAAAGAAGTTGCTGAAAAGCTGACTGGACAACCAGTTTTCACCTATACATGCAAAAGGAAGGACAAAGCAAAAACTCTAGGAGATTCATCTGCTGTCCAGGTTACTGGCGACGAACTATAGACCCTGCTCTTCTGTTTCAGAGGCTACTTGTCATTTCTCGGGCAGGGAACCTCTCATTGGAGGACGTTTTGAATATGAATTGTCTCCATTTCCCCCAGCTCTCTTTGAGGCGAAGCACATATTCAGGAAGCGGACAAGCCACAGCTTGCGAGACAATAGATGAATATGCAAAAGGTTTGTCTATGTGTTGAACACTATGTGTTGGATGGTGGCTCACTGATGCATTGCGTTAAGTGGACGAAAGGGAGCACATACGATCTATAGCTAACGGCTATGCTGACTTCGTACTCCGCAATACGGGAAAGCTACTTGTGTCTTTCTACGGTTATTCGGATAACCATCTATCAAGACGACACACCAGCGTCGTCAAAGAAACATCACCCAAAGTCAACTTCACAGAAGACACTGTGTTCATGGGAAAAAAGATGAGTTCTATCGATGGTTCCAACAAGCAGGAACTGATAAATATCATTATCCAAAGGCTAAAGGAAAAGGGTGCACTGTGATAAACGCAACAGGTGATGCAGACTATGACATCATGAAGCAGCTTCCCAGCTGCAGTCAACAACACTGATAGGCGAAGATACGGACTTGCTTATTCTGCTGCTCACCATTTTTCTGAAGGTGGCAACCGGACTGTACTTCCGATCTGACAAGACGCGCAGGACCAAAGCAGAGTGTATCACATAAACAGACTAAAGAGGCTCTTAGGATCCCAGGCATCTACCATGATGCTGTTCGTACATGCCTTTACTGGATGTGATATGACGTCGGCATATTTGGGGTTGGCAAGAAATCTCTCTTCCAGAAAGTCATGAAAGGTGATGCTGGTTTGAGCTCATGTGCCCAAGCATTTGCTATACCAGGTCAAAGCACAGATGCAATTGTAGCGATTGGTACAAGGCAATGGTCCAGGTGTTTTGTGGGAAAGAGAACAGATACTCTCACTTTGTTGCGCCACAGCATCTTGACAAAGAAAGTGGTATCGGCTGTGTCGTTTGCTACCCCAGAGCGTCTCTGCCAACTGAAGCGGCTCCTAAGCACCATTCACTCCGCACGTATTTCCAGATCATGACATGGATGGGAGAAGAGCAGATTTGAAGCAACAGACTGGGGGTGGAAAACAGAGGAGAATCAGTTTCATCCCAGTGATGAATGAAATGAATCCGCACCAGACTCTTTGCTTAAGGTAGTTCACTGCAACTGCAGACCGGATGCAGTACTCAACGTTGCACATGCAGAACCTACGGTCTACCATGCACATCAGCTTGTGGAACAGTGCCAAGTGCAGTCATGTAGCAACCCTTTTAATCAAATGTTGGGGATGAGAATGACAATGATGACATGACAATGCTGAGATGATGTAGGGTACAATGGACATGGCTTATGGTAAGGCTGTGTGGCATACATACAGATTTTTTTTGGATTGATGACGTCCCATCTATGTAAATTACAGGAAAGGACAGCTTAACTAGTTCAAGGAGTTAAATGATAGCATCACATGTCATTACATATTATAAAACAACAGATTTTCTATGGCATACTCATTTATCTTTTAACTATGACATCATATACGTCATAGTACGTCATAGGCGGATGGAAATATGTTTATTTGATTCAGAAACCCATGTTCCTATCTTTTGCCAATACATTTATAGGGTCTAAAATCAACCATAAAAAAGTTTTGAGTTCATTGAAATGTTAATTGGCAGCCATCTTGAAAATATGCAAATTAACCTCTTTACCGGGGTCAGATTACCTGAGACTTTTTTTCTGGAATTCACCATGACCTTTTTTAAGCATTTAAAACAATAAAACGTTTTGTTTTCAATTTTTGGGGTTCAACTGTATATTGACTCAAGTAATAGTTGAAACAGCGATCGTGGAAACCAAGGGCCCATGGCAAAGCAGGGTTCGTTCCTGGGCTTCGAGAAGATATCGAGGAAGATCGACATTTGCCATAAATAAACACATGACTGTTTAAATAAACATGAAAACTCAATAAACACAGTGTAAACTAGAAGGGCACACGGTGGAGCGCATACTTGTTTTGCAATGCCTGATCCACGTGAACATATCAGGCGCAATACATTTTTGGTGTTAAAAACCTGTTCCATAATAAATCCCTTCGCCTCGATTTGCTTCCTGAGCTGTGCATGAGAATGTTGTGTTGAGAATGGGGTTTGAATCCGGATTTCGGAAATAAGTGTGGCTGCAATTTCGAATACGGAGTTGGAAAATGAACTTTTGTGAGAGATGTGAAAGATAATGAAGGTTTACGAATGAGGAAAGAGTACAATGGGGAAGATTCCCTACGATCATTGACCCCACAATGGCAGCCCATACAGATGCCGCATTTTCTGCTCGAACCAACTTATGCAACAACTCGATCGTTTCGCCCAATGTCATAACCTTTCTCTGGCTTTTGGACAACTAACTTTTTCCATCACTTCACATTTGGGCTCATTAAAAACGGTGCGCGAGAAACACCACAAGCCTCATAGTGGGAGCTAATCGTTCACACACGGAATGGACGTAACTTCCTGCTTGGAGACCAAGGATCCAAGATGACATAATCTTCCGAATAATCCTGTCTCGTCGGTGTTAAAGGCCTGTTCCATTATAAATCCCATCGCCTTGATTTGTTTCAGACATGGGAATGTGTGTTTGAGAACAGGAGTTCGAATCCTGGAGTTGGAAATTAAGTGTTTGGCAATAAGTTCGGAAACGGAGTTAAAAAATGAACGTTTGGGAATATGGTTTGAAGATATTGAAGGTTTGCAGGACAATGAAGGTTATAAATGAGGAAGAGTGGAATGGGAAGATTCTTAACGTTAATTTATTACAACACTTTATTTCCCATTGGACCCGATAATTATTGACCCTGTAATGGTGGCCCATACAGATGCCAAATTTTCTCCTTGAGCCAAACGATGCAACAACTCGATCTTTTCGCCCAACATCATAACCTTTCCCTGTCTTTGGTACAACTAACTTTGCCATCACTTTACATTTGGCTCATTAAAAACGGTGTGAGAGAAACAAACACAGGCTCGTAATGGAAGGTAACCGTTCATGCACAGGACGCAAACGATGATCATCTCAGCTCAAAAACCACGATTGGTCGAAATGACATCCACCGATAACAGAATCGAACACAATTGGTTGCCTGCAATTGGTAGAAACCCGTGATAGTGGAACCACGATATTGGAGGTTTCCCACTGATGATTTAGAATGATGCGAAGCATGTACAGTATGCGGATGGCTTGCAGACTTTGCTTTGCTATTGGTTTGCACAGCAGGTGTTGGTGGCTGACATCAAGGCCTAGACATTCAAGTGAATGGACCTCATCTTGTGTCTGTCCATCTTGATTTTTTTTTTGCTTTGTTGATGATTCTTTCAGAGCAACAGAATAGACTGAGATGTCCCAAGATTTAAAGGTTTCGATTGAATTAATTTCTGATCAGGAGAGGTGATACAGCTGATTTCTTCCTTTCATTGTGATGTGGGTACTGCACGATGTAATAGTAAGTCAGCTGCAAAAGGAAGAGATGGTTTCCTGAGCATCGATGGTTGGTTTCTGAAGATGACAAACAAGATTTGGCCCAAAACACTTCCTTGGTGGATTCCAGTCTCTTCTGGGAGAGGAAGGGGGGGATTTATTGATAGCAAACTGTCGACTGTTTGGTGCAGGCATCCTGAAAGCCAGGTATAAAGTCTTGCTCTCTCTGCCACAGGTAGGAGTGAGCTTGGAAAGATGAAGAAGTATGCAAACAAGCTCCGCTCTGGTATTACTTGGCCAGGCTTTGAACCACTAATCTCCCAGACTCGAAGACTTTGGTACGCTGCTGCTTCATTGCTTCATGCTCAGCATTTAAAGAGATAGAGCATGGACAACAACGCTGGAAGGCAATGCAAACCCCCAAGTATAACCCTGTCCAAGAAACTGCCTCGCGGCGTACCAACCTGCATCAAATCAAATCATGCAAACAACCCTCACACCATTTTTTTTGACTTTGGTCGTTTTCAGAACAATGCTTTACAAGAAAGCAAAGAATAATATCCTGAAAAAGACAGAAAGTGATAGAAGAACAAAACAAGTACCAGCTTCATCAAAAATTAAGTATTTTTTATTCAGCTAAAAGGTAAAACATGTTTTTGTTCTATTTTTCACACCACCTATGATTAAAATACAGTTCTGGAAGTGGTCGAAATTCTCCTACAATGACTTACCTTTTTTTTTGTATGTCAGGAACATTAAAAACACCGTCAGGTAAGTAATTGGAAGATGAGATCGTCTCAAGAAGCTGCAGCAAAAGCCAATGAAGCCTTCGCAGCTCCTGTGTGAAGCGGGGCCATCCGCCGTTAAATACAAAACACACAGGAATGGCTCTCTGTGCTGAGGCGTTCAGCTGAGCTGAGGATGGTGAATTGTAACCCTCAGCCAGACAAAGATCCCGGAGGGTAATCGTGGTAAGTGAACCACTCAAGATGTGTGAACCATTTTGTGATTCTTGGAGGAATGTACAGTGTAGCCTGAACGTCACTTTACCTCTCATCAGTAAAGCATTCGCTTTAAATTGTTTTAATTGCAGGTTTAATTTTCATAGTCCTGCAGCGTAGTCTGATATTTCAGATCAATTGTTCAAATTGCATAAAGCACCAAAATTGGTACACATGTAGAATAATGTATTGCGAACAATTCTAGATATGGAGCCACCCGAGATTGTGCCTTGGTCAGCTTCGGCGACCATTTTCCAAAATGGCCGCCATCTACTTTCGCGAAATTGGCTATATGCTCTTATTAATTATTGTATTGGTGGTAGATATAAGGAAAGTGTAAAAATTCAGTAAATTGACATGAAAAGCGTATTCAAATATTATGAGCCAGTATTTTGGTAAAAAAAGCCATTATTTGATTTGTTAAATTGCTGCTCTCCTGAAACTTTCGCTGAAAATACCCATTATTGCCTGGAGACAAGAGTCAAATGTATATTCATCACATTAATGGGTTTGGAATCAACAAAAATTGCATTATAGATACATACTTTCTCTATTTGAAAAGGGAACTGATAATCGTGATAATGACCAACTCAGAAATGTAGTCAAATTATTGCACACCTCACTTTGAAGCCAACGGTTTACTGCTACTACCATTCTACCAGGACACATGGTACACGCATCATCATGTAGTAACAATATGAGTTTCTGAGCTCAAGTGTACTGGCTCTGGATCAAGAAGTCAACACTTTTACAAGCAATGCGACTTTCGATTGCACATTCTAAACTAGGCCGATATCTCAGTCTGTCTTATTGCGTCTGCTACTGGCATTCTCCTTCACAAGCACACAGTCCAGTGCATTGCAGATTAACCTTCTTGATTAGCAGCGGTTTCTACAGCCTTTTTTTGCAGCGACGACACCAGCTCGAAGCAGCTTTTTGAAGCCTCAGGGTGTGGTCCAGGAGCGGTTTCTTAGGATGAAAGAGCACAGACAAAAAGCCCCACCAAGAAGATCACAAGGTGATTATGAATAACTGCCGTTTAGGCCTCCCATATGCACTTGTACGGTGCTGCCATCTGTGACTTTCAACTGAAACAATAGAATTTCTGGAACTGCTGATATTCACCTTTTCAATGTCCTTCAAAAAGCATCTGTCATTGATGATAATGAATTAGAACCTAGCAAGACTACAAAGACCAGGTAGATTAAACACAGAACATGTATAATTTCAACATTGTATCATGTGGAAGTAATTGAAACCACATGTGGCCACGCCCTTGAGCAGAAGTATATATGGGCAGCCAATTGTAGAAAAATTCGCCTCGGGACTGAAAGACATTCTTGAAACAGTCTACGGTGAAAATGCAGTGAAACAAATGTTGAATGGGAAATCGGTGCAAAGGGCATTCCGTGGACATATGTCAGTAGATGTCTTTATGGCATGATTGTGTCTGAGCTGATGAGCAGTGATCTTGAATTGATACCCTAGTGCGACAGTACGAGGACATGTATCTAACGGTCATAGCTAGGGAGACGACCGTGGAATCCCTCGAATCTTCTGACATAAAGCTGAAATTAGAACAGGCGCTGAAGGACAAAGAAGACGAGTTGTCATCTCGGTCCCGGACAAGTAAGCTTTGGCTATCATACACCAGCATGGTAAAAACTAGCAGAAAGCTGATCATGGCTGATCGTGTAGGTTCCTGGCAAACCACCTCGGCGCCGTGACTGAATGTCTGCCGATATTCGCTGCCGCAGGACACTTTAACTATCTGAAATCGGCACCTCTACTTGCAGAACATGCAACAACTGGAGACAAGCAATCCGGCAGTATATAGCAAGTACCAGGAAGGCTACCATGTGGTTCGCCGATGATCAGTTCTGGGCTGGACTTGGGTCCGATCTTGTTATCGAACAGACACTTATGCGATCACTCAAGTCGACTGGTGGGTTGACCAGGGGCAGTGGCATGATGGAGGAGCAATGTGCCCTGTGGACACTGTCGTCCCCCATATGTTCGGAATATAATGTAGCCATGCAAGAATTCAATGATTGCACTTACACGTCGAGTGAACAGCACAA
>CM068966.1:9653232-9663632 GCA_035128595.1 Eptatretus atami | reverse complement strand
AAAAGAGAGAAGAGTCCTTCACGAATTAGGCCGAGAGCGCGGGCGGGGGGGGCAACCTAGAGTCCCTTAATAGAGAGAGAGTAGCGACATAGGAGGTCCGGAAAAATCTAGTCACTATTGCGTGGAGCCAGTTTTGGTCCATGCGCGGACAGGATGCGGGACGCATATTGCGGTCAGCGTTTAACGTTCCCACGGCGACGTCCAACCGGTTTTTTCTCATTCGTGTTTAACTCGGATGGTTACGACAAAATGGAGAGGTTTGCGCCTTGGATGCACAAATAGATCGGAGAAGGATTCAAGATGAAGGATTTCCATCAGATGCTAAAAGACGGAAATCTGTGGAGAACAGAGTCACACGTTTCGTGTTGGATGGAAAATTAACTTTCTTCGTTGCAGTTTCGTCGCCAGGGTCAGTGTGTGGTGGTAATGGTCCATATGTGTAAAGTCTGGTGCTTGCGAGTGAGACTGGCCTTTGTGTGGCTTTTCCAGGCGTATTATCCATTTGCTCTTGGATTAATAGCACTTGAAGGAAGGCCATATTTATGTAAGAATTAAGTTTGAGTTGAGTCTCGAGCTGAGATCAAGTAATAGAGGGTCTATGTCATTAGTCTCCAAAGTCAGAGTCAGACTCAAGTAAGGAGTCAAACAAATTAGTCTAAAGACAAAGACGAATGAAGGAGAACCGGCTAGAACACGGCCGCACTCTTGCAAGAGGCAGGTTAGGGTCAACAACTGAACCCTAAATTCTTGGACGACCCTAGACCTAAAACCGACGCTAAACTAATCTAACCCTAACCCTAATTTTAAGAGTAGGTTAACCAATAGATTAAAAATCTTTGGTGTGGGTGTGGATTGGCCAGAGATCTTGCGATATAAACAGGTCGAGCACCTCTCATAGAAGCATAGAAGGGAGCCCATCCTAACTCGGAGTGAGAATGGCGACTGGCTTTTACCTGTCAAGGGAAAGAGAAAACATAGGAACATCGGAAGTGAGAAACAGGGAAACTGAGGGAGCCGGGTGGGGTGGCAAGCTCTATTTGTGGGGATTATATATGATGCGCAAACAATGGCAGCAAAGTTAGATTAATAATTAAATATGAAAATGTAAGACAAGACCAGCAAATATAGTACCCACAATCAGCGATTTCTATTGCGACGATAAACAAAGGTCAAACAACTGGACAGATGAATATACAAAGATAACTCTTAAATTGTATGTGACATTGTACCAGTGTAAAGCAGGAGGTGAAGAGTTCGGATGTCTCGTCTCGCCTCCCTGAAGATTAAAATGAGGCTGAAATAGCAAGTCCGTGGACATTTGTCGTAGTTGATTCCTTCTTGTCATGATCTAAATGTCTGTGGACTTACAATCACAAACCAGCTCTGTGAATTTCTCTTATCATCTTGGCTCTTAAGTTGTCATAAATCTTTATATTCGTGTCATCTTCATATAAATTGCCATTATCAACATGGAAAAGCCATTCCATCGTCTCATTTACTATAGAGATCTAATGGAAGATATCGGTTCAATGAACTATGGCCCATAACGGCGTCGCACGAGCGCACCGCTACTAGAATGGACCCACCACAAATGGCGTCAATGTGTAGTTGTCGCTACTACTCTCTATAAAGGTGACTCTAGGGCAACCTGTGGCTCTTTCGGACTTAAGTGTGTCTCCCCAAGCCTGACCGGAGTAAAATCCCCCTTTTCTTATGATAAATTAATTTCAGAAAAATCTTTGTATAGTCTCGGTAAAGGATTAAAAGTAATATTTTAGAACTTGACAGTGATAACAGGACAAAGTAACACCGACTTAACCGGCTGATTCTGTGCGAACAAGGACTACATCGTTGTGGCTCCCACGCACAGTCCTGCTCTCATTACACGTTTATTTGCGCCATATTGTCGCAATATTATTAACTTCAACCTGTTTTGGCAGCCTCAGTTTTATCCATTCGGAACTCCCTTGGTATAAACAGATAGCGACTCCCTGATCCTCTGGCAGGAAAGCGAAAATCCCGTAATCGAAGATTTGTATTCGGAATACAACAAACGAAGAATGTTATTTTAAAAGCTTCCTTCAATGGTAGGGAACGTGCGTGTGGACGTCGACCACGTTTCTTCATCCCCGCCATTCTTGGACTTGATCCAACATAACATAAAGGCAACTACACGTTCCCTGCCATCATTTTTACATTTGTTTAAAATGGTGAACTTTAACTCGTTTAGTTTGTTGTGGGCAATTATGTTGCTCGATAGGAAGGATTGAGTTGTCCATCTTATGAGACTTGGTGCTACGGAACAAAATCCAAGGGATTTTTAACTTGGGAGCTGCTTGTGGTATGAGGTGAGAGTTCAATGAGGGATTCGGAATGAGATTCTCACTGTCCAAGAAATGTGTGTGTCTCGTGTTGTGGTGTGTGTGTGTGTGTGTGGTGTGTTGTGTGTGTGTCTGTGTGTGTCTGTGTGTTTGTGTTGTGTCTGTGTCTGTTGTTCTGTGTCTGGTGTGTGTGGTGTGTGTGTGTGTGTGTTGTGGTGTGGTGTGGTGTACGAGCAGATTTCGTCTTCATGGAAGACATCACCTCACTGTTTAAGTGGCTGTAACAGAAAGCCTGCAACGAAAGGGAATAACAGCTCACACTTCGTTTTTAGATGGAGTGCTATCATGTTGGGTGAAACTAGATTGGTTGTGAGAGAGACACGGAGAGTAGGTTTGCGGCCTCATTTCCTCATCACTGCAACACAATTCAAAAAGTAGAAACCTATGAACTCGAACCAAGACCTAAAGAAATGTGTACACTGGAAATGCAACGAAGCCTTCTCAGGGGTGATTTCAGGAATTCAGAAAGGAAAAATGAGAACTTTTTATGCATTTGTGTTGAAGACTCGCTTGAAGCAAGACACTTTCTGCACTCAAACGTTTTAGGCATTTACGGAGTACGAGCACGAGCAGAACTATGAACTTGAAACTGGCCGATTGCGAGGACCAAGGACATGTTGAGGATCTAATTCATGAGGCTTTAATCGACACAAAACTGCGAAAATCTAGAACAGAGGCACAGATCGATCCCTGGCACTTCAACAAGAATAGGACTGAAATGTAATGATCTTAAAAAACAAGAACATATTGGTGTATTGAAGTTTGGAATTCTTTACCAGGAAACCGACAAGTAACATCAAGAGATATCATTTGGCATTTCTGTCCATCTTCGGATCGATTAACTGTGGTCGAGGCAAGTGGTTTTCGACTATGAATTTCATTAAAAAGCACAACCCGAGAGACAATTGAACGAGTGAGTTTTGAAGCCTGCTTGAAAATGAAAAGACAGCACACCTGTCCCAGCAACATACGAAACGACTCTCCCAAGGGAAACTCCACAGGAGAAATCACACGAAACTTAGAAGGCATGCTCGGTGGAGCGGCAACATCCGCACGACATGTCTTGATTCACAGTCATAGACATATCAGGCCCAATAATAATTTATCATTATATTATATTATATTATTATTATATATATATACAAGTATTTTAGGTCATTTCCATCTTCGATGGTGATTGAATCACTTTTAAAATTGAAAAACTTTGTATTCTGGATATGGATTTGGATCTTACCAAAACGGAATAAATTCATCCTTGTCACAGACCCAACTGTCTACCATGTTCTGCGGAATCCGTCCATAACTTTTTGAAGATATCGTGCTATAGTTATCATTGTTTCGGATTTCTCAATGGTGAATGAATCACTGAACAAATCCAGTTGCCAAGTCCGGATCCGATCTTCACTCAAAAATTTGTCAGTTACGTGCATTGTCAACACACCGAACTGTCACGAACCTTTCATCAGATCCGTGCCACTACTTTTGAGATACCTGGCAACAGACAGAAAACAAGCAGGACAAACAAACAAGAAGACATCGTGGCGAGCAGCGACACTTGCAAATCCATCAAACAAATTTACCTCAAAAAATAATTGGTGGTTGAATTCATGACCTGAAATATATATCCTCTGTCAATATTGTCAAGTCAATCGGATCGAAAATGACAATCTCTAGAATCTGGACCTGTGTTGACCTTTTGGCCGGAAGTGGACCTCACAAAGTAATTTGGTGGTTAATTCAGTGACGTGAATGATATAAATCCTCTTCAATATTTCAAGTCCAATCGGATGAAAATTGACAGAATTCTAGTAAATACGCACCTTGTTGTAACCTTGGTATGTGACCTTTGAAAAAAATGGACTCATGCAAGACAATATATGTGGTGAGTTTCAGTGAGAATGGTTATAAATTGTGACCAATTCGGCAAAGCCAAGTCGGAAGAAGAATAACAAATTATCGAAATCGCAGAACCCCGCCTATGCTTGAAATCTTTGGCTGATTCTTTGGCAACCATCAAAAACATGGACAAGTGACATATCTCTTCAACTGGACACAGTCTATACTGCAAATGTTGTGTTGAAGTTCGTGAGACAGCTAATGTATTTATATGTTGCTATTGATTGATCTCGCTGCGTAAAGAGGTCCGAATCAGCAGAACTAAACAATATCGTAGCCCATCCACAGTTACAGCTACGTTGTTGTACACTGAAAGTCGATCTCGACTTGCCCAAATCAAGAATCAAGAGAACAGAGGTTTGACCGAACCAATAATCCCCACCTCACGTTGTCTGAGATACATGCAGCACAGATTGCTTTTGATCGTTGATATGTCTAGTTATTTATCTTTAATAGATTGCTGGTCTATGCTAAGCTGGTGCAGTTTACGTAAGAACTCACTACTATGCACGTGAGATACTTCGCAGTTACGCTGACTTGTTCTGTAGACGGATGCCTCCGGACTCTTCTACTCGAAAATCTGAATTCTTCATTCCGTTACCATCACACCAACCTAGTTTGCCAACTGTCCAACTTTTGATTTGTTATTTGGTATATCCTACTAGTGAATTGAAATGTACGATCGGTCACAAAATCATTCATGCTAATCGATCCATGCACGTTGGAGGACACTCCGATCAATGCTTTTTGGATATCAGGCTCACAAACAGACAAATACGGGGCTGAATACATAACAGCCTATGCCACCTTCAGAGGCGGAGGGAAAAAGACAAACATCAGATAACACAACAACACACAGACATGGCTCCTTTTATAATACAGATGTGAATGCAACTTGTCCTTCACAAAGTATAAAATTCTTAAGAAGGCTCAACTAATTAGCCGATAATTGTAAATAAGATTGGCTCTTCAGGTAAATGTCTTGTCTTGATAATAAATTACAGCGAAATATCTCTGTGGTTGTTTAAGTCTTCTCACAGAAAGCAATCACAAGTTTCTCTCACCAGACTTGACTTTACAACATTTCAGAACGTCAAATACCTGTATACGTGACCATAGTGTAAAGGTGAGCAAAACATTACAAGATTGTTACTCGAGCAGAGGCTAGCCAGCACCTGCTGGGGATGGAGGTGGATTCTTAAGGACCTACACCCAAAATGGGGCCTCGAGGTGTACCTTCGCCTGTGCGAATGAATAACGTACAAAACAAACAAATAAACAAACACTTGAAATATGTTTTATAGATAACCCAACCAAAGCACAGAAAGATAATTCAATAAAAATTAACATAATTTTAACATCTCCAAATTAACGTGTGCCGAGGAGATTCCAACTTCGAAAGCGTTGCCATAGGCAACAGTCAACTTTGATGTCACAGAGCTTGTTTTTGTCCTCTGCAGCGAATGTAGCTCTGAGAGACTGCGCATATTTCGTCGTGTGACGGTTGAAAATATTCTTCAAAATGTCTGGGTTCACGTCACAACTGATTGGATCTCCAGGTAAAAGTAATTGTACATTATCTCTGTTCCCATCGGTGTGCTGCCTTTTTTGTGTGCTGGTTGCATCATTGGTCTCGGGGAACGGCTATGCCGCTGATGCAGTGCCCTTTTACAAGTACACTGGTGTTCATTTTGCCAACCATCGGAAGATGACAGGCTGTCAACCCCATGGTGTTAATTCAGTGGCCGGCGGGGCTAAACTCAGGACCTTAGGATCCCAAGCCACCACATCAACCGCTAAGCCACACCCAACCACCCTATACCACTAAGCCACACACCACACCCTTAACCACAAGCCCACACCACACCCTACACCACCTAACCATTCCACACAGACCTAACCACCAAGCGCACCACACGCAACACTAAGCCCACACCACGCCCACACAACCACCCTAACCACTAAGCCACACACCACACCTAACACTAAGCCAGCACCTAACACTAACCACACCAGGCTTCATCTCTGTTAAATAACTGACAAGTTGAATTTTTTTGTATTTTAATTGGCATCAGCATGAGGAATCACGTGATGGTGTTAACTAATTGCTCCATATATAATAGATATTTTATTTGTCCTCCAAATGGAAATAACGGATTTTTCATGTAAATGATTGTAATGATAATAGGACAGTCGGTAGAGCGAATACTCCACTCAACGTAATGCTTGATCACGGGAACATATCGGCATTTTTAATATTTTTCACCATCACTTGACGAAGGTTGTCCGATCCAGAACGAAATTGCCTCACGAGATAGCCGAGACGGCGGGGGGGGGGGCAACCTGTGCTCTTTTCGGACTTAAGTGTTCTCCCAAGGCTGACCGATAAATCCCCCTTTTTCTTATATAATTTATTTTCAGAAAATCTTTTGTGAGTCTCGTGAAGGATAAATAATATTTTAGAACTTTGACAGTGATAAACAGGACAATACATCTGATAACCGGCGGATTTGCGAACAAGATTACACGTTGTGCTCCACGCACAGCCTCTCCCATTTACGCGGTTATTTTCGCCATCTTTGTCGGCATATTATTACTGTCAAGCCTGTTTTTCAGCTCATGTTTACCATTCGAACTCGCCTTGTAAATAAGATAGCGACTCCCTGATCCTCACTGGGCAGGTAATGAAATGCCGTATGAACGATTTTGTATCGAAACAACAAACGAGATTTTGTTTGAACTCTTCAATGGAGGGGACACGTGCGTGTGACGTCACCCAGTTTTATATCTGCCATCTTGATTACCAACAAACAAAAGGAAACTACACGTTCCCTGCATCATTGTGTTTACATTTGTTAAATATGTGAATTTACTCTTATTTTGTGTTGTGGAATTGTCCGATAGGAAGGATTGGTTGTCATGTTCATAGACTGTCTACGGAAACAACAATCCAAGGATTTTAACTTGGAGCTTGACTTGTGAGGTATGAGGGATGTTCAAGAGGGATTCGGATGAGATCTCACGTCCAAGAAATAGTGTCTGTGTCTGTCTGTGTGTGTGTGTGTCTGTGTCTGTGTCTGTGTGTGTGTCTGTGGTCTGTGTCTGTGTGTCTGTGTCTGTGTTATGTATGTGTGTCTGTGTTTATGTATGTGTGTGTGTGTTGTGTGTGTGTGTGTGTGTGTCTGTGTGTACAGGGATTTTCCCTTCATGGAAGACATCACCTCACTTTTAAGTGGCCTTAACAGAAAGCTGCAAGGAAAGGGAAACACAGCTCACTTGTTTTTTTAGAGGAGGTGCGATCTTTGGGTAAACTAGCATTGTTTGAGAGAGACACGGAGAGAGGTTTGCGGCTCATTTCCATCACTGAAACAATTCAAACAGGAGAAGAAACTATTGAACTTGACAACAGAACCGAAAATGTGATCATCTGGAAATGCGAGAAGCCTTCTCAGGTGAATTTCAGGAATTCAGAAAGGAAAATGAAACTTTATCATTTGTGTGAAACCCTTGAAGCAGACACTTCTGCACTCAACGTTTTAGCGTTTACAGGAGTAGACCGAGCAGAACTAGAACTTGAACTGGCCGATTTGCAGGACAAGGACATGTGGAGATCTAAGTTCAGAGGCTTAGTGACCAAACTCGAAAATCTAGAAAGGCACAGATTGACCCTGGCACTTCAACACAAGATGGACTGAAATGTATGATCTTAAAAAACAAGAACAAAGTGTGTTTGAAGTTTGGAAATTCTTACCGGAAACCGCGACAGTACATCAAAGAGATATGCATTTGGCATCTTTGTCATCTTCGGATCGACTTACGCTGTGCGAGCAAGTGTTTTCGACTATGAATTTCATAAAAAGCACATTGAGCAACCTATTGAACGAGGTGAGTTTGAAGTCCTGCTTGAAAATCAAAACGACAGCACACCGTCCAAACATCGAACGACTCCTCAAATAAACTCACAGGGAGAAATCATACGAAACTCGAAGAGGCACTCCGTAGAGCGCTTTACATCACCATCGCAATGTCTGATCAGTAGAACATATCATGCCAAGAAATTTTTGAAATTATCATTATATATTTATATATATTATAATATTAATATATATATATATATATATAATATAATATATATAATAAAGTAATATATATAATGGCCCATCTGCTCGATGGTAAGAATCACTTTAAAATTGAAAAACTCTGTTATCTGGATATGGATTTGGATCTTACCCAAAACTGAATCAATTCGTCCTTGTCACATACCCAACGTGTCCCGCTAATGTTTTCTGCAGAATCCGCCATAAATTTTTGAGATATCGTGCAATATATCGTTGTAGCCGCGATCTCTAAGTGGTGAAGAATCACTAAAAAATTCAGTAGCCAGATCCAATCCGGATCTTCACAAAATTTGATCAGTTCTTCATTGTCACACACCGAAACCTGACCACCACCTTTCATCAGGAATCCGTCCACTACTTTTTTGAGATATCTTGCACACAAAAAGACATACAGACAGACACACAGGGGTGAAAACAGGACCTCTTTCCACCTTCGGTGGTAGAGGTAAATATGGGTCAGCTGACTTTCAATTACTGTGAAGAAAATTTAATGGCCCCTTTCATTGATACCAACTCATTGAACATGGATGCATTACAAATCAATGTGTGTGTCTTTGTCCTGTTATTCAATTCATTGAAATAAGGGTTACGTGGGTAGCGGCTCTTTGGATGTCGTGTTTTTTGACAAATTTGAAAAAATGGCTCTTCTTGTTATTTTGGGTTGCCGACCATTTGGCTTCGAGCAAGGCACATTTACATTATCTTGCATCATACCTCTCTGAATTAAATGTCAAGGTCAAATGCGGTCTGAAAGAGAGTCGTTTTTTTTTTGTGATCGCTCAATTGTAGATGCAGAATCTTAAGACCGCTTCGCCTCCCAAGATGTTCTTGCATCATAATAGTGAACATCATTGAAGTTTCTCACTTGATTAGTGATTTATGTCCTTGACCTACGTTTTTGGATGTGACATAATTACCAAAAAAACAACTTTTTTGATCATAATTGAAATAATTTCCTCAATTTTCATGATGTTGAGTTTTCTGGATAGATTGTCGATGGGTACATATTTTCTTAATTTACACCTCGGCTAATAAATGAGGTCAATGTCATGTGGTGGCCCAAACAAATATGCTTCATTGGATCATGGGCCAGGGTAAGTGCAGGTGATCACCAAGGGTAAGCCAGGAGACTTACCTCGGTGATCGCTTTGTGATTGCAGATATCTCGTCCCTTTTTTGCCCCTGCACAACTGAAAGTGGTTTTCAAACTGACTAATATTACTGTGGCGGTTGTGTGGCATTTGTATTCAGGATCCTGACTTCAAGTGAAAAAAATTCTCGGCGAAGGAACATTTGGACGAGTTTACCTGGCTCAGCACCTGCCATCTGGCAATGAGGTAAAGCCAAGGTGTATTGTGGGAGCAATATTGATGCACGGCAAGGCGTGGTGTTTGTTTATGGTTGAATTATTGAATTATGGCTGAACGCAGTGTTATTACATTGTAGAGTTAGTACAGCTGAGCACAGTGCTTTGCAGTTGTGTTTACATCTATCCATCCATCCATTGGGACCATACACTGTGCAGAGCGTTGGTGCTGCCTAAGCAGTCTCCTTGGCTTTTGGGCAACAATCTGGACGGGTCGCCACTCCGACACAGAATACCAGCAAGCTGGCACTCATTTTGGCCGACCTCGGAAGGATGAACAGGCAGAGTCAACCCCACCTGGTATTTATAGCAACAGCCAAGCAGGATTTGACTCAGGATCCTCGGATCCAAGCCCACCACCCTAACCATTAAGCACACAAGGCATGTGTTTACATGTATACTAATAATGTAGTTTCCAGCTTGGAGAATCAATCGAAGCCTGATGATCATTTTGGCAGTTCTGCTGTGGTGCATTGGAGGTGTACAAATCCTTGCTTGTTTTGGGCCTGTCAGGAGTAGATGTGGATCTTTTATCGTTTAACCTCTCACGGAAAATCAAGCCGTTCTTGATGACATCGTGAGAAAAACTCCGAACCAACAGACAACACTGAGGAATAATCTTGTTGTTGGACTTGCTTT
>CM068966.1:9617047-9628542 GCA_035128595.1 Eptatretus atami | reverse complement strand
TTATTCAACAAGATAGAATACTTTGACATTATCTGCAAAATGCATAATGTAAAAAAAGTTGTGTCAATAATTTTGTGACATACGTCACCGTTACACCACCGAAAAGTACTTTTTTGTGAAATCTGGGGTTCGGTTGCCATGGCAACAACGAACAAAATCTGCCATAAAATCGTAATTTCAGATGTTTTTCCCCCAAGAAGTTCAGGAATCAACAAAGGTCAATATGGGGAAGTTACCAGGAAATTAATTTCAAAAAAATATACAGTATAGACTATATAGACGTTCTTGTTGCCGTCCCCTATATTAAGTTTCCCGCCATTTTAAAGCCATTTTGAACAAAATGCAATTGGGTGAAATATTTTAAAGTGAAATTTTATTGTATATCACTAGAAACGTTTAAACAGACGTTAAATCGCTGTTTCATCAATATATTGTTGCGAATTCGCGCCGTGCGATCGGCCGCTGTTTCCTAATAGCAGCCGCGTCGCCCACCGGACAGACAATTCAGTCGTGACCCTCCTCGAACTATCGCCAGAAACCAGTCCAGCGGTGGGGGTTAACCTCACCACGGTCGTGCCAATTGTCTACCCGCACAGGATAGACGTCGCTCGCCGAATTCGATCTACCTAAGTACCTGCGCGAGCAGTCGACCGGGCGACCTCCGTACCTCGGCGCAGGTCGTTTAGGACACGAACCGCTTAAGCGGTCCGTTCCGTACTGCAGTGATAACCGAGCGGATATTATCGCCCGACCTCGCCGGATGTGATTTTACTCACCGGGTGCTTACACACCCAAACCAATTATTCCACGCATGCAAGATGGCATTTTCAATGGGGGAAAGAGGACGCAACGAACGGGGAACATTTCAACAAGCACATTTATTAATGATTTGCACGGATTCAGGCAAGACAGTCATGCACGTATATGTACAGCCAACACAATGGAACACGTATACAGGCAAGAAAGCAATAAAACCGAATATAAGCAATGAGAATGCACAATCACTTATACAAGTCTACTTGATAGACGGCGCCACAACATGCATTCAAAAGAGAGAAATGGGCACCCCAAAGACAAGGTGGCAGACGGATCCGTGGACTCTATGTGGTGGAGCCGGGATGACTGAACGGGCCCACGGACGATGCGTCTTACCCGCACCCTCGCGATGCGACGATGGCAGGTCGCGACGTCTCGTCCCACGGCACTAGGACAGCCGCGCCTGGCTTGCGGCTCGCAACGATGGGCAGGTCGTGACGCCTTCTCCCACGGCAGCTAGGACAGCGACGGCGAGGTGATCTGGGCCCGGGCAACGCGGTTGAGAGAACGACGGGTCTACCGACGCTCTCTCAGCGTGTTTTGCTTTACAGAGTTGATGCCCTCTCAGGCTAGAGCTCGCAAGAGTTGATGCCCTCTCAGACCAGATGCCTCGGCAAGAGTTGATGCCCTCTCAGTAGATGCTCGGCAAGAGTTGATGCCCTCTCAGGCTCCGTCCGTCCCTCTGCGATGCGCGAATCGCGCCGAGGTCCGATCACCTCGGACTACCTTGGCGCTGGCAAGCTCTCTCGGCTGTGGTCTCCACGTAGCCCTCTGGTTGTTCTCCAGGCTCTCCATCCTTCCTGACCGCCGCAGACTGCCCTTGACTCACGCTCGGCTCTCCGACCCCTCCAGACTCACGGCTCCACCGACTGACGCGAAGCTCCGTTCTGTTCGGCTTTATATAGGCGGGGAGACGACATCGACCTCCGCACTTTGACCTCCGACCCCGGGGAGCGGACGTGGTAGAAATCACCGGCGTGCACGATCTGACAGTTCGACCCCAACCCCCGGGGAGCGGACGTGGTAGAAATCACTGACGCGCTCAACCTGGCAGCTTGACCTTCGACCTCCAGCGACCGACGTTGGTAGAATCACGACGTTCACGATCCGTCACTTTGACCTCCGACCCCCGGGGAGCGACGTGGTAGAAATCACCGGCGTTCCAACGGCGAGAGAACCTTTTCTCGCCTGCAGTGAAGAGGCGTCGTATTCGGAACGAAGGATGAGCGATGTTCGTGGCGTGGGTTGTTGATGGTTGTGGAGTTAAAAAGGCGAAGGTGGGGTGGTGCTTTTGGTTGTGGCCGTTTTGGAACGATGTCGGTGGTGGCGATCTGGTTGTGAGGTATGGTTGGTCCAAATAACGGAGAAAAAGAAAAACACTATCTCAAAGGGTCGCAGCCCGGTGAACACGAAGAATTCCCTCTAAACAACGGTGGGGAACCTATCTAACACCAACTTACCGGGATAAACTGATCTGAGGACCTTTATGATGTATTGCGAATTTCACAGCCGTAAACAATATAATTTATATATATATATATATATATATATATATAATATATATATATATATAATATATTCCTTTTATATGGTGATGCATGTCCTCCCCTACCCCCAATGGTGCCATCTTGGAAAATGGCTGCCGAAGCCGAGCCATGAGGGGCCTACCCGAACTCCCCTTCTAAAATCGTTCAGTATGTCACAGGAAGCTGGATACCAAGTTTGGTTACTTTTTGTCAAAAAAATTAATGTTCTGCCATGTTTTGGAGTTAAGCGATCCACTCGGAAGGTCTGTGGTTCGACCCGGCCGAGTCATACCAAAGACTTTTATAAATGGAATGTGATGCTTCCTGGCGTGATGACACCACATTACAAAAATGACCGAGCTGTGAGTGTGGTCACAACCTGCGGCAAGTTCAGGTAAAGGGCCGGTTGGGAACACACACATCTAATGTGCTGTTAAAATATTAACTCGACACCTCTTATCCATGTCGACTTCCGCCACAGCGACGTCAGAACAACCTGATTTGTTCAATGTCACGGATTGCTTCACCCCATCAACTGTGACATGTTGTTGTTTTTCGGAGGGCCATACTGTGCATGCTGATGGACATTATTAATCCTTACTGTAACGTATGTTGATTTCCGGTTGTGGTTGGTTGTACTCCGTGATCGCGAATAAACGTCACTTCCGGTCTGGCCCAACATGGAGTCCTGAGTATCTTACACTTACCTTACTAATAATTTATATTTTTATTTCGGCAATAACAGAGCCTACCCCTCGCTTCGCTGATGGACCAATTAGTCGTCATTGCCAAATTTACCCGTGTGTGGAGTGCTTTAACCCTCCCCGTCCTCACATCTCACCCCTCCCCCCTTTTTGCTCCTCACTCCCCTCCCTTTGCCCCTCATTCGCCCTTTACCTCACCCTCCTTCTCCTCCCCTCCCCTGTTTCTTCCTGATGTCCCTTCCCGCTAGAGAAATGTCTCACACGATGACAGGCTTCTCCGCTTTTGTAGGACGGAGGACAAATTTACCTGTGGGAAGAGTGCTTTAACCTCAGGGTTGCTCAGGTAAAAAAAAGCAAATCCCAATAACCACTACCACGAGATGGCGCTACCCGGTACACATTTAATGGAGAATTTACGCCCCACACCCCCCACATGAGACAACGGCCATCACATCGCCTGTTACCCCACCCTTCCCCCAAACAAGGTTGAATGCCACGGGGGTGGAGTCAAGTGACAAATGGTGGGTGGGTCCAGAAGCTGTCGACCAATGGATGCACATTGAAACAAATCGACCCCAACAAGAACCGTAACAACCATGTTGAGCTCTTGTCACCTGCGACAAGGATAGAGCACAGACAACAAACCATAGGTTGGTAACAATAGTGCAGGCAGGCTTTGATGGGACTAATGGTCTCCTCCTGCATCAAAAGTTCCTTGCAAGGAAACTCGCAGCATGATTACCTCCGCCACCAGAGTTGAAGGTTATGTTTTCACCCCTCTCTGTCCGTTTGTCTGTGTGCAGGATATCTCAAAAAGTTGTGGACGATTCGGACGAAACTTGTTAGACAGTTGGGTGTGTGATAAGAAGAACGATTCAATTTGGTGAAGATCCGAATTCGGATCTGGACACATAATTATTAATTTTCCAAGTGATTCTTCACGATTGAGAGATCCGGGCCAAAAACGATATTATAGCATGATATTTCAAAAAAAATAAAAAAACGCCCGTGGCCCTGGTCAGTTCAGACTTCATCGATATTGGATATATTTCATAACATTCATTGTTTTTATTCCGGCCCAAATGAACTTCACACTCATTAAGACTCATTATCTTTCCTCCTGCGACAAAAATTCGGAAAAAAACGCTCAGACAAGCTGTAGACATTGTTCCATAGAACCATTATACCAAACCAGAAGCAAAAACTCTGAATGGTCTACGAGTTTTAGGACTTTGAAGATTAATTGATTAGACTAATTAACTAAGTAAATTGATGACAAATCTGAAATATATATTACGGGAGCTTCTGCGGCATTCTCCCCAAGTATCATCCCTCCGAGTTTCAAGTCATCTTCTGACCACAGGTTGCAAATAATGATCGAAAGATCGATTGTGGACAGACGGACTGACGGACAGATCGAGAGACATGGACCCCCATTTTATAAGTCACTTCCTTCGGAACGACTAAAAATGTATTGGCCCGATATGTTCTCATGATCAGGCATTGCAGGGCGGAGGTTTGTGCTCACCGAGTACCCTTATAGTTAACATACTGTGGATCTAAATGGTGAGAGGTGACACCAACAGCCTGCCTGTGTCTAAGGCAATGTTTCTCACCTTATTGCGCGTGTAGATCCATTTTAATTATTTGTTGTGACAGATTTAGTACAGAGGTCTCTTGGAGTCAAGGACAGGAAAACCTCTGTGACGGAGGTTATGTTTTCACCCCTGTTTGTCTGTCTCTGAGCAGGATATCTCAAAAAGTTATGATAGATTTGGACGAAATTACGTGTTTTCTCTGGACGAAAAAGTGAAGATTTGGACGAAAAAACGATTTTTTGGATTTGGACGAAAAAAACATCAGCAAGGTTATGGAATCCATCATTGCTTCAGACATTAAATCCTTCCTCTTCTCAATGGCTTTATATTCCGATCATCAATTTGGTTCAGACCAGGTCACTCTACCCTGGATATTCTGCTTCTGTTCTTCCAACAAAGGATGGATATTCTCAATGCCAGACATGAAATCAGAGCCATCTCCCTCGACACATTGTGTGCCTTCGATATGGTCTGGCCACCCTGCTCTGCTCACCAAACTCTCTTCGGTATCCAAGGACAGCTCCACTCATGGCTCAAAGACTTCTCCTGTCGCAGCCAATGTGTGGCCCTTAATGGAGTTCTCTCATCCACTCTTCCTGTCCAGGCTGGAGTTCCTCAAGGCAGCGTTCTGGGCCCTGTTCTTTTTCTGATTTTCATCAAATGATTTCTCCGACTCTCTGGAAAATCCTCTTTATCTCTTTGCTGATGACTCCACCCTCTGCCGTACCATCTGTCATCCCTCAGATCAGCAAGCAGCAGCTTCTTAACTCTCTGCAGATTTGGATAAATCACAAGTTGGTCCAACACGTGGAACATGTCTTTCAATCCTGACAAATCTCACACTCTCACTTTGTCTCTCCGAAAGGACTCTCTGGAACCCTCACTCCCCCCCCACTCCCCCCATCTACTTTCTCAACAATCCAGTCCTTTCATTCAAGCTTCTGGGTCTCACTCTCTGCCATGATCTTTCCTGAGAAAGCCACATTTCCAACCTGGCCTCCAAAGCCAGTCACCGACTGGGAATCTTCCGTGGTGCAAAGTCCTTCCTTGGCCCACCTGAGCTCCTGACCACATACAAAGCTTTATCCGCAGCCTGATGGAGTACTGCTCTCCCTTCTGGGCTGCTGCTCCCGTCTCTCACATTTCTCGGCTTTTTATTTACGCTGTGAAAACCAAGGCATTTAGGATTATTGTATCTCCCGTGATGAGCTGAGTCTTTGGGTCTCTCACTCTCTCACCGCAGGCAGGTCGGGGGTCTTTCTGTCTTCTGCCGTCTCCTCTCGGCCTCGCCCCCCAAATTTCCGCAGAGTGCTCAAGGTCTGCCAGCAACCACTTCTGGTAAAATTACCAAAATCTAAAATCACTGCTCACCTTCACTTTCATTCCTCTTTTTTCCTGCATATGGAACAAACTCCCACACTCTCTTCAATCCCATTCTTCCCTCCAGGTCTTCAAACAGCTGTTCACCACCATCTCTTATCCTCTCCCCCATCCAAAACCACGATCTTTTCTACCCCTGATAATCCACCCCAAACCCACTTCCTTCAAATTCCCTGCTTTCCTTCTTGAAAGTCCCCTGTAGTGTCCATCTTGTTTACCCTATGTACCCCACCCCATCCCTTCCCTTCCACAGATCTCCTCATGTCTCTGTTCCCACTCTTTTTTCCTTCCCTCTCCCACCCCTCTTGTGTCCTGCTCACCTTGTTGTGCGTTTCTGTATGTTAGCTCTCATACGAGCCTCAACAGTGTATACAAAAAAAGAAAATCTGGTTCACAAGTTGGTGTGTGACAACGACAAACTTATTATATTTTGGTTAAGATCTGGATCAGAATACAAGTTTTTTTTAAATTGGCTTTGCTCAAAGGAAATGTGAGTCTATTGCAACCACCGTGTGTGTGTGTGTGTGTGTGTGTGTGTGTGTGTGTTGTGTGTGTGTGTATGTGTGTGTGTGTGTGTGTGTCGTTGATGATTGTTATCTACGTAATTGGGATTTCAGAAGGTGGAATTAAGTCCTCCCAGGCTCGAAGAATCTTTCTCCGTTTCGGTGAAGGATCGTGATGCATGGCCTAAGTTGTGAAGTTGTTTTGTTCCGAGGGCTCTTTTCAGGATTGTCACTGAGCCCCGGACAGCCTCCAACTGTAGTTCATTGTGGTTATGTGTCCATAGATGTGTTGTAGGATCTTTGTGAGGTTCTCTTGATCATTCCCATTCCTCCAATTAAACTTGTACAACTTTGGGGCTCTTAAGATTCCAGGATCTTTCACTTCATTCTTGAGGTCTTGATATTTGGTCATTTTCTTGATTTCTGCATGGTTTAGACCAAAATCACTGGGTCCTGAAACCTTAATTAACAATGCCTTCTTTTCCTTTTTGTATCTAAGTACTATGTCCGGTCGAAGTGCTTTGTTTTCTATGTTAAACACTCAATGGGATTATCCGGTCATTCATGAGTGTTATTTCCTTGTTTTCAATTATATTGCTTTTGGTTGTATTTCCATGAGTTTTGTGGAAATGAATATTGAAATTTCTGTGGATGTGCCAGTGGATTACTCCACATAGCTTTGATGTGCCTTTGTGTGTCCAGCTGTTCTGATATGAGGTTTTTTTACATCCCAATAGGAGGTGGCTCGTTCTCGTTCTCTCTCGTTCTCGTTCTCTCTCGTTCTCTCTTCGTTCTCTGTGTTCTCTCTCTCTCTCTCTCTCTCTCTCTCTCTCTCTCTCTCTCTCTCTCTCTCTCTCTTCTCTTCCTCTCTCTCTCTCTCTCTCTCTCTCTCTCTCTTGCAGAACCTACATTTGGCTGATTGACTCAGTCCTGCCATTTTTTTTTAAAGCCATTCGTTTAGTGTCCTTGGTTTTGGGCATTAATGATTCGTTCTCCATTCCAAATGAGCTGATCTCTTCTTAACCATTCCACTGATCCCTCTTTGTCTATCCCCACTCTGTCCAACTCTTTTATTATATATTCCCTGCTCTTTTGTCGTTTCTCCAGTTGTCACTGTATATCTGTTGGTATTTCAACTATATTTTTCTTTGTCTTCTTTTTGCAATAATCAGGGCTGTATTTGTTGTTTTCGGTTTGGTGCGTGACATCTTCTATTCGCACCTGTTTTTGGAAGTTTTTGCAAGTGAGTGAGAGATCTCTTTTCCGGTGTGTTGTGTTTCACGTTTGTGTACAAATTGTATTATGTAGTCTGTTTGAACATTTCACTTACTCTGCTAATCCTACAGTCGTCGCTCTGTGCACTTGATTGAGTTCCCTCAGGCCACCACTCCTTGTTTCCTCAGCAGGTACGTTCTCGGATGCATTGATTTTTATAGAACAATTTGTCAATAGATTCGGACGAATGCCACTTTCCCAAATGCATTACATTTCACCGTTGAAGCAGGGCCAGAAGGTGCATGGCAAGGTGGTTTGCAGACCCACATCTGCAGCAAGGTACGGTGATTTTTTGTGGATGAAGAATCCATGAAACGGGTTGAAGGTGAGGTTGTGAATGTGATTCCTTCTGATGATGTTTGTCTTTGCGTGTTCGTTGAATCACTCGGACCGAAGCCAAATCAGATAGTAAAGTTGCATTTCAGCATCGGCAATTCAGTTTGGCAGGCCATGTTAGCGGCTTTCGTCAAGTCTTTCACAGATTCTGGTGTGGAAGCACGTTCCACCAGTGTTGATCACGTAGCAGCTCAACCCTCAATTTATCTGAATCACAAACGGCAGACAGTTCACGCAAGGCCCCCAACGTATGATTGATAGTCTCATCAAGCCTCTGATGCAATTTATGGTTGTACAGCGACCTCATCGATTTGTGGTATGAAGTGCTTTTCTAAAACTGCGACATTGAATTGAAGATACTACCTGTGGCCGATAAGTTGTGGAAAAGCCCGTTGTTCCTCTGTCCCCAAGCAATGCCAGAGAAAGCATTGCTTGCAGATCTCAGGCCAGGCCTCACCAGCGACAGTGGCGTAGATGACAAGGAAGTAGTTCTCAAACATTTTCTTCCAACTCGAGAATGGAATAGCAGGTTTTCCTTCGCAGGCAGAAAACTGAGCGCGGTAAGGGAACAGAAGCCCCCATCCTAGTCCCAAATTTTGTTGTGTTTGATATAAATCAGATCGGCATACAGGTGTACAAATAAGCAGGCTTTAGTCAATCACGGCATTATTCTCTCTACTCTTCTTCTTCTCCAAAAACTGTAACTCGATCATCGAACACCCTCATGTGTCCAAAGTGTATATTGCTCTTCTGCGAGCCTCAGCATTGTATACAAAAAATTGTGAGGCACTCAGGGGAAAAAACAATACACGAGTAATGAACCAGTTTTATGAAAGCACGCAGGATCGGAACTATTTGGTTTTTAGAAAGAAGAGATTTATTAAAGCAGACAAGATGACACAACGGAACAGACATAGAGACTAGAAACACACTTTCACAATCAATAGACTTACTGTAATAAGGTCCTACAATGAGGTGGTTTTGGGAGGGTGCAGCAGTTTGCAGCACCCCTCCCCCCATGCTCCTCCCCCGAAGGATCCTTTTCAGTCACAGCTCGAGTAAAAGGGAGTTGATGCATGCAGAGCTCCGCATGTTTCGCTCTCCCCCGAGAGCCCTTTTGACCTCCAGACACGTGCAACCTGCTCACCCACAAACCTTACACACATAATACTCCCTCCCCGGATGCCATTTGTTTGACTTAGACCTACCATACAAGTTACAGTGTTCCTCTCTGCCATGGCCTGCTTACACACACAGTGAAACACAAGGATGTTGATTCCTTTATTGTGCACACCCATCTCAACTTACAACCATTTAAACCCCTTCCACTCGGTCCAAGTGCTGGCCTTCATGACCACTCTTGCCCGTCACCCCATACCGATTTCCCGACTTACCTGCATGTCCCCCCAGGAAACAGCATGGTGAACTGTGGCAGTGGAAAAAGGTACATTTGGCGACATAGCTCCATATCAAACTGGGAGGTTATCCAATTTTGGCAGGGCTGTTGCAGCCACCCTTGCCTGATCCAAAAGCCAAACAGTCCCAGGGCTCTTGTATACAAATTAAGGACCATTAATCGCAGTGGACTATCTGTGGAAGGTTATTCAGTCTCTCTTGGCCTTATCTATCATTTTCCAATTTACCACACAATGTTCCAGAGGTGTCGAGTTGGTCATCCAGTGGCAGGACTCACACCCAGTCCGTACGGTTGACCCATGTCCATCAACCAGCCCAGCAGGGCGGGTTGCCACATGTTGGTCTGTCCCGGAGCCACAGGAGAGAAACTTCTGAACTGTCTGCTCAGGCAGTCACCTCCTCAGCTGCTCACTGGCCCTTGGGGATGCTACCACAAAGGTGTGGCCCAGCCAAACGAGCCACTTGTTGTCCTCCCGCCACACCTTTCACAGTTGACAAAGAGTAACCACCTCCGATCCCAGGACTTACCCCCCTCCTGCCCCCACTGGGTCTTGTGACCTGTGAGCCCGAGATTATAGCTCGGACTGTACCCGATGGAGTTGACGTTCCCCAAAACACCACCATCAGGCTCCCCGTGGGGCCCAGCCCAACCAACCACATGGCCACGCCACATGTCCAATGTCCGTCAGACCGTTCCCTGGCTGCCTGTCACAACCCAATTTACCATGGGGAAATCTCTCTGCTGATGCTGGCCACACGAGCCTCCCATGATATTAATTCAGCCTGGGGACCAGTCCCCCTCTCCCCCCCCCAAAGATGTTCCAACAATTTCAATATTATGGGTGCTCAATCATGGCTACAGGCAATGGCCCCACATCTCTCGGCCTTCTTCCCCTCCCTGCACCGTTGCTGGCTTTGAGCCTCCTCTTCTTCAGTAGCATTCTCCCATTACATGAGCAGCTAGCTGCTCGTAACTCACACCACCTTCTGTAAGTTACAACACATTTAAGCAGTTAGCAATCAATTGGGTTCTTATTGACCTTTTTCTAAGACCTGTTCCTATTCCGCTAAGGACGAGTGCAAGGTCCGACAATGACCCCAAGTGCCGATTCAACCCCTGAGGGGGTCTATTCGCACACCCCAGGTGCCAATCCAACTCTCACCAGCACCAGGCCATACACCTCAGAGGGCACAACTTGAACATCTTGCAGGTGTAGCCACACACATCTCACATGCACAGACACACACCTCGCACAGTGCAGGCATGTATTACCATGGGCACTCACACATATCACAGGAACTGTCGTGCACACCAGAGCAGCTCACCAGATGCAGGTGCCAGCACACACACCACACAGAGCAGCATGTACACCACGAGGAGTGCTGAAGTGACCCTATCTCTCCAATTTTAGAAACTAGGCCTATGTTGACCTTTTTTCAAGTCAATCGGATGAAAATTTGCAATTTTACAAATTCTGGCCGAGTTGAACTTTTGGCCTATGTTGACCTCAAAATAGTTGGTGGTTGAATTCAGTGACCTGATATTTAAATGCTCTTCAAATTTCAAGTCAATGGAATGGAAGTTGACAATTTTAGAAATTTGGCCTATGTTGACTTTTTGGTCTATGTTGACCTCAAAATAATAGGTGATTGAATTCATTGGCGAACTGATACTGTCAATCATTCAAGTCATCGAATGGAAATTGAGGTATTTAGAAAATGTCAGCACTTTTGGCTATGTTACACGAATCTATCTCTTTTTTGGGGTTCGGTTGCCATGGCAACAACGAACAAAATCTGCCATAAAATCGTAATTTCAGATGTTTTTTTCCCCCCAAGAAGTTCAGGAATCAACAAAGGTCAATATGGGGAAGTTACCAGGAAAATTAATTTCAAAAAAATTACAGTATAGACTATATAGACGTTCTTGTTGCCGTTCCC
>CM068966.1:9606050-9617037 GCA_035128595.1 Eptatretus atami | reverse complement strand
ATATTAAGTTTCCCGCCATTTTAAAGCCATTTTGAACAAAATGCAATTGGGTGAAATATTTTAAAGTGAAATTTTATTGTATATCACTAGAAACGTTTAAACAGACGTTAAAATCGCTGTTTCATCAATATATTGTTGCGAATTCGCGCCCGTGCGATCGGCCGCGTTTTCCTAATAGCAGCCGCGTCGCCCACCGGACAGACAATTCAGTCGTGACCCTCCTCGAACTATCGCCAGAAACCAGTCACGGGTGGGGGTTTAACCTCACCACGGTCGTGCCAATTGTCTACCCGCACAGGATAGGGTCGCTCGCCGAATTCGATCTACCTAAGTACCTGCGCGAGCAGTCGACCGGGCGACCGTACCTCGGGCGCAGTCGTTTAGGACACGAACCGCTTAAGCGGTCCGTTCCGTACTGCAGTGATAACCGAGCGGATATTATCGCCCGACCTCGCGGATGTTGATTTTCCACCGGGTGCTTACAACCCAAACCAATTATTCCACGATGCAAGATGGCATTTTCAATGGGGAAAGAGGACGCAACGAACGGGGAACATTTCAACAAGCACATTTATTAATGATTTGCACGGATTCAGGCAAGACAGTCATGCACGTATATGTACAGCCAACACAATGGAACACGTATACAGGCAAGAAAGCAATAAAACCGAATATAAGCAATGAGAATGCACAATCACTTATACAAGTCTACTTGATAGACGGCCCACAACATGCATTCAAAAGAGAGAAATGGCACCCCAAAGACAAGGGTGGCAGAGGGATCCGTGGACTCTATGTGGCGTGGAGCCGGGATGACTGAACGGGCCCACGAGACGATGCGTCTTACCCGCACCCTCGCGTGCGACGATGGGCAGGTCGCGACGTCTCGTCCCCACGGCAGCTAGGACAGCCGCCCTGGCTTGCGGCTCGCAACGATGGGCAGGTCGTGACGCCTTCTCCCCACGGCAGCTAGGACAGCGACGGCGAGGTGATCTGGGCCGGGCAACGCGGTTGAGGAACGACGGGTCTACCGACGCTCTCTCAGCGTTTTGCTTTACAAGAGTTGATGCCCTCTCAGGCTAGATGCTCGGCAAGAGTTGATGCCCTCTCAGACCAGATGCTCGGCAAGAGTTATTAGCCCTCTCAGGCTAGATGCTCGGAAAGTTGATCCCTCTCAGGCTCCGTCCGTCCCTCTGCGATGCGCGAATCGCGCCGAGGTCCGATCACCTCGGACTACCTTGGCGCTGGCAAGCTCTCTCCGCTGTGGTCTCCACGTAGCCCTCTGGTTGTCTCCAGGCTCTCGATCCTTCCTGACCGCCGCAGACTGCCCTTGACTCACGCTCGGCTCTCCGACCCCTCCAGACTCACGGCTCCACCGACTGACGCGAAGCTCCGTTCTGTTCGGCTTTATATAGGCGGGGAGACGACATTCGACCTCCGCACTTTGACCTCCGACCCCGGGAGCGGACGTGTAGAAATCACCGGCGTGCACGATCTGACAGTTCGACCCCCAACCCCGGGGAGCGGACGTGGTAGAAATCACTGACGCGCTCAACCTGGCAGCTTGACCTTCGACCTCCAGCGCAGCCGACGTGGTAGAAATCACCGACGTTCACGATCCGTCACTTTGACCTCCGACCCCCCGGGAGCGACGTGTAGAAATCACCGGCGTTCCAAACGGCGAGAGAACCCTTTCCTCTGCCTGCAGTGAAGAGGGCGTCGTATTCGGAACGAAGTGAGGCGATGTTCGTGGCGTGGGGTTGTTGATGGTTGTGGAGTTAAAAAGGCGAAGGTGGTGGTGCTTTGGTTGTGGCCGTTTTGGAACGATGTCGGTGGTGGCGATCTGGTTGTGAGGTATGGTTGGTCAAAATAACGGAGAGAAAAAGAAAAACACTATCTCAAAGGGTCGCAGCCCGGTGAACACGAAGAATTCCCTCTAAACAACGGTGGGGAACCTATCTAACACCAACTTACCGGGATAACTGATCTGAGGACCTTTATGATGTATTGCGAATTTCCACAGCCGTTAACAATATATATATATTATATATATATATATATATATATATATATATATATATATATATATATATCTCTTTATATGGTGATGCATGTCTCCCTACCCCCAATGGTGCCATCTTGGAAAATGGCTGCCGAAGCCGAGCCATGAGGGGCCTACCCGAACTCCCCTTCTAAAATCGTTCAGTATGGTCACAGGAAGCTGGATACCAAGTTTGGTACTTTTGTCAAAAAAAAATAATGTTCTGCCATGTTTTGGAGTTAAGCGATTCCACTCGGAAGGTCTGTGGTTCGAACCCGGCCGAGTCATACCAAAGACTTTTATAAATGGAATGTGATGCTTCCTGGCGTGATGGACACCACATTACAAAAATGACCGAGCTGTGGAGTGTGGTCACAACCTGCGGCAAGTTCAGTAAAGGGCCGGTTGGGAAACACACACATCTAATGTGCTGTTAAAATATTAACTCGACACCTCTTATCCATGTCGACTTCCGCCACAGCGACGTCAGAACAACCTGATTTGTTCAATGGTCACGGATTGCTTCACCCCATCAAAAAACTGTGACATGTTGTTGTTTTTTCGGGAGGCCCATACTGTGCATGCTGATGGACATTATTAATCCTTACTGTAACGTATGTTTGATTTCCGGTTGTGGTTGGTTGTACTCCGTGATCGCGAATAAACGTCACTTCCGGTCTGCCCAACATGGAGTCCTGAGTATCTTACACTTACCTTACTAATAATTTATATTTTTATTCGGCAATAACAGAGCCTACCCCTCGCTTCGCTGATGGACCAATTAGTCGTCATTGCCAAATTTACCCGTTGTGGAGTGCTTTAACCCTCCCCTCCTCACATCTCACCCCTCCCCCCTTTTTGCTCCTCACTCCCCTCCTTTGCCCCTCATTCGCCCTTTACCTCACCCTCCTTCTCCTCCCCTCCCTGTTCTTCCTGATGTCCCTTCCCGCTAGAAATGTCTCACACGATGACAGGCTTCTCCGCTTTTGTAGGACGGAGGACAAATTTACCTGTGGGAAGAGTGCTTTAACCTCAGGGTTGCTCAGGTAAAAAAAAAAAGCAAATCCCAATAACCACTACCACGAGATGCGCTACCCGGTACACATTTAATGGAGAATTTACGCCCCACACCCCCCACATGAGACAACGGCCATCACAATCGCCTGTTACCCCACCCTTCCCCCAAACAAGGTTGAATGCCACGGAGGGTGGAGTCAAGTGACAAATGTGGGTGGGGTCCAGAAGCTGTCGACCAATGGATGCACATTGAAACAAATCGACCCCAACAAGAACCGTAACAACCATGTTGAGCTCTTGTCGACCTGCGACAAGGATAGAGCACAGACAAACAACCATAGGTTGGTAACAATAGTGCAGGCAGCTTTGATGGGACTAATGGTCTCCTCCTGCATCAAAAGTTCCTTGCAAGGAAACTCGCAGCATGATTACCTCCGCCACCGAAGTTGAAGGTTATGTTTTCACCCCTCTCTGTCCGTTTGTCTGTGTGCAGGATATCTCAAAAAGTTGTGGACGATATCGGACGAAACTTGTGAGACAGGTTGGGTGTGTGATAAGGAAGAACTGATTCAATTTGGTGAAGATCCGAATTCGGATCTGGACACGATAATTATTTAATTTTCCAAGTGATTCTTCACGATTGAGAGATCGGGCCAAAAACGATATTTAGCATGATATTTCAAAAAAAATAAAAAAACGGCCCGTGGGCCCTGGTCAGTTCAGACTTCATCGATATTGGATATAATCATTAACATTCATTGTTTTTATTCCGGCCCAAATGAACTTCACACTCATTAAGACTCATTATCTTTCCTCCTGGACAAAAATTCGGAAAAAAACGCTCAGACAAGCTGTAGACATTGTTCCATAGAACCATTATACCAAACCAGAAGCAAAAACTCTGAATGGTCTACGAGTTTTAGGACTTTGAAGATTAATTGATTAGACTAATTAACTAAGTAAATTGATGACAAATCTGAAATTATTATTACGGGAGCTTCTGCGGCATCTCCCCAAGTATCATCCCTCCGAGTTTCAAGTCATTCTGACCACAGGTTGCAAAATAATGATCGAAAGATCGATTGTGGACAGACGGACTGACGGACAGATCGAGAGACATGGACCCCCATTTTATAAGTCACTTCCTTCGGAACTGACTAAAAATGTATTGGCCCGATATTTCTCATGGATCAGGCATTGCAGGGCGGAGGTTTGTGCTGCTACCGAGTACCCTTATAGTTAACATACTGTGGATCTAAATGGTGAGAGGTGACACCAAACAGCCTGCCTGTGTCTAAGCAATGTTTCTCACCTTATTGCGCGTGTAGATCCATTTTAATTATTGTTGTGACAGATTTAGTACAGAGGTCTCTTGGAGTCAAGGACAGGAAAACCTCTGTGGACGGAGGTTATGTTTTCACCCCTGTTTGTCTGTCTCTGAGCAGGATATCTCAAAAAGTTATGGATAGATTTGGACGAAATTACGTTGTTGTTTCTTGGACGAAAAAGTGAAGATTTGGACGAAAAAACGATTTTTTGGATTTGGACGAAAAAAACATCAGCAAGGTTATGGAATCCATCATTGCTTCAGACATTAAATCCTTCCTCTTCTCCAATGGCTTTATTTCCGATCATCAATTTGGGTTCAGACCAGGTCACTCTACCCTGGATATTCTGCTTCTGTTCTCCCAACAAAGGATGGATATTCTCAATGCCAGACATGAAATCAGAGCCATCTCCCTCGACATTGTGTGCCTTCGATATGGTCTGGCACCCTGCGCTGCTCACCAAACTCTCTTCGGTATCCAAGGACAGCTCCACTCATGGCTCAAAGACTTCTCCTGTCGCAGCCAATGTGTGGCCCTTAATGGAGTTCTCTCATCCACTCTTCCTGTCCAGGCTGGAGTTCCTCAAGGCAGCGTTTCTGGGCCCTGTTCTTTTTCTGATTTTCATCAATGATTTCTCCGACTCTCTGGAAAATCCTCTTTATCTCTTTGCTGATGACTCCACCCTCTGCCGTACCATCTGTCATCCCTCAGATCAGCAAGCAGCAGCTTCTTAACTCTCTGCAGATTTGGATAAATCACAAGTTGGTCCAACACGTGGAACATGTCTTCAATCCTGACAAATCTCACACTCTCACTTTGTCTCTCCGAAAGGACTCTCTGGAACCCTCACTCCCCCCCCACTCCCCCCATCTACTTTTCTCAACAATCCAGTCCTTTCATTCAAGCTTCTGGGTCTCACTCTCTGCCATGATCTTTCCTGAGAAAGCCACATTTCCAACCTGGCCTCCAAAGCCAGTCACCGACTGGGAATCTTCCGTGGTGCAAGTCCTTCCTTGGCCCACCTGAGCTCCTGACCACATACAAAGCTTTTATCCGCAGCCTGATGAGTACTGCTCTCCCTTCTGGGCTGCTGCTCCCGTCTCTCACATTTCTCGGCTTTTTATTACGCTGTGAAAACCAAGGCATTTAGGATTATTGTATCTCCCGTGATGAGGCTGAGTTTTGGGTCTCTCACTCTCTCACCGCAGGCAGGTCGGGGTCTTTCTGTCTTCTGCCGTCTCCTCTCCGCCTCGCCCCCCAAATTTCCGCAGAGTGCTCAAGGTCTGCCAGCAACCACTTCTGGTAAAATTACCAAAATCTAAAATCACTGCTCACCTTCACTTTCATTCCTCTTTTTTCCTGCATATGGAACAAACTCCCACACTCTCTTCAAATCCCATTCTTCCCTCCAGGTCTTCAAAACAGCTGTTCACCACCATCTTCTTATCCTCTCCCCCATCCAAAACCACGATCTTTTCTACCCCTGATAATCCACCCCAAACCCACTTCCTTCAAATTCCCTGCTTTCCTTCTTGAAAGTCCCTGTAGTGTCCATCTTGTTTACCCTATGTACCCCACCCCATCCCTCTCCCTTCCACAGATCTCCTCATGTCCTGTTCCCCACTCTTTTGTTCCTTCCCTCTACCCACTCTTGTGTCCTGCTCACCTTGTTGTGCGTTTCTGTATGTTAGCTCTCATACGAGCCTCAACAGTGTATACAAAAAAAGAAAAATCTGGTTCACAAGTTGGTGTGTGACAACGACAAACTTATTATATTTTGGTTAAGATCTGGATCAGAATACAAGTTTTTTTTAAATTGGCTTTGCTCAAAGGAAATGTGAGTCTATTGCAACCACCGTGTGTGTTGTGTGTGTGTGTGTGTGTGTGTTGTGTGTGTGTGTGTGTGTATGTGTGTGTGTGTGTGTGTGTCGTTGATGATTGTTATCTACGTAATTGGGATTTCAGAAGGTGGAATTAGTCCTCCCAGGCCTCGAAGAATCTTTCTCCGTTCGCGTGAAGGATCGTGATGCATGGCCTAAGTTGTGAAGTTGTTTTGTTCCGAGGGGCTCTTTTCAGGATTGTCACTGAGCCCCGGACAGCCTCCAACTGTAGTTCATTGTGGTAATGTGTCCATAGATGGTTTGTAGGATCTTTGAGGTTCTTCTTGATCATTCCCATTCCTCCAATTAAACTTGTACAACTTTGGGCTCTTAAGATTCCAGGATCTTTCACTTCATTCTTGAGGTCTTGATATTTGGTCATTTTCTTGATTTCTGCATGGTTTAGACCAAAATCACTGGGTCCTGAAACCTTAATTAACAATGCCTTCCTTTCCTTTTTGTATCTAAGTACTATGTCCGGTCGAAGTGCTTTGTTTTCTATGTTAACACTCAATGGGATTATCCGGTCATTCATGAGTGTTATTTCCTTGTTTTCAATTATTGCTTTTGGTTTGTATTTCCATGAGTTTTGTGGAAATGGAATATTGAAATTTCTGTGGATGTGCCAGTGGATTACTCCACATAGCTTGATGTGCCTTTGTGTGTCCAGCTGTTCTGATATGAGGTTTTTTACATCCCAATAGGAGGTGGCTCGTTCTCGTTCTCTCTCGTTCTCGTTCTCTCTCGTTCTCTCTCGTTCTCTCGTGTTCTCTCTCTCTCTCTTCTCTCTCTCTCTCTCTCTCTCTCTCTCTCTCTCTCTCTCTCTCTCTCTCTCTCTCTCTCTCTCTCTCTCTCTCTCTCTTGCAGAACCTACATTTGGCTGATTGACTCAGTCCTGCCATTTTTTTTTAAGCCATTCGTTTAGTGTCCTTGGTTTTGGGCATTAATGATTCGTTCTCCATTCCAAATGAGCTGATCTCTCTTAACCATTCCACTGATCCCTCTTTGTCTATCCCCACTCTGTCCAACTCTTTTATATATATATCCCTGCTCTTTTGTCGTTCTCCCAGTTGTCACTGTATATCTGTTGGTATTTCAACTTATATTTTTCTTTTGTCTCTTTTTGCAATAATCAGGGCTGTATTTGTTGTTGTTTCGGTTTGGTGCGTGACATCTTCTATTCGCACCTGTTTTTGGAAGTTTTTGCAAGTGAGTGAGAGATCTCTTTTCCGGTGTGTTGTGTTCACGTTTGTGTACAAATTGTATTATGTAGTCTGTTGAACATTCACTTACTCTGCTAATCCTACAGTCGTCGCTCTGTGCACTTGATTGAGTTCCCTCAGGCCACCACCTCCTTGTTTCCTCAGCAGGTACGTTCTCGGATGCATTTGTTTTATAGAACAATTTGTCAATAGATTCGGACGAATGCCACTTTCCAAATGCATTACATTTCACCGTTGAAGCAGGGCCAGAAGGTGCATGGCAAGGTGGTTTGCAGACCCACATCTGCAGCAGGTACGGTGATTTTTTGTGGATGAAGAATCCATGAAACGGGTTGAAGGTGAGGTTGTGGAATGTGATTCCTTCTGATGAGTGTTTGTCTTTGCGTGTTCGTTGATCACTCGGACCGAAGCCAAATCAGATAGTAAAGTTGCATTTCAGCATCGGCAATTCAGTTTGGCAGGCCATGTTAGCGGCTTTCGTCAAGGTCTTTCACAGATTCTGGTGTTGGAAGCACGTTCCACCAGTTGATCACGTAGCAGCTCAACCCTCAATTTATCTGAACTCACAAACGGCAGACAGTTCACGCAAGGCCCCCAACGTATTGATTGATAGTCTCATCAAGCCTCTGATGCAATTTATGGTGTACAGCGACCTCATCGATTTGTGGTATGAAGTGCTTTTCTAAAACTGCGACAGTTGAATTGAAGATACTACCTGTGGCCGATAAGTTGTGGAAAAGCCGTTGTTCCTCTGTCCCCAAGCAATGCAAGAGAATAGCTGCTTGCAGATCTCAGGCCAGGCCTCCACAGCGACAGTGCGTAGATGACAAGGAAGTAGTTCTCAAACATTTTCTTCCAACTCGAGAATGGAATAGCAGGTTTTCCTTCGCAGGCAGAAAACTGAGCGGGTAAGGGAACAGAAGCCCCATCCTAGTCCCAAATTTTGTTGTGTTTTGATATAAATCAGATCGGCATACAGGTGTACAAATAAGCAGGCTTTAGTCAATCACGGCATTATTCTCTCTACTTTCTTCTTCTCCAAAAACTGTAACTCGATCATCGAACACCCTCATGTGTCCAAAGTGTATATTGCTCTTCTGCGAGCCTCAGCATTGTATACAAAAAAATTGTGAGCACTCAGGGGAAAAAACAATACACGAGTAATGAACCAGTTTTATGAAAGCACGGCAGGATCGGAACTATTTGGTTTTTAGAAAGAAGAGATTTATTAAAGCAGACAAGATGACACAACGGAACAGACATAGAGACTAGAAACACATTTCACAATCAATAGACTTACTGTATAAGTCCTACAATGAGGTGGTTTTGGGAGGGTGCAGCAGTTTGCAGCACCCCTCCCCCCATGCTCCTCCCCCGAAGGATCCTTTTCAGTCACAGCTCGAGTAAAAGGGAGTTGATGCATGGCAGAGCTCCGCATGTTTCGCTCTCCCCGAGAGCCCTTTTGACCTCCAGACACGTGCAACCTGCTCACCCACCAAACCTTACACACATAATACTCCCTCCCCGGATGCCATTTGTTTGACTTAGACCTACCATACAAGTACAGTGTTCCTCTCTGCCATGGCCTGCTTACACACACAGTGAACACAAGGGATGTTGATTCCTTTATTGTGCACACCCATCTCAACTTACAACCATTTAAACCCCTTCCACTCGGTCCAAGTGCTGGCCTTCATGACCACTCTTGCCCGTCCACCCATACCGATTTTCCCGACTTACCTGCATGTCCCCCAGGAAAGCATGGTGAACTGTGGCAGTGGAAAAAGGTACATTTTGGCGACATAGCTCCATATCAAACTGGGAGGTTATCCAATTTTGGCAGGGCTGTTGCAGCCACCCTTGCCTGATCCAAAAGCCAAACAGTCCCAGGGCTCTTGTATACAAATTAAGGACCATTAATCGCAGTGGACTATCTGTGGAAGGTTATTCAGGTCTCTCTTGGCCTTATCTATCATTTTCTCAATTTACCACACAATGTTCCAGAGGTGTCCGAGTTGGTCATCCAGTGGCAGGACTCACACCCAGTCCGTACGGTTGACCCATGTCCATCAACCAGCCCAGCAGGGCGGGTTGCCACATGTTGGTCTGTCCCGGAGCCACAGAGAAACTTCTGAACTGTCTGCTCAGGCAGTCACCTCCTCAGCTGCTCACTGGCCCTTGGGGATGCTACCACAAAGGTGTGGCCCAGCCAAACGAGCCACTTGTTGTCCTCCAGCCACACCTTTCACAGTTGACAAAGAGTAACCACCTCCGATCCCAGGGGACTTACCCCCCTCCTGCCCCCACTGGGGTCTTGTGACCTGTGAGCCCGAGATTATAGCTCGGACTGTACCCGATGGAGTTGACGTTCCCCAAAACACCACCATCAGGCTTCCCGTGGGGCCAGCCCAAACCAACCACATGGCCACGCCACATGTCCAATGTCCGTCAGACCAGTTCCCTGGCTGCCTGTCACAACCCAATTTACCATGGGGAAATCTCTGCTGATGCTGCCACACGAGCCTCCCATGATATTAATTCAGCCTGGGGACCAGTCCCCCTCCCCCCCCCCAAAGATGTTCCAACAATTTCAATATTATGGTGCTCAATCATGGCTACAGGCAATGGCCCCACATCTCTCGGCCTTCTTCCCCTCCCTGCAGCCTTGCTGGCTTTGAGCCTCCTCTTCTTCAGTAGCATTCTTCCCATTACCATGAGCAGCTAGCTGCTCGTAACTCACACCACCTTCTGTAAGTTACAACACATTAAAGCAGTTAGCAATCAATTGGGTTCTTATTGACCTTTTTCTAAGACCTGTTCCATTTCCGCTAAGAGAGTGCAAGGTCCGACAATGACCCCAAGTGCCGATTCAACCCCTGAGGGGGTCTATTCGCACACCCAGGTGCCAATCCAACTCTCACCAGCACCAGGCCATACACTCAGAGGGCACAACCTTGAACATCTTGGCAGGTGAGGGCACACACATCTCCATCAGGCACAGCACACACACCTCGCACAGTGCAGGCATGTATTACTCATGGGCACTCCACACATATCACAGGAACTGTCGTGCACACCAGAGCAGCTCACCAGATGCAGGTGCCAGCACACACACCACACAGAGCAGCATGTACACACGAGGAGTGCTGAAGTGACCCTATCTCTCCAATTTTAGAAACTAGGCCTATGTTGACCTTTTTTCAAGTCAATCGGATGAAAATTTGCAATTTTACAAATTCTGGCCGAGTTGAACTTTTGGCCTATGTTGACCTCAAAAATAGTTGGTGGTTGAATTCAGTGACCTGATATTTAAATGCTCTTCAAATTTCAAGTCAATGGAATGGAAGTTGACAATTTTAGAAATTTGGCCTATGTTGACTTTTTGGTCTATGTTGACCTCAAAAATAATAGGTGATTGAATTCATTGGCCTGATATGCATATCCTGTTCAAATTCAAGTCAATCGAATGAGAAATTGAGGATTTTATCTCTCTCGGTG